>CM040240.1:107375133-107688541 GCA_022545495.1 Chrysanthemum lavandulifolium
ATGCTTGGCTTTAGGCATAGAACAAGGCACAACTATTCTATCTCGCCTATTGTTAGATTTCGGACTTGTGACAATTACATACTCTAAGAGTTCACGAGATCGTTTGGCATCCATGCGTGCATAGGCTATAGTACTATCAAAAGGTTTTTCTAATCTTCATCTTCAACAATCTCACGGAGACCTTCAAACTTTCCTTAAGGTATAGAGGTATGCTTTATGTGCAAGTTCATTATTCTAATGGGCGGAGGAATAAATAACATATCGATAGCATATTTATCACAATCGAAACCTTAGGAACAGTATTTGCAATCGGGGATTGGCAACTTTCCTTTCACCTCACGCCTTGATTCTCAATATCGTTAAGTAAAGTTATCTTTTCAATTTGTTTATCATGATTAACTTTAAATGAATCACATAACTCTTTGTTTTGATCATTAACCTTTGAAATTTCGACTTTAAAACAATCATTTTCCTTTTGCAAGTTATCAATTATGTTTTGAAGTTGGAAATTCGAGAATCTAAAGGTGGAGGCATATGGGAACCATCACATCCTTCTTTTCACCTTTCGGTTGTGAAATTTGGCTTTCAATCTTTTGATCGTGTGGCAATGAGCTCGAATTTGTTCATCACGCTTGCTAATTTCAAAACCGCATCAAACTCGGAGCATCGAGGATGTCTTGATATTTGAGGTTTTAACATTTTCTTTGAGATGTTGATGTTTTAATTGCAAAGCAAGATGTTCAACTCTAATTTAGAATAATGTTTGACCAAGTTATCATGATCATCCCGTTCTATTTTCTCATGCAATTTTGAATTTGTTGTTTCAAGCTCAATGACACGATCATGGGAGACTTTCGAGCAATGTGATAATTCATGAAATTGAGAAGCATCAATGGAACAATTTGTAGCGATGAAAACACATCTTGAGCAATACATTCGAAATCGATTCTCATTCGAAGTATGCAAATTCTTCCTCTCAATCTCATTATATTTTAATTTCTCTCATAATCACTAACCTCAACAATCATTGCATCAAATTCCTTTTCCATTTCTTTAATGTCTCGAATTCATTCCTTTTAAGACTCTCAAAATGATCTTTTAGTTGTTTAAAGAAAGGCATGACTTGATTAAATAACATTCTTTAGTTTGCTCAAACCTCTTTCTCCTTCAAGAATACCAATGAGTGATCCTTTTCTTGCAAGTTTTCAAAATCAACAAATAGTTGAAAGATAACATATTGACTAATTAAGGTCTTGCTTTTAGTGGCAATTCTTCTAGGAACAAGATGCATTGGTGTATTCGGAGGATACATGTCGCTTCAGGCATTTTCCTAAGGGAGGGTTCGTTACAACAAGATTCTCTCGCTTTTGCTTATCTAAATCCTTTTCCAACACTTGTTCGTGGGGTTAATAGAGTCCGAGGCTTAAACTTGTTCAAGGAGATCCAATTTTCTTTAGTGTAATTATGGGGTTTAATCGTTATGTTATTCTTTTACACTCTGTGATCTTCTAACTTCTTATTCATTTTCTCCCTAGTGACTTCATCGATTTTATCTTCCTCCTGCACTCAACGCAACTAGGTTTCGCCTAGGCTTAAGGATTTCATTACCATCATAAAGCACCTTATGAGCATTTCTAGCCTTTTAATTACCTCTGGATTTGGTTCCTCAACAAGGGGAATGCTATGCTTATCGCTTAAAACTCGATGCTTAGTGATCATGTGAGCGCTTGAATGGTATTCCTTGTACGCACAACTTATTTTCAAGCTTGTTTTTCAAAGTTTTAGATTGGAAAATCATTCAAAAGTTTTGATTCCTTAGCCTTGAATTCTTGCTTAAGCATTTTAACATTTTCTTGAAGTTCGTGTTTTTGCTTAGCAATTTTGGAAAGCTTTTCTTGTAAGGAGTTTAACTCTTGTTTTAATACTTCTTTCTAAAATTACTTTTTCTAATAATTGTACGCATTTGGATATCCATCTCCCGCTCACGAGTGGTAAGTTCAAACTTAGCACGTTGCTCAGATATGGCAATTTGATCCTTATAGGTATTGAGTTCAGTGGTCAAGGAATCATCAGCACAAATGCAGTGTACTCATGCAATTCATAATCATCATTTTGAGAAGAAGATGCATACCTAGGTATCGCAGTAAACATTCATGCAACTTTCTCTGCATTAACGTGCATGTGTTGTGGGTGGTGCATCTCTATCTTGGGTACATCCGAAGCTTCCATGGAGCGTTCCTTTGCATTAGCTTGCACGGGTTGTGATCTGTGCACCTCTCTCTTGTGAACATGAGCATGAAGATTCTATGTTAGCATTGTCCGACTCATCATTATTTGTTTTCTAACATCTCGCATTCAAGAACACCCGATTCTTCCATAGATACATTACCCAACTTATCACAACAATCTCTCAACCGCACCGACACTCATTCACTTTTTTCATCCTTTTGTGCGCTTCTCAATGTACTTTTTCACATTATCCATGAGTTGGATAAATGTCTCAATGAATTCTAATTTCCATTCCAAAGATGTTTTTGAAGGAAATTCCAATCAAGTGTTGATCGTGAATCATGAATATTCCCACCGATGAATGGTGAAATTGTTTGTAGATTACTTGAAGAGTCGACTGAACCATCTTTTGAACTTCTTCATTGGTAAGTTGCGCTTTAAATGCTCTAAGTTCAAAAGCAAGCTTCTTGTCAATGTAGGTAAGTCCCGTGGAAAAGAGCACTACATGTTCGATCCCCAACTATGGATAACACCTGTATGAGGTGCAGATGAAGTAGTTGATAGGCTCAATGTCGCATTCCATTTGCATGGCATTCTCAGAAAGCGGTGCAATTCATTCTCATTGTACTCGTAACATGAAGATCTCACATCCTCGTTGTTTAATTCAAACATCTTTAATCGTTCGTTGTAGCATCCATTATCATTATTATCCACAAGATCATACAATTTAAGCACTTCAAATCATCGGGTCAAGAGAGTAAGACATGATGTGGTAGAATGCACGGGATTTTACAAGTCTATGATTTAAACCGAGAAATAGAATCTTCGGGATTTTACTAAAATCAAGACTAAACCGTTAAGCAATGACGAATGGAATGATAGACAATTGTGTGTTAGGACATATGATTGTATGTAGGATTAGCAGAGATGTTTTTGGTTGTGATTCGGATTGGTTTATGCCCGTTTTCCTGAGAAATTTAGGTCTAAAAACTTAAAACCTCAATAACTTCTGCTTGGAGCGGATTTAGACCTCAAAGGTTGACCCAAATAGTTCATTTGGCTGCCATTCTCCTCATTCTCACGGTCGCTTTGATGGGTAGAACGTGAAAACGGAGTTACGGTTCAAAAGTTATGGCCTTTTGAAGTTTTGACGGAAAATCAACCAAGTCGCTACGTAATTCTTGAACCAAGTCGCTAACAACTTAATTAGCTACACCACTAACTCGCTAGAGTCCCAAGTCGCTAGACAAAAGCAAGTCGCTATAGTAACTCGCTAAGCCTCAAGTCGCTAGCAAAATTTTGGCAGCAATTGCCACTCAAGTCGCTAGAGATACAAGTCGCTAAAGAGCAACTCGCATGCACCAAGTCGCTACCACTGTCGCCACCCGTAGTGGAGAGTCCACTACTTGTACCGTTAATCTCTAGGTCTAAGTCGCTAGCTCCAACACCGTAACTCGCTACAAAATTGTGAAGCAAGTCGCTACGAAGAAATAAATCAGTATATCAAGTCGCTAGCAAGAAAACCACATAAACATCACTTTTAATCCAAAACAACCCAACCAAGATGATTCAAGCTACCAAATGAAAACCTAAACACTTGTGATGATTCTAAACATAAAAGTACTAACAAAATCCAAGCTTTAACACAAGAAATCAACCAAATGATGCAAAACCACTAAACTTTTTCAAACTCAAAACCACCTAAAACCAATAGAAATCCAAAGATGTGCAAGATATGATCTAACCATGGCTCTTGATACCAATTGTAAGATATAACTTTTCACATACACATCAAACCATAATACAAAGTAGCATATAGATGGAATTCAGAGAGAAAGTTAGAGGTTTAAGGAACTTAGTGAGAGAAAGTGAAAGATATTATTATAAGCTCCAACTCTACCTTGGAAGGTAGAGAGTATTTATAGTCTTACATAAATCGCCACACATCGGGCTGTGGATCAGGCATACAGGGTAAAGACCCGTCTGTCCTCCACGGTGTTACTTAACTAAATACTACTTAACTTAAAATAACTACGACTACGAGCTTAATGATTACATATACCGAGGTGACCGACTCTTTAATACCGGAATTTCTAATTCCTAACAAAGGCCAAGTCGTCTTCGAATATTCATGGGCATCAAACCATTCATTCATACGAAGGTTATCTACGGGAATTCACCATTCAAGCCCTAAGCCCTTCGTGGTATCGTTGACGAAGGAGCAACCGATAGGAGAACCTCCCGACTTGGTCAAACCCACGATCTCTCTCTTTCCCGGTTTCTCCGCCAAGTTTGAGAACGTGGTCACTAAGCCCCAGCGGTTACCCACAAGCATGGGACACCCCATGTTCTCCGACATTTACGCAGAGGTTCCCTAATCCTATTTCTTCCACTATAAATAGGTTGGACGGGCATAGAATTATGGTAAGCTCATTCAACACTCATCTCTTTACTTACACAAACTTATACAACATTAACTCATACTTACTCTCACCGGAGGTGGTTCGCGTGGTCCAACCCCTCTGTAATCACTTAACGTAGTGTCTTCGTATTTCTTATTCTCGTGTGAAAGACAATCTTGGTCGGAACATACACCCTCATACCTTTGATCATCATCAAGCTCGGTAGTGAAATTTATCGTTCAATCAGTACCGAGCTTCGTTACCAAGTTTCTTAAGAGTATATTGTACTTTTAAAACTTGATACAATCCGTGTATGATTGAAAACTACAAAGAAGGAAATTTCTTAATAACAAAAGGTCACGTTTTAAAATCATCATATTCTATAATGTTGGATAATGATAGATCGTTCTAATATTTTCCTTGTTGAGAATTCTCCATACTAGGATTTGGGCATCCTAAGAAGATCATGAAGAATTTCGCTTCAATATTTCTTTTCTTAAAAAGAATATATAGTAAAGGTATGCTCTTTAATAAATTACTTACAAATAAATTATTATTGTGTATTTTTTAGATTAATTAATAATATCATTTTGTATAAACATGTTAAGATTTGTAGTCTCATTACGCTTACTTAAAAATCACTAAAGTTGTTATCTATATTGAACCCATCATCAAGAATAGTATTCTTCGTTGATCTCTAAAGACAAAATTACAAACTAGTGATAATGATATCTTGGCTATTCGAGAGCCTTGGTCATCACTCCTCACATAAGGTTATTGACATTTCATCTATGTCAATAAGTATCTATGTGAAACTCCTCATATCATGATAAAACAGTATTTTATCATAATCCTTAAACTTCCCAAGAATTATGATTTATTCATAAAAAGGGAACCTCGTCAAATAGGACTAGTAAAACACGTCAAAACCCTAAACCATAAGTTATAGAGCATAAACATCAACTCTAGCCAAGAATTAGAACTCCCAAATCAAAATTATCAAAAATCACTTAAACTGCTAACTGCTGATATGCCGGATCCCTAAGTTTGCACTAGCCGGATTCCTCATTCAAGGGATCCGTGGGAACCGGCACATCAGAAGACAGTTTAAGTAAAAGATGATCAATGTGAAGTTCTATTCTTCACTTTACTCTCTCAAACTCACGAACATAAAACCTAATTTACTGTTCACATAAGTTCATTCATCATCTTCTCAAAGGAAACAATCACTTGTGTAAGTATAATCTTCAGTACATTGTTATTTCCATCTTTAATTCCTATAAGTACAATTTCATCTTGAGAAATTAGGTTCAAATAGGTTTATCACAATTTGGTATCACATTGTTTTCTAAGATAAACTAAATTGAAGAATCAACATTGTTAATACAAATTAAACTCATTTTTTGAATTCAATGAAGATGTATTGAGCAAAATTGTGATGAACCTCATTAGGATACTATTCACACAATTAACACCACATTGTGGTTTTGATGTTTAGGACCAATCATGCCTAGCAATAGACAACAAGATTACCAAGACACGGCACATTACATTCCCATGTACCATAGAAAGGATTGTTTGAACCCGGATGACCGAAAAGCTTTCAAGTTGTTGGAAAAGAGAATATTCCACGAAGGACGAGTAGTTCACTCCTCATTCATCAACAACACCGACATTCCCCAAGTCTTTGGGGGAATCAACTTCCATTGCCTCTTGAACATCAATGAGCAAATTTTTTCGGTGTTTGTACTAGAGTTTTACAAAAGCATGAGGATCATTCGAAATGAAGATGGAACCATTTCGATAGAGTTTATCATCAATGGGCACGAATTTACCATCACTCTTCAGGAGTTTGCTAAGATACTTCGTATCCCATGTCAAGGAGTATGCATGTACTCAAATGAATGGTCATTGGCCGAGCTTCATGACATGGTGGATCATCACGAGGTATACTTCACACCCATCCCGAAAGCGACTACGGTAAGAGACACTGTCTTCATGGAAAGAGCCTCTCCGTAAAGAGTCACTAGGAATTTCAAGGTCATATATAGAGATCCTTTTCAAATGGAGCTTTCAGAAATGTTCCCATTATACAAGAAATGGGAACTAGTGCTAAGGGAGAACGTCCTTTGTTTGGTGGGAAATAAGGATCATCCCAACGCTTGCCTAAGCTTCATGATCGATTGCCTTGTAACTGGGACTCATTTCAATCTCGCCTACTACATGGTGAAACAAATGGCAAGTGTAAAAAGGACGGACAAGATGGTGCTCCCCTATGCCATGCTCTTGACTAGCCTAGCAAATTTTGTCTTTGCTCTAGAGCCATCTCCCTACTCCAATAACCACACCTTTTGAAACAAGGTCATGGTGCCTCTATCCGATGACAAGACCACAAGGATTATGGTTGAAGGCAAGATACCTCACCCACCAACGGACTCATCAGATGAAAGAGAGAGAGAAGGTAGCAACCCTATTGGCAACGTTCAACTCGACCCCCTAGCATACATTGACCAACTGCCAGAAGTCCCGAGCCCTTCACAAGAATTCCAACAAACAAAGGGCATGTTCAAATGTTTTTCTAACTTCCTCATGTAGGGGTGGAGGGGTAAAGAGTGAAGAGTAGAGGCGATGGAGAAGGAGTTTGAATGGGAGGAAGGTAAGGTCATGGACCTTAATTTGTGAACAATGGTCTATAAAACAATTTAAACAATATTTTTGTAGTTTAGGACGTAGCTCTAAGTAGATGGCATGACATTAACTAAAACATTCTAACCTAGGAACCCAAAAAATGAGAATTTTACGACGGCTTGATCACAATCAAGAAGTCGGTCCCGCTCATTTTGCTTACCTTCTAGTCGCCCTTACTTACTATGCGTAATATTTTATGCTTGCATATTTGATTATTGAATATAGAAATGATTAGGATGAGTATTTGCTAAAGAGTGCAAATTCTGCACATTTGCTGAGAAGCTACTGGTCACAGAGTCGGATCCTTGAGCTATAACTCAGCGGATCCTCGATGAGGGAACCGTGGGATCCGGGTAAACTGACTTGGGATTTATACACTATCACCTCAATCCAATCCTTTAGACCTTATCACACTAGCTAAACATGATTCTTTGGGATTTATTTAGTCTTCCTCAAGATCAATAGGGTTTATACTCACTCATAGCTAACATAGGATCACACTCAAGGTATTTTTGATTTATCACTTCACCAAAACTCACCATATTTCCGATCCAATACTCACACATTGTTCCTCACATCTCAAAACACTTAGTTGGCTATTTCTATTAATTTTGACAAATTGTTTTTAGTCATCTTTTACCTCAAAATAGGCTTAAAACTAGTTTTTCATTTCTTTTCATTTTTTAGGAATTTTCCAAATTTTTCTTAAGCCACCACCTGATCTCTAGGATCAATTATCCTCATTTGTCATCCTCAAATCAATAGTATCATCCTTAAATACTTAGTTGCACTCTCAAAAAGTCCACTTTCCTAGCAAAAACCAACATTAGGGATCCTCACTCCTTGTGGTTGGACATTTAAGTCACATACCATTTAAGACATCTGAAGGAAGTCAAACCATCAAGATTTATAGGTACTAGACCTTAAAAGAGCATAATCACTCCACCACTTTGCTGTCTGACAGACGGATCCCTAGTTTATAACTAGACGGATCCCTAATGAGAGGGAACCGTGGGATCCGGGTCTACAGAATAGCTTATGATAAGCTTTTCCTTCTAATTCAAACTCTCTTTGGTAGTCTAAACACTTTTACTTACCATTAAATGACTCCCTAGAATAGAACAACACTATAGTTGACCTTAGTGCATGCCAAAATTCTTAGTGGTCAAGAATTTAATTCATTAACTTAACCTCATCCTTTATAAACCAAACATTCTTATGAGCTTAAACCATCATTCAAACCACAAACCAAAAATCAATAGCTAAGACATCTATTACATCCTCTTCTTTCACCATGACTAAAGCATCTAGCAAGAACTCTTCAACTAAAGGTTCATCCAAAAAGAATGCTCATATGGTTCATGAGATTTCCTCTACCGAGTCATCTCTCATAAGAAGTCCAAATGCTAGAATCCCTCCTCAACAAACTCAATCAACCAAAGCTAGAAAAACCGCTAGAATTAGCATTCGACCTTTTGAGTTGGAAAAGGCTTCATCAAGCACTAAGCCAAACACACCTAGCTCTAGTAAAACACCCAAGCCTTCATTTCTAGAACCTATACTACATTCTTTTACTGAACCTCTTTCCCATCCAAATCTCTACTCGTTAGAAGACTCACCACCAAGGACTTCCCATTCACCAACCTTCTCTCTAAATAGGGAACCACCTTCAACATCAAATAGTCCATCTTTGGAAACAAGAAATCACCAAAAATCCAACCATATAAAGGACTTCCCATCTCCACCACTAACTCATGCATTATCACCCTCACTCTTAGTTTAACGACACCTTACGTAGCTCAACTCACCCTCACAAATTCCACCATCCTTTGTGGAGCCTCCTCAAAACATTCCACCTCCTCCGGTTCCTAGTCATGACAATAATTGCTCTAATTGTCAACTCACCCAAGGACTTGTTCAAGAAGTACGAAATGAGTTGCATTTCATGTTTAATCATCTCCTTGAACGATTGGACCGAATCAACAAGTCTACTCACCCTTAGATTTCGAGCACTTTGATGCTTTCTAAGTTTTCACTCCTTAGAATTATTAGAAAATGTATTACATGTTTTAGTCATTCTCTTAGTTTTAGAGAGTTGTATATCATTTCTCGTGTTTTTATTGAATGAAATTATATGTTATATGCCATATTGTATTGAGAATATGTTTGGTGCCATAATACATAACTCATTTTGATGGTAACATCACATTTCACATCACCATTGTTGTCTTAAGCATGCAGGCAGACGTATCCCTCACTTTTGCCTAGACGGATCCCTCTCGTTGAGGAACCGGAGGATCCGTGCAACAGGAACAAGTTTTCTTACCAATTTGAGTCTTATTTGCAAGAAATTATGCATCATATACTTGTTTTCTAACCTTTGTTTTGTAGATTTTCAATATACACTTGAAGACTTTGACACCATCAACAAGGGGGAGTTTATTGTCAAACTAAAAACGTTGCAAAAACGCTTGCAATAATTTCACATAGGATTACATTTATACTTGACGTCCTCCTCACAAAGGAGCACTCGTCAAGGGGGAGCATGTTCGTCTAAAAGACGAAACCATTTGCAAACGATATTGCAAAACACTCGTTTAGCTTTCCTAATTACTTGACGTCCTCAACAAAGGGAAGCACCCGTCAAGGGGGAGCTAAGACGAGAATCTTTCTCATTTCTTACTCTCTATTTTTCGTATTTTTACTTTTCACATGTTTTTCTTCAAACAATGTGTTAGTTTCTTTTCGACACTCTTTTTGTTTCGACAAAAAAGGGGAGAAGAGAGTAAAAAATCCAATTCAAACTTTTACTTAATTTTAGTTTTTCCTTAAAATAATTTTATGTTTTGTCATCAACAAAAGGGGAGATTGTTAATACAAATAAGCCGTAAAACGTTTATTTATATTTTACGATCTTCTAATGTTTTGTTGATAACAAACGTAAAATCATTTTAACGAAACAAATAAAATACGTAAATAGTTTGAGCAAATAGTTTACTAAAACACTTACGTTTTCATACAAAACACTAAACAAGTAATAGTGTTTACATTTTATAGAAATGCATATGTATAACAAATAGTGTTTACATAATGGGTATATATGTAAATACTTAGTATATATTGTAATGGGCAATGTAATGGGTAAGAATCTAAGTACTTGACACATTAACTAGATACATTAAATGTAGTTGGGTAAAACCCAAAGTCCATGACCCATACCCATGTAGCATGATCCATAACCCATGACCCATTACATGACATCATGCATGAAGTCATGTTGGGTAATATCCATAGCCCATGGAGCTAACCCATGACCCATTGACTAGATGCATTGCATCTTCTAGATACATTGTGTTTGGAAATTCATTTTGGGAGTTAATACTTATAGTAGTAAAGTTAGTACTGATAGTGTTATTTGATAAGTATTAACTAGTTAGTACTGATAGTGGAAATGTTAGCACTGATAGTATTAAATTTGTACTGTTCTAAGTATGGAATGTCGTGTTTGGTTTGTAACAGCATATCTTCTATTCCAATAGAAGATATGATATACTTAATGCATAGTTATCTCTGTAAGGGATCTCCCTAGTGTATAAAAGGAGATCCTAGCTAGGTTAAACATATACCTATTCTCTAGCCGTCTTAATAAAAGCTTCAAGGTTGTAAACCCTAGTACTAGGAGAGTACTCGTATTATTGCTTAATAATATTAAAGCTATTAGTGTTACATTGTGTTTACTTTAATCTTCTAAAGTACATTCAAGTAGATTCCGCATACTTGTGTGTATCTACAACAAAGTTTCTCATTGTTGTTTTGGAATCATCCAAGGCAACTAACACGTTATAAGCTAAGTGTTCTAGATCCAAGGTTTGGGACTTCACAAGTGGTATCAGAGCTTGTGTCCTAAAGCTTTGATTTTAGAAGATCTTGTGTGACAAATCTGAAGAAATGGATTTTGACAAATCCAATGTTGTTAACAGAGTTCCTAAGTTGCAGCCAAATGAATATGAACTCTGGAGAATGTGCATAGAGCAGTACTTCTTGGTACTTGATTTCAAGCTATGGAACATTGTGCTCTATGGAAATCCACTGTCACTGAAGAAGTTGGTGGTAAGACTGTTACTAAAGAAAAAGGTGATCCAATCACCAATGAAGAAATGGCTCTAAGAGGCAATGATCTCAAGGTCAGAAGTCTGTTACTCATGGCAATACCTGATGATCATCAACTCACCTTCAACAAACACAAAGATGCTCAGAGTTTGTTCAAAGCCATTGAAACCAGATTTGGTGGAGATTCTGTCACCAAGAAAACTCAGAAGACTCTTTTGAAGCAAGAATTTGAAAAATTCACTTTGGTGCAATCGAGTCCATTGACTCGCTTTATAATAGGCTTCAAAACTTATTAGTCAACCTGGCAAGATCGGATGTGGAGCTCTCAAGGAAGATGTCAACCTCGTGTTTGTTAGAAGTCTTCCATCTCCAAAATGGGACACTCATGTCATTGTATGGAAGAACAAGCGAGATTTTGAAACCATGAAGTTGGACAATGCATTAAATAGCTTTAAGGTGATTGAACAAGACATGAAGAGAAAAGCAAATGATCTTCCAGCTCAGAGTCACAAAATATAGCCTTTGTGGCTCACCCCGTCACTAGCAATGATATGGGCGGTTTTGATGTTAGTACTCTAGTACTAATGTTAATATTGATGGCTTAGTAACCACCGCAGCAGCATCAATGAAGGTACAATCTATGCTTTCATAGTCGAGAAGATTCAGGATCCCGGATCACTCATGATGATTCGAGACAAACCATGAAGATGACATGGAAGAGATGGATATCAATGAAGCATTGCCCCGATCAAGATGAGGGCAAGAAGGTTCATGAAGAAAACTGGAAGGCGATTAAGATCAATGATGGAGATATCTTTGGGTTTGACAAGGGAAAGGTTGAATGCTACAATTGTGGCAAGCTTGGGCATTTTCCAGAGAATGCAAAAGCCCTGTGGAGCAAAGGGGAGCAGAGTGAGGTGAAAATTCTAAAGTAATGGTGGTCATTGATGGTGCCGGATATGATTGGAGCTTCATGGCGGATGAAGAAGAGAGTCCAATCAACATGGCTTTGGTATCTCGAGGTACTTATAAAACAAATTGCTCGATACATGTATTCCATTAAGCAAATATTTAGAGCTAAAAACCATGTTTGATAATGTGTCCAAGAGCTTGCTAAAACTAATTATAACTTAGCAAATCTTAAAAGAGGCTTAGCAGCTTTGGAAAAACAAATTGTGCACTATAAAGAAAATGAGTCAAAGTTTATCAAACAACTGTTGTGCTTAATAGGAAATCTCTTTAAAGACATCACCATAAATGTGTTAAAAGAAGAACTAGAGAAAGTCACTACAATTAAAGATAACATAGAGCTAAGTGTTGAGCAACTTAAAGACACACAACATTATAACTCGAGAGTTGATAGATACCGAAAAGCATTAATTGGCAAAGCCAAATCGTGTATGGGGTATAAGACAAGACCACCACCATCGTGAGGTATCCTTCACCTCCCGGTATGCACCTTGCACACACTGGATTAGAAGAGTTTAAGGAACCCACTTTTGTCCGAGGCCCTACAATCAAAAGTACTTTCCAAGAAAAGACTGATGAAGTGTTGGAAAGTGCCAGTGACACCTCCTTACCTGAAGTATCTGTATCTGAAAATAAAAAGGCTAGTGTAGAGCCTAGTTAACCAAAGCAAGTACATGCCACTAAACCAGTAAGACCATTTGACAAACCTGTTAATAAGCCAGTTAAATATGATGAGATGTATAGAAACAGGTCATCTAGTCCTAGAGGTAACAAGAGAAACTAGAACCAGTTAAAATCTGAGAAACTAGGAGATAAATTTGTCATGTATAATAAATCTTGCTTTGTGTGTGGTAGCTTCTCTCATCTGCAGACTCATTGCAGACACCCTATGAGACCTCAACCCATCATGACCCCAAGAGCAGTTCTTCTCAAAACTGGCATAAAATCTTTGAATAATGCAAGGCCAGTTAATACTGCTAGACCACAACCTAGAGTATTTGGTGAAAGACCCAAAAGAAACTTTTTAAAATCTTCATCTACTTCACCAAGGTCCTTTAAATCAGCACAAACCTTTAACTCTTATAATGAACAAATCAAGTTTTACAAGAAAAAGGTTAATACTTATGAGCCAAGACTTATTATCGATAGGCTAAAAGTTAATACTTTTAAGCCTAAAATGAAACCTCACGACTCTAAAGTAAATGCTACAAAGGGAATTAAGGAAATGATGTTAAGCCTCACTTGTTGGGTGAGAAAGACCACTCAACCCAACAAAGGCATCGATTACTCTCAAGAAATATAATTACATTGATGCACGAGGCGGATCCAAGTCAAGAATGGCTTGGGTCCCCAAAGGAACTAATTTCCTTTATCTTATGTGCGAGGACATTCCAACAATAATGATGATCTTGGCTATTCGAGACGGTGGGTGTTCCAGCACATGACTAGAAATCTATCCTATCTTTTAGACTTCACCGATTTGAATGGAGGATATGTTTCCTTTGGAGGAGGAATTGGTGGAAGAATTAATGGTAAAGGAACAATCAAGACCGGTAATTTAGACTTTGATGATGTGTACTATGTGAAAGAACTCAAATACAACTCGTTTCAAGGTGTCACAAATGTGTGACAAGAAGAATTTTGTTCAATTCACGATATCGATTGCTTTGTTTTATCTCCTAACTTTAAGTTGCCTAGTGATGATCGTGTACTACTTAAGTTTCCTAGAAAAGCAATCAGACAAGGTCAATATGAAAACATAGTGCCCAAAGACAATCTTACATGTTTAGTTGCTACAGCTTCTTTGGATGAATCTATGTTATGGCATAGAAGGCTAGGTCATGTGAACTTTAAGGTAATAAATCTTTTAGCTAAAAACAACCTTGTAAGAGGTCTACCTTTAAAAAGATTTGAAAATAAACAGACCTGTATTTCATGCCTCAAAGGGAAGCAGCATAGAGCCTCTTGTAAGCCCAAGGTTTTTAACTCTATCACCCAACCACTTCATATGTTGCACATGGATTTATTTGGCCCCACAAATGTTAGCAGCCTGAATTTTAAGAAGTATTGTTTGGTTGCGACTGATGATTTTAGCAGATTTACTTGGGTTTTCTTTATGAACACTAAGGATGAGACCAAGAAATCTTTAAGCCTTACATAATCTGTGAGAGAACCTAGTGATAAGAAAGTTAAAATCATTAGGTGTGATAATGGGACGAGTTTAAAACCAAGTGATGAATGATTTGCCAACTTAAAGGTATTAAAAGAGAATGCAAGTAGCTAGAACTCCTTAGCAAAATGGGGTTCTTTGAAAGGAGAAATAGGACATTGATTGAGGTCGCTAGGACTATGTTAGCGCATTCCAAGTTACCCACAACATTTGAACAGGCGCGATCATCATGCTTGTTATGTTTAGAACATGGCACTGATTGTAAAGCCTCATGACAAGACTCTATGAGTTGTTTTTAGGTAGAAAGCCACCCTAGACTTTCTTAAACCTTTGGGTGTCATGTCTCTATTCTCAATACCATTGACCACTTAGGTAAGTTTGATGGAAAATCAGATAATGGATATTTGGTTGGCTACTCATTAAATAGTAAAGCCTTTAGTTTTTATAATTCTAGAACCAGAAGGATAGAGGAGAATCTACACATAGAGTTTCTTGAGGACAAACCTAGTGTAGAGGGGCAAGGACCAACATGGCTTTTTGATATTGATATGCTAACAGAATCAATGAACTATGTGCCTATTTCTGTGGATTCTAACATGATTGTAGGAGAAAAGCAAGGTGTTGATGCAGATTCTGATGATGATGATGACTGCATCCTATTGCCCATTTGGAATGACAACTCAGTTGGAAGCACTTCTTCAGGGGAGGCAAGCAAAGATGATGATCAGCCTCCAAAGACCAATGATTCTAATGCTGAAGGAGATGCAACTAATACAGATGACACATTGGTAGAACCTCAAGTGTTCAGTACAACTGTGGTTAATACTGATAAGCCACAGGTTAGTACTGATAAGCCAAATTTTAGTATTGATGGTCCTCATTCCATTCCATCAGTCAATGCAGAGGTTCCTGATCCCTATGGTGAAGCTGATGAGATTGATTTTACAAATATAGCTTCATCTTATGTTGTTCCTGCTATACCACACAGAAGAATCAATCAGGATCATCCTTTGGAAAATGTTATTGGGGATGTCAATGCTGAAAGAACTACAAGATCTAAAATTCAGCATAGTGAGACATGATTCTTTAGTGCCATCTATGAAGAAAGAAATCATGGTGCCTCACAGACATGTCTCTTTGCCTGTTTTGTTTTTCAAGCAGAACCAAAGAAAGTCTACAAAGCTCTTGAAGATGAAGCATGGGTAGAAGCCATGCAAGAAGAGCTTCTCCAGTTCAAACTTCAGAATGTATGGGTTCTTGTGGATCTTTCTGATGGAAAGAGAGCTATTGGAACCAAATGGGTTTTTAGAAACAAGAAGGATGAAAGGGGTGTTGTAATAAGGAACAAGGCTAGACTGGTAGCTCAAGGGTATACACAACAGGAAGGGATTGATTATGAAGAGGTCTTTGCTCCAGTGGCAAGGATTGAAGCTATTAGATTATTCCTGGCCTTTGCATCATACAAAGACTTCACAATATACTAGATGGATGTAAAGAGTGCTTTCCTTTATGGAAAGATTGAGGAGGAGGTTTATGTCTATCAACCTCCTAGCTTTGAAGATCCCAACTTTCTAGAAAAAGTATACAGGGTTCAAAAGGCACTCTATGGTCTGCATCGGGTCCCAAGAGCTTGGTATGAAACGTTGGCCAAGTATCTTTTGGGCAATGGCTTCAGAAGAGGAAAGATTGATCAGACTCTATTCATCAAGAATGTGAAGAATGATATCCTGTTGGTTCAGATATATGTAGATGACATTATTTGTGGCTCAACCAAGCAGGATCTATGTAGAGAATTTGAAAAGTTGATGCATGACAGGTTTCAGATGAGTTCTATGGGAGAACTCACCTTCTTTCTTGGGCTACAGGTCAAGCAGAAGACATATGGCATATTTATCAGCCAGGATAAGTATGTTAAGGAGATTTTGGTGAAGTTTGGCTATGACAACACAAAGATTGCAAGCACTCCTATGGAGCATAATAAGCCATTACTTCCAGATGCTGATGGTGAAGAATTTGATCAGCATCTCTACAGATTAATGATTGGCTCATTGATGTATTTGACCGCCTCCGCACTGCATACATTATGTTTGTCAGATGTGCATGTGCAAGGTTCCAAGTCTCTCCAAAGCTCTCACTTGCATGCAAGAAAATAATCTTTAGTTATCCGAAGGCCATGTTCAACTAGGCCTTTGGTATCCTAAGGACTCTCCCTTTGATCCGTAGCTTACTCGACAAATGATTATGCCGGGGCAAGTCTTGATAGGAAGTCAACCATGGAGGATGTTAGTTTCTTGGTGATAGGTTGATTTCATGGCAAGGCAAGAAGCGAGCATTGTGGCAAACTCTACAACCGAGGTCGAGTATGTCGCCGCAAGTTGTCGTGGTCAAGTTCTCTCGGATTCGTAATCGATGCTTGATTTTTCCTTTGCAAGTTATCAATTATGTTTTAGTTGAAATTCGAGAATCTAAAGCGGAGGCATATGGAACCAACACATCCTTCTTTTCACCTTTCAGTTAGAATTTGCTTTCAATCTTTTGATCGTGGCAATGAGCTCGAATTTGTTCATCACGCTTGCTAATTTCAAAACCGCATCAAACTGGGAGCATCGAGGATGTCTTGATATTTGAGGTTTTAACATTTTCTTTGAGATGTTGATGTTTTAATTGCAAAGCAAGATGTTCAACTCTAATTTAGAATAATGTTCGAAAGTTATCATGATCATCCCGTTTATTTTCTCATGCAATTTTGAATTTGTTGTTTCAAGCTCAATGACACGATCATGGGAGACTTTCGAGCAAATGATAATTCATGAAATTGAGAAGCATCAATGGAACAATTTAGTGCTGAAACACATCTTGAGCAATACATTCGAAATCGATTCTCATTCGTATGCAAATTCTTCCTCTCAATCTCATTATATTTTAATTTCTCTCATAATCACTAACCTCAACAATCATTGCATCAAATTCTTTTCCATTTCTTTAATGTTCGAATTCATTCCTTTTAAGACTCTCAAAATGATCTTTAGTTGTTTAAAGAAAGGCATGACTTCGCTTAAATAACATTCTTTAGTTTGCTCAAACCTCTTTCTCCTTCAAGAATACCAATGAGTGATCCTTTTCTGCAAGTTTTCAAAATCAACAAATAGTTGAAAGATAACATATTGACTAATTAAGGTCTTGCTTTTAGTGGCAATTCTTCTAGGAACAAGATGCATTGGTGTATTCGAGGATACATGTCGCTTCAGGCATTTTCCCAAGGGAGGTTCTACAACAAGATTCTCCGCTTTGCTTATCTAAATCCTTTTCCGTAACACTTGTTCGTGGGTTAATGAGTCTCGAGGCTTAAACTTGTTCAAGGAGATCCAATTTTCTTTAGTGTAATTATGGGGTTTAATCATATGTTATTCTTTTACACTGTGATCTTCTAACTTCTTATTCATTTTCTCCCTAGTGACTTCATCGATTTTATCTTCCTCAAGGCACTCAACTAACTAGGTTTCGCTTAGGCTTAAGGATTTCATTACCATCATAAAGCACCTTATGAGCATTTCTAGCCTTTTAATTACCTCGATTGGTCCTCAACAAGGGAATGCTATGCTTATCGCTAAAACCTCGATGCTTAGTGATCATGCGAGCGCTTGAATGGTATTCCCCATGCACAACTTATTTTCAAGCTTGTTTTTCAAAGTTTTAGATTGGAAAATCATTCAAAAGTTTTGATTCCTTAGCCTTGAATTCTTGCTAAGCATTTTAACATTTTCTTGAAGTTCGTGTTTTTGCTTAGCAATTTTGGAAAGTTTTTCTGTAAGGAGTTTAACTTTGTTTTAATACTCTTCTCTAAAATTACTTTTCTAATAATTGTACGCATTTGGATATCCATCTCCGCTCACGAGTGGTAAGTTCAAACTTAGCACCGCTCAGATATGGCAATTTGATCCTTATAGGTATTGAGTTCAGTGGTCAGGAATCATCAGCACAAATGCAGTGTACTCATGCAATTCATAATCATCATTTTGAGAAGAAGATGCATACCAGGTACCGCAGTAAACATTCATGCAACTTTCTCGCATTAACGCACATGTGTTGTGGTGCATCTCTATCTTGGGTACATCCGAAGCTTCCATGGAGCGCCTTTCAGCATAGTCAGCACGGGTTGCGACTGTGCACCTCTCTTGTGAACATGAGCATGAAGATTCTATGTTAGCATTGTCCCGACTCATCATTATTTGTTTTCTAACATTCTCGCATTCAAGAACACCCGATTCTTCCATAGATACATTACCCAACTTATCACAACAATCTCAACCGCACCGACACTCATTCACTTTTTTCATCCTTTTGTGCCTCAATGTACTTTTTCACATTATCCATGAGTTGGATAAATGTCTCAATGAATTCTAATTTCCATTCCAAAGATACAAAGTAGAAGAGAATTTGGTTAGTGGCAAGGCGGTCAAGGTGGTAAAGATTTTCAGAGCCCTTATCTTGATGAAGAAGAAGAAGTTCAGATCATCAAACATGCAGAAGTACTTAGTACTCCTACATGCACTATCAGTAATATCCCTGTTAGTAATGTTAGTGTTGTAGTTAGTACTCATAGTACTATGGTTAGTACTCCTAGTGTTCTGCAATCAGTACTAAGTCCAATCTTCCAAGTAGCTGTTGAACTACAACAAGCCACAACAACAGAGGCCACTATCATCACTACCACTCCACATGAAGACAGTGATGAAGAAGATAGAGAAAAACATGCAGTCTTGGGACTTCAGAGCTTGAAGAAATCAGTCCCCATCTCTCCAACTTACAAGAAGCCTCCTGTTTTGTATCTGAGAAAGAAAAGCAAGTCAAGAGTAACCAAGCCTCAAGGAAAAGGAGTCTCTATCAAAGAAGGAGGTGCTCCACCATCACCAACCTCCTACCCAAAGATAGATCCCAAAGATAAAGGCAAGGGTATTTTGGTGGAAGTACCAAAGAAGAATAAAGAGATTGAGAGTTTAAATGAAGAGGCAAGGATGATTGCAGCAGAATGGGATGAGGAAGAGCTGAAAGAAGTCGCAGAAAAGGAAAAGAAAAGATGGCTAAATTAGATGAAGACTGGCAAACATGGGATGACATGAGAGCCAAAGTGGAAGCAACTTAGGAAGTACAACAAAAGCTGCAACAAGATAAGAATACAAGTGTTATCAAGCGGCCGCTTTTTCAAGGAGATCTTAGCTAGAAGACGAGCCGCTCGAGAAAGAAAGAGAGATTGAAAAGGCCTTGATAAGGTTTTAAAATGTACCTTTTTTAGGGGTCGTTAAGCCCTTATTTGATCACTTTTGTATCCATTATTTCTTAATATCGCTCCTTTTCACTTTTAGGTCTCTTGAAGGCAAATTGCTGGATCGGCACTTATTTGGACGAAAGGCGGATATACGAAGAAAATGGCCAAAGTCAAGAATCGAGACACTCAAGTCGTTGAAACACAAGGGACGGCGTCAGTGTTATCTCTGACGCGCCGCATCACTTTGTGACGGCTCAAGAGCCAAATTGCTTATTTACAAGTGACGGTGCCAGCTTTAAAAGAGTAGGTCGTCGCAACTCGACGGCCTAGATTTGATCCGCACGGCGCCGAGGTCAAAGAGACGGTGTCACAAGCATAAGGTGACGCCGCCGCAAGACTAACGCGCCAAGACGAAACCCTAATGATGGCCACCCGACGGCCACAAATCATAAAGAGACGCCGCGATTGTAATCTTATATATATAATCCGAATTTTTAGTTTTCATGTGTAGTCTTTTGGAGTAAAACCTAAACCGAACCAAGGTCAGTCTTGTACAAGATTTTAGGGTTCCAAACCCTATCTTACATCAAGATAAGTGTTTTACTTCATTAATTCAATTATGTCTTCAATTACTTGTGTGTAATCTTGCATGTTTACCATGTCCGGCTAAATTACTTGTGTGTTTGCTTAGATATATGAAACCTAGTTGTTAATTATTGTTAGGTTGTCTCTTATCTTAATTGTAATTGACTTAGGAGTGCGACTAGGCTAACGTTGTGCTTAATACTTGATAAATCTTTGATAGTTTATGAATGACTTAGTGGATTTCGTTTACTACACTTAAAGGTGACTTCAAAGAGTTAAGGAATGCACACCTTACGACCTTAGAAAACACAACGCGTTAAGAATAAGGACGTGACAATTCAACCATCAATATGAGATAACTAGGGAGTATTAGCATCTAGGTAAACACATCTTTAACTATCATACGAGCACACAAAAATAGACATAGACTATCCTTACCACTAGATTAGATAATTAGATAAGTAGAGTAATCGGTAGAAATACCAAACCCCCAAATCCAAACCCCGAGATTCGTACCTTTCCATTTCCTAAAAAATATAAAAAGATAAAAATAATCTTCCTCAACCTCAACCTTAGCGTAGTAACTTCTCACTAGCAATCCTATTCCCTAGAGAACGATATCAATACCCGTGGCTTACCCTAATACTACACTACAACGATTAGGTTCATCGCTAGGGTGTTATAAAACTTGCTCAAGAAAAGGAAGTTCCTTTGACCCGAACGACGCTTGTAGCGTTATCAAGTTTTTGCGTCGCCGGGAATAGAATAGCTAGTTAGAGTCCACCTCATTTAGGTTTCCTTGCTTGATTCCTATCAAGTAAGCATTTTTCCCCATTTTAGCTTCCTCGTAGTCTATCCCCCTTCTTTGTATTTGTGTTCGTAAAAACCTTTTTATTTGTCGCTATGGCAAGTGAAGTTGCATTTGAATCATTAACAAATGAGGAACAATTGAATTTCGCAGATTGGATTGCTTTTTATTGTTTTAATGAATTTGTGAGTGATCTTAGAGATACCCAAAAGGAGACGGATGTAAGGTTGGATGGGTTTGATAAATTTTGTGCTTGTGTGGCTTCTATTCAACAATCATTGTTAGAATCAACTCCTTTAGTGAGACCCTCCGAAATTTTTGAGAAAAGCCTCTAAGCATAAACCATCACCGTCACAACTTGAGGAAATGGATAAGGAGGATTTATCCAACCTTAGGCATCATGATCAAAAAGACCTAGTTTTTAAGAACATGGAACCTAAACCCGAACAAGATTGTGAGATGGTTATAGTTGAATTGCCTAGTTGCATGCGTGGGATAGATATCACCAAAACATATGAGACGCGTGAGGAATCCTTTAAGCAAATTGAACATAGTGATCAATTTTTGAGAATGATTCTTATGAATCGGACCAAGAATTTGAAATGGCTAAAGAAGGATTTGAGATACTTAGAGTGTATTTGGGTTAGATCATACTAAAACACATGATGAACTTTTAGAGATCTAGATATAATGGAGAATGAGGTGGAAACTCCAAGCCCACAAGCCCTACCATCACTTGAGGAACACGATCGCCTATGACTTACCCGTAAGAAGTAGAAGAGACTATAGGAACCCCGATTGATATAGAACCTTTGGACCAAACGCCACTAGAGAATGTAGGTTTAGATGTTTGTTATCATGACCTCTCTCTTAGTCCTAGGAAGTTCCTAACTTTGATGAACCGGAGCCTCAACCAAAACCTTACCTAATTTTCCGCCTTTAGATGAGAATCTTGAATTGAATTAGCCCCAATCCACCCATCAAAATAAATAGTCCGGTAGTTGCTTGATAAAGGTGGTAGTCTCTAGCCCATGTAGAGTGGAAGCTAATATAGGAGTAACCCATGACCTTTACACTTATATCACCCATTCATGGTTGATAAGAAGAAACATTATGGGTTTAAACCGGTTTATTAGGTCAAGATGGATCCTTAACTAAGAATCTTTTGAAGTTGATGAAGATGATCCATTTTTAGGAGAGAGATTTGATTCACCCGCTACACCAATAGAATTAGGTAAGGTTATAATGAATGGAGCACACCCTTTGAGCATATAAATCACCCATCACCCTCTCCTCACGTAGCAAATTTCCACCCTAAGGGTGTGTATCGCTACTATCACCCACACTTAATCTTAAGTGTAGAAAACCTCCCCTTATCCGTTAAATAAGGGTAGAGTCAAGCTCGTGACTTGAACAAAACAAGCGCTTCTGGGAGGCAACCCATGTGTATTTGTTTTTCATTTTATTTGTGTGTCATATATCTTTTCATTATTGTATGTTCTCATGTTTGAATTTGTGAAAATGCTTTATTTTGTTTTTAACCTCGCCTTAATTACATATAAAGGTATTTTACATAAATGATAAGTGTAGGGAGGATTACACATTTTCAAAAGAAACGTAAACATGAGAATTTCAATTGATTAAAAGATATACATGTGTGTTTGTTCGAGTCAAATGCTTGTATCGAGTCATAATGGATGTTTTGTAGGAAATTTTCCAGATTCTAAAGATGTAAATTTTCCGTAATTTTTCTAGAAAATCGCACCGCTTTTTGTCAGATAACCGACGGCGTCAGATCGCAACCGACGCGCGCGGAAGGAGTAAAAATAACAGATTACTTTTTTTTCTCGTTTTCTGAGCTACTTATAAATTTTTGGAATTTTCTAGGTCTTAATTTTCCAGAAATTCTGTAAACATTCATTCCACAAGCATTATATCCTAGTTTAATAGAGTCTTTAGAGTGTTTGTTTGTTTGTTTCAAAAAACAAAACGGGCTACCATCCTACATCTATCTTTAAATTCATGTTTGTTTGTTTCAGTTATCTAGAGTTTAGAGTGTCGAGTCTTGGCTTAGCAACGCCATTCTTCGTATGCTTGTAAAATAAAGATTTTTGACTTGCCACCACTAAATAGCCTATCCCACCAAACCCTTTGTTTCCCTACCATAAGTCTAACATTACAACCCTTTAAAAGACCTCATTGATAGTCTTTCCTAGGTGCTTACGCCAAAGCGATGGAGGTTTGATCTATTCTCAAGCCTATGGTAATCTATGTACTAGGACCGGTTAATGAGTGTTTATCTTCCATTTCCAACTTGTTATATTTCATATACACCGAGAGATGTGAGTATCCAAACACCCCATGTGAGGTGCTAGTATATAATTCCGTGCTTGTTATGACTTTTTGGGGCTTATATGTGTTGTGGATTGTTTTAAACCAATGCTTCATGACCCCTAACTTATAAATTAATTGGCTAAAAGCACATTTTTTTAGGACAAGCAAATACCAAGTGTAGGGATATTTGATAAGGATTTAAAAGGTACACTTTTGATGGGTCATTTAAGCCCTTAATAGATCACTTTTGTATCCGTTGCATCACTTTTGTGACGGCTCAAGAGCTCAAATTGCTTATTTACAAGTGACGGTGTCAGCTTTAAAAAGTAGGTCGTCGAACTCGACGGCCTAGATTTGATCCAGACGGCGCCGAGGGTCAAGAGGACGGCGTCACAAGCATAAGGTGACTCGTCGCAAGACTAACGTGGCCAAGACGAAACCCTAACGATGGTGTACCCCGACGGCCACAAATCATAAAGTGACGCCGTCGCGATTGTAATCTTATATATAGAATCCGAATTTTTAGTTTTCGGTGTAGTCTTTTGGAGTAAAACCTAAACCGAACCAAGGTCGTCTTGTACAAGATTTTAGGGTTCAAACCCTATCTTATATCAAGATAAGTGTTTTACTTCATTAATTCAATTATGTCTTCAATTACTTGTATGTGCTTGCATGTTTACCATGTCCCATTAAATTACTTGTGTGTTTACTTAGATATATAAAACCTAGTTGTTAATTATTGTTAGGTTGTCTCTTATCTTAATTGTAATTGGCTTAGAGTGCGACTAGACTATCGTTGTGTTTAATACTTGATAAATCTTTGATAGTTTATGAATGACTTAGTTGATTTCGTTTACTACACTTAAAGGTGACTTCAAAGAGTTAGGAATGCACACCTTACGACCTTAGAAAACACAACGTTAAGAATAAGGACGTGACAATTCAACCATCAATAGGAGATAACTAGGAGTAGTAGCATCTAGGTAAACACATCTTTAACTATCATACGAGCACACAAAATAGACATAGACTATCCTCACCACTAGATTAGATAATTAGATAAGTAGAGTAATCGGTAGAAATACCAAACCCCCAAATCTAAACCCCGAGATTCGTACCTTTCCATTTCCTAAAAAATATAAAAAGATAAAAAATAATTTTCCTCAACCTCAACCTTAGCGTTGTAACTTCTCACTAGCATTCCTATTCTCCTAGAGAACGATATCAATACCCGTGGCTTACCCTAATACTACACTACAACGATTAGGTTCACTGCCTAGGGTGTTATAAAACATGCTTGAAGAAAAGGAAGTTCCTTTGACCCCGAACGACGCGTGTAGCGTTATCAGGCCTCAAAACCTCCAAACAAGAGTCAGCAAAAGATGTATCTCTGCAAGTACATCAAGTATCAAGATGAAGACAAAAGAACATTGAAGCATTTTAATCGAGCCACCTTGGGAAACTCTTCAAAGACTAGCCGACTTAACCCAAAGAAGATTTCGATTTCAAACATATGTCGATGATGATTTTATTAAAAGGTCACAACCTGCTTGAGTTATAAAGGCCATCCAAGAAGGAGCCCTCAATTGCACCCAAAAGATTGAAAGCATCCAAGATGAAGGTGGACTCACTAAAGAGGAACTCAATCGATGATGATCATTGAAGCTCTGCAAGCACTATACACGAGCCCATCAACACTAGGTATCCAATCATCAACTGGGATATCTACACTGAAGATGGAAAGAGTCATTGGAGAATTCATAGGGCTGGTGGAAGGACAAGTGCCTATCTATACTTGGTAGATTTATTTGCATTTATTGACAGGGAGGATCTACTCAAGCTTTGGGAGTTAGTCAAAAACAGGTTAAAGAACAAAGATCCAGATAATGATAAAGATCTAGAGTTACTTTATAAGCTTCAAAATATCTTTGAACCTGATCCACCAGGAGAGCAATGGAAGTTTCAACCTGGTGATGAAGCTCTCAGCTGGACCCTGGTTGATTCTTGTGGACTGCACTTGGTCATTACATGCAATAGGACTGATATTTACATGCTGGTTGAAAGAACTTATCCACTTGCATTAGGAACTCTTCTACAAATGTTGAAAGCTGGGCTAAGGATGGGTAATGCAGTTGACATGGCTAAGGAGTTGCTGATAAAGATCTTTGATTAAGCTGGAAGACCTAGCAGAGGAAAATGAGTTTGAAAGAATCCTCAAAGACTAAAGAAACTTGTGATTCTGAAACCCAATCACAAGTTCAGGGGAGGATTGTTGGGAAATTCGTTTTTGGGTGTTAATACTTATAGTAGTAAAGTTAGTACTGATAGTGTTATTTGATAAGTATTAACTAGTTAGTACTGATAGTGGAAATGTTAGTACTGATAGTATTAAGTTTGTACTGTTCTAAGTATGGAATGTCGTGTATGGTTTGTAACAGCATATCTTCTATTCCAATAGAAGATATGATATACTTAATGCATAGTTATCTCTGTAAGGGATCTCCTTAGTGTATAAAAGGAGATCCTAGCTAGGTTAAACATATACCTATTCTCTAGCCGTCTTAAGAAAAGCTTCAAGGTTGTAAACCCTAGTACTAGGAGAGTACTGATTATTGCTTAATAATATTGAAGCTATTGGTGTTACATTGTGTTTACTTTAATCTTCTAAAGTACATTCAAGTAGATTCCGTGATACTGTGTGTATCTACAACAAAGTTTCTCATTGTTGTTTTGGAATCATCCAAGGCAACTAACACGTTTACAAGCTAAGTGTTCTAGATCCAAGGTTTGGGACTTCACACATTGTATCTATTTGGATACCCATGGTTCAAAGTCTATGACCCATGACCCATGATCCATGACCCATAACCCAAGTAGGAGGAGCGTCCTACAGATCCCCTAGATTACACTGGACGGGTCCCTCTTGTAAGGGATCCGTGGGACAGTAATGAATTTTTGTCTATAAATAGTGAGCCATTTCTTCATTGTAAGTTGCTACTTTCACATATACTTTCTCTAAGTATTATAAACTCTCTAACCTCAGATATAAAGGATCTTTCTATGTAGTTTTTTATTTGTGTGATCTTCTAGGTTCCTCTTAAAGGCAAGATCACCACCTCTTAAAGTCGAGCAAGCTCAAGTCCATGAGTTGCCAAGCTTCGTCATCATCAAGACTACTAAAGTTCTCTTGTTTATAGTTCTTTCCTCCTCTCTAGAAGTGTTGTATTGAAGGCATTAGTGAAGGATGCCAAAAGGGTCAAGTCGAAGGATTTAGTGAAAGGTGCCGAAGGTCCGTGTCTAAGGAATTAGTGAAGGATGTCAAAGGTCCATAATGAAGGCATTAGTGAAAGGTGTCAAAAGATCGTGTCAAGGGAATTAGTGAAAGATGCCAAGGGTGTACAATCGATATGGTGCATCGATGTACAAACATAGATAGGTTGTGTCCAAGGATATTGATATCTTTGATGATGGTGTAATAAGGAGTGTATCTCCTTTGGGATAGGTGTTGTGTAATGTTGGATAGTAGTTCCTCCTCTGTAATGGAACTCGGTATCTAGCCTTGTACCGGATAAAGCATAGGCGACGTTGTGATAGGTTTGGTTCTCACCGTGGAAGAACCCGTGTCTAGCCTTGTACCGGATAAAGAATAGGCGACGCTGTGAAGGCTTCTCCGCCACAAGGAGTTTGTGTTGTGTAGTGATTACGAACTCTCGAGTAGGTGACTCGGGGAGTGGAGTAGGGCAAGGAAGGTTTCCTTGTAGCCGAACCGCTATAAATACTCGTGTCGTGGTTTTGTGTTTCTTACTCTTTACCTTTACGTTATGATAAGGATTTAAAACGTACACTTTTAAGGGTTCATTTAAGCCCTCAATCGCCCACTTTTATATCCGTTACTGCTTAATTTCGTTCCTTTTCACTTTTTAGGTCTCTTAGAAGCAAAATGCTGGAATGATGCTTATTTGGACGAAAAGGAGTGAATATGTGAAGAAAATGGCTAAATTCAAGATCAAGACACTCAAGCTGCTGAATTAACACCGACCGCCCCAAACAAAGCGGCGACCGTCCCCGATTTTGTGACGACACAAGAGCGCATTGTTATTTTACACCGACGTCGGGCTTTGAAGAGTAAGGGCATCACGAAGACTTTTCTTCTCGACGGCCTAGATCCGCACTCGCACGATGTCACTATTGAAGATCGACAAGCATAACCACAACGTGACGCCGTCCCAAAGTTGACTCGCCAAGACGAAACCCTAATGGCGGCGATTTGACGGCGTCACAATTACAAGGTGACGTCGTCGCAGTTGTAAAACTCTATATAGAATTCGATTTTCAGACTTTTTAAAGGGAGGTAGACTTGTGGAGTAAAAACCTAAAACGATTGTAGTCCGGTTTCGATGATTTTAGGTTCCAATACCCTATTTTACATCGAGATAAGTTATTTATTCCCTTGATTTTATTATGTCTTCGATTGAATGTATGTAACGTGTCCGGCTAATTTATTTGTGTGTTTGCTTAGATCAATGAAACATAGTTATTAAATATTGATTGGTTGTCTCTAATCTTAATTGTAATTGGCTTAGGAGTGCTTAAAGCCATCGTTGTGTTTTTAATGCTTGATTAATCTTTGTTGAACATTAGTTTATAATTACTAGTGGAATTGTAGGCTAAACATCCAAAGATACCCTTAGTGTTAAGTTTATGAATCCTAGAGATTTCGTAGTCATTAACCTTAGGTAGCTTCAAAGAGTTAGGGATAAAAGTACACCCTGCGACCTTAGAAAACATAACGCGTTAAGAATAAGGACGTGACAATTCAACCACCAATAAAAGATAACTAGAGTAATAGTATCTAGGTAGACACATCTTTAATCATCATACGAGCACACTTCAAAAGACATAGACTACCCTTAGCTTAGATAATTAGATAGTAGAGTAATCGGTAGAAGTACCAAACCCTAAATGCAAACCCAGATTTTACCCTTAGCTTTATAAAATAATATAAAAGATAAAAATAATCTTCCTCAACCTCAACTTTAGCGTAGTAATTTCACTAGCATTCTTATTCCCAGAGAATGATATCAATACCGAGGCTTACCCAATACTACACTACAACGATTAGGTTCATCGCCTAGGTGTTGAAAAACTTGCTTTCGACTTAAAAGGAAGTTTCCTTTGACCCCGAACGCCTTTGTACGCACATCACATTACTTAGTTACATACTTATCTATCAACATCCAACATACACATCAAATAGATTGACATAAGTGAATCTAAATATTTTAAAACGAAGTTTTAATCGATAAAACTATTCAACCCCCTTCTAGTTTTCCACACATAATACCATAAAAATGAGTGTGCCAGTGGTTGTAGTAGACTTTAGAACTTGGCCTTGCATATCTTTTCGAGACCATTATCATGAGCATTACACTGAGGTAACTTGGTGTGATCGGTGCAGCTAGGATACAAGGCAATTTTAGGATTAAACCCAAATAGCCCATCATTTATGTTATGTGTATATTGACTTTTCACATCGATTAGTCAATCCCCCTGTTAAACCCTTTTTGTTGCACTCATCTTTAGTGCAAGATACCCCTAGTAAACCCGTCTGAGCCATTCCTTTCATTTTGTTCACCCAATATTTGTATGTTTCGTTACACCTATCGCCTAGCCTACCATGTAGTTTCCTTATGTCCATGGTCCGGGCGCTGTTAGTTAATTTTGGTTCCACTGGTGAAAGTCGCGGGTTTTGAATAAAGGGTTTTAGAAGAAAATCGGGTTTAGATTATAGATGATCTCAAGTGGGGGGATGCTTTTTATGTTTGTATCGTTTTTATTTGTGTATACCTTGTCTTGCTTCAAAAAAAATGAACGAGAAAAAAAATGTAAGCAAGTGTTTGTTTGTGATTTGTGTTCTCGCCTTGTTTAACTGGCGCAGTTTTTACATATCCGTTTTGGTGTATTCTTACGGATAAAATTAGAAACCCGTGCATTTGTATCTCACCTTTCAATTTTAATTAATAATTTTACAATGGGGACATTGTGCATTTCAACTAGGGGGATGAGAGATAGAAATGGTTGTTTATATAGTTTTTTGATCGAAATATGTGCTAAAATTATCCAAATTTTAAAATTTTTATAGCACATACTTTTTTTCATTGATGATGAAGGCCGAGTTAATGCATCTTGTTTGCCTAGTTTATGGAGATTATGAGGCACTATGTTATACTTTATATGCATTGACTCATGTATTGAAGACCCTTTGACTCTTGACCCTCGGTTTTTGCTATGGGATTGAATGCGACTAGTGGTGGGGCGACTGTGGACTTAGGAAATTATTTGTTTCGTGTCTTTTTATTTACACCCATTAAATGTTTTCTCATGTCTT
This sequence comes from Chrysanthemum lavandulifolium, assembly GCA_022545495.1. Taxonomy (NCBI): domain Eukaryota; kingdom Viridiplantae; phylum Streptophyta; class Magnoliopsida; order Asterales; family Asteraceae; genus Chrysanthemum; species Chrysanthemum lavandulifolium. The sequence goes on from CM040240.1 coordinate 107,405,083, forward strand.
ATCCTACCCTTGGTCGTGAAGCGAGTTTAGGTGAGGAAGCGAGCAATCATTGGTGTCTTGGCCATGGATTTGGTCATGTATCATTGGTTTTGTCCCCTTCGCCGTAGCTCGTTAGTAATGACAAAATAACGCCATAAGCCTTTATGTTGTGTCAACCCATTGCCTTTTAGAATAGTTGCATCTATAGACTCGTGGAGGAGATTAGTATCTTTGCCAAGCATATGATAGAATACTCGTCATGACTGAGCAGTTGGGTGATTACCCCAAAAATAAACACGTAAATTATGAGAGAGAGTGTGATTTCAATCCCCTTTTCGTGAGGTGCTAGGTTTGGAATTTTCTAGATTAGGTGATTTTCAAACTCATATCTTCCAAGACATCTTGGGAGATATCTTTTTAAGAATAATTTAAAGGTCTACTTGCGGGCAAGTAGAGTTCAAATAGGGGGATATTTGATAACATCAAATTACCTGATATTTTTCCCGTGTTTATTGCCTCATTTATATTAATATGGTACTTAATTCTTTTATATTCGTTCATATTTACATTTCAGGATAAATGAGGCGTTGGAGCGAAAAAGATGTGAGAAAAGGCCAAGATATATCTTCTAAAGTAGGTTATGGCATAATTGGCACTATTGACTACGCCGTAACCCATACTACGAGGGCCTGAGAATTATTTGTGAAGGTTACGCCGTAAATGCTTAATAATGTTACGGCATAATTACGTATCGACAAGGATACAGCGTAACCAACTCTTATGGTTATGCCGTAATTATTATTTTGAAGACCACGGTGAAACATGACACTTTAGTTACGCCGTAATTATTTACTTGGGCGTAAATTTTTGAAGTTCGGGGGCCAAAAGCAGCATGTTTATATGAAGTTTATTATTATTAAGGATTTGAAATAATATTAAAAAGACGAAGAGGGGCTGAAGTTGTCAAAAATATTACACATATTACATGTGTAATTAAAGGAAAAAAATAACATAAAGACTAAAGATGCAATATATCGTGAGTTCAAGGACCTATGTGCAAAGTTCCAATATTTATTCTTATAAATAGTCGCTTGCTACAGGAATAGAGATATCATTCAAATGTCATATTAGGTTTTTATAATAGTTTTAGTTGGTTGATGTCCTTGGTACGCCGTACGAAACAAAAGCAAAAGAAAAACAGTAGCAGCAGGCACGTTTGGTTTTCGAAGGGGCAAACCCTTCGGGGTTTTGCCCTGGTACTCAATTAGGGGATCGATAGCATTTTATTGGCGCGATTTATAATCACTTTTTCAACTTTTTTTATTAATTTAGTTTCATTATTTTTTTAATATTAATTTTGATTCCAATTAATTGTTGGTCCATTGATTCTTATTGTGTCCTAATTAATTGATTATTAATTTATTATTAATCAATTAATTATTTGATATTTATTTTTAGTTTATTTATTGTTTTATATGTTTGTCTAATTTGTCATTTCACTTGATGATGTGGAAACTAGGTGCTAGCCTAGTTTTGATTCTTTTTATTATTAATGCTTTTGCATTTATTAATTGTTTTTAGTGTATGCATGCATAGTGCGTTGGTAGTTACCCTAGCTTTGGTAGTTTTGAAGTGCGGTCGTATCTAGTTGCGTAGGAGAATTGACCAACTGACCCTAAGCAAGTAGGTAGAGTAGGGAAGGGTAAGAGTTGAGCAACTGAAGACCTTTCCCCTCTTGTACGAACTGACCAAATGATCACCATTCGTATGGACGAACTTAAGAAGTTAGGGATGAGTGTCTAAGATGCTAGCGTCCGGGAACTTATTATTTTGAATCTTGCATGGAGGGTACTTAATGACTTGGCTTAGGTGACTTAAGACCCTCGATTCCCCAAAGGGTTGGTCTTTGACGTCGGGTATGAGCCTTTGTTGATAGGTTAGGACGAATTGACCAAATGTTGTCCTAGCGACTTAAACCCCCACTTGAAGCAGGAATCTAGTGACTTTTAGAACCCATATATTGCGATAGTAAGCACTGACTCTTAATGACTGTGAATAGGTTACCGAATGATCCCAGGTGACTAATAATCATCTGGGTGAGGAGTCTAGGATCATAGGATAGACGAATTGACCAAAGGAGTCTACCGACCCTTGCCACGATCCATTCGTGGATGAACACGATTTGAGAATGCATCACTATCTTTCTCATTAGCTTGTTTGCTAGAAAACCATGCCAATTGATCATATTAAATTCAAATCTATTTAATTTTTGCATTTCATTTATGTTATTAGTTTAATTAATCAATCAACCAAAAATCCCAAAAAATCGTGACATTAGACTTAAGTTAGAATCCATACACATAGCTCTTGGAACGACCTCGGTTTTACCGAATACTACACTACACACGACCGGGTACCTTGCCCGTGAGTGCATAAGGTAGACCATAGGTGGACGAGACAATTATAAATATTAAAACCTGGTTAGAAATCCTGCATCAAAGACTATTTCCCTTGGTCTTTGCAATGCTCTAAATTACCTAATCAAGAAACATGGGTAGTCAAAACATTTGAGAATACTCGAAAATGTTTACAATCAAGAAAAGTGAAAAGCTGCACAACTACTTTCTTGTCTAAAATTGTAGAGGTTAGTATTAAGCCTAACTTCCTCTACTTTCCCTTAAAGACCGATTGCAGAAACAATATGAATTATGTATTTCAAACCAGAAGGTGTTTATGGCTAAGAAAATAGCAATGAAAAGTGTTGATGGTAATCATAAAAGACATTATGCACAGTTGAGGGACTATTGTTTGGAATTAAAAAATAGCAATCCAAACACCACTGTTAAGATTGAGGTAGAAAGACCACATGATATCAACGCTACAGAGAGAAAGTTTAAGAGGGTTTATGTATGTTTAGGTTCTCTTTGAAAGATGGATTTAAGGTTGGGAAAAGAGACGTATTTGGATTGGATGGTTGTTTCTTGTCTGGTATGTATCCTGGTTGGATTTTGACAGCAGTGGGGATAGATCCAAACAATAGAATATATTCTCTTGCATATGCTATAGTGGAGTCTGAAAATAAGAATATCATGCGTGAAGTAGATAACAGATAGCTTGTAGATGGAAGGCAAACCTGTCATCACATGTTTGGAATTCATTAGACACTACCTAATGAAAACAATTGTTAATGTGCAGAAGGTTATTACCAAATCTGATGGTCCTCTTACACCCAATGCTACTAAAATTTTCCAAACAATTGTGAAAGATGCAATATAGATAAAGGTACATTGCCAAACTCTTTCATTCTTTTTTTAACATTCACTATAGCTATTTCAAGTTTGTAACTAGGTAATGTATGATATATAGATTGAGGCTATATTTGGCACATGAGATTATAGAGAGATTATACTTATTTTTTTTAAAATAAGCTATTTCAAAAATAATTTTTGTTTGGCAGACAAAACTTATAAGAGATTATAAAAAAAATATTAAAAAATCTTCCATTATCTCTGAAAGTAAAAGATTATTTCATGTAGCTTATAAAAATAATTTCGTTTTATAATCTTTTTCAGCTATAGATGTTTCAAGTTTGTAACTAGGTAATGTATGATATATAGATTGAGGCTATATTTGGCACATGAGATTATAGAGAGATTATACTTATTTTTTTTAAATAAGCTATTTCAAAAATATTTTTTTTTTGGCAGACAAAACTTATAAGAGATTATAAAAAAATATTAAAAAAAAATCTTCCATTATCTCTGAAAGTAAAAGATTACTTCATGTAGCTTATAAAAATAATCTTGTTTTATAATCTTTTTCAGCAACAGCACCAACATCAACAACATCACCATCACCAGCACAATTTATTTTTGCCAAACATACCTTGAATGGAATGGTGCTGACTTATACCAAGCCAATGGTCCTGATGGGTTTCAGTGTATAGTAAATATGAGGACTAGGGAATGTAGTTGTAGAAAGTGGGAGTTACCAGGTATACCCTGCAAGCATGCATTGACTGCCATTTGGAACATGGCAAGTAGTGAGGAAGAAACAGGAATACTAGATTCTTACTGCCACGAAACCTATTGGCTATCAACTTGGAAAGATATGTACATGTTTAAAATTAATCCCCTAAATGGTCCTGAGTTTTAGGAAACATCAAATATCCTAAACACAATTATCCCAGATCATAACAAATTGGTAGGCCACCAAAAAAAGAAGGAAGAGTGCAACTGAATTGTCTGAAGGACTTGTTAGAGGCAACAAGTTGAGTAGAGTAGGTAAGAGTATTACTTGCAGCAAGTGTAAGGGAGTTGGTCATAACAAAAAGAGTTGCCCAAATTGTCTTCTGCAAGTGATGCACATGATCCATATGCAGAAGCTTCACATACTCAACCAACTGGACAGGATCCAAATGCAAGTGATACATAGGTTGCACATGATTCAAATGGGTCACAAAATGCACAAGAAGCTTCAAAGATTGACCTTTCCTCACAAGCTCCACCAACCACTCAAGTGACACAAAGTCCACCAATTCACGTACTACTTCATGCTTCACCAACTAAGATGAAAAAGACATCAGCCAAAAGAAGGATGAGTACTGATTGATTTCGCACTTGTTAATTCACATGCTTCTAGACTTATTAAAATGCTATTAGACTTTTATGTATGTTTCTAAGACAAAGTTATGTATGTTTCTGGTAATTTGTTACTAACTTATGTTATTAGACTTGCTAAAAGTCAATTCGAGTTATGCTTATTTTGATACCCAGTTATGATTGTATTAGTCAATTTCATGTGATACTGACTTATGTTATGTAATTAGACTTGGTAAAAGTCAATTTCATGTGCTAGTTTATGCTTGTTTTGGTCAATTTTATAAAAGTCAAACTCTACTATCTTGAAACCATATATGCAAAAAAAACAGATACATAACTCCCTTTACCAACCTAGCATTCAATGCCATTTAGTTTTACCTTGACCTTTTGGGTTGCAAGGTCCTTTAAATTAACTTCAATACACACAACATACACCAAAAAAATCTGTCAAACCCTAAACTTTATCCAAAGTTCTCAATAATGAGTTCCAAGCCAGAAATCATTGTCATTTCATCTGATTGAACCTCATTTGATGACCTCAGGTGTCCTCAACCACCTTGGAATTTACCATAAAATAATGCTACAAGCTCAGTTAAGAAAATTGCAAGGGAAAGGGTTGATTATTCAAGCTCTAATTCCAGCTCTATTTCTAGCTATGTGTCTAACTATCATTCAAGCTCTGAAGATGATCAAGCTATGTCAAAAAAGGGTACAAGTGATGGGGTTCTATCTAAAAAGAGTACAAGCTCAGTCACTCCTTATGTACAAGCTATGCAGGTTCAAACTTAGTCTCTTTCAATACCATGTAAAAGGATTCAAGTGCTAGGGCTTGCAAATAATAAGGCTTATACAACAATCAAAGAGAAAGGGTTTGGGATCAAAAAAACACCAACTGGGACAAGACAAAATGCAGACACCAAAGGGAAATGGAAACGGATCATGGGCTAGCTTCAACTGTTGCTTCAACTATTTCTAATGTGTTTTGTTTAATGTGTATGACTTTATCTTTTGTTGTTACTTAAACAACTTTTATGGTAACTAGTAGTTTATAATATTGGTGGTAATGCAATATGCATCTATGTATGCTCCTTCTATCTAATGAAATGTGCATCTATGTATGCTAGTAGTTTCTATTGTAGTAAAAATCAAATGCTAGTTGTTTGGTCAAGTTGAAACTGCTTTTTTTCAGTCATCTTAAACCCAAAATACAACTTGATACACTACTCCATTTCTAACCTAACACTTACTTCAAACATCAACAAAATATCCAACTTAATGTATTCACTACATGAAAGCAAAAACAACAAGAATAAAGATCTAACTGATAATCAACATCTTCTTCATCTTCCTAACTTCAATTGTTTTTTCTTGTGCTACCCCTTTGTAACTCATCATTGAATGCAACAAACATGGAATTATTTGCATAGCTCGTTGACACATTGGGGATCATACCAATCGATTATCCCATAATTGATTGGCTATTTAAAAACAATTTGGTCAAACATGAAATTAGGGGTTTTTTACCAAATTAATATTACACTTATTCTTTTTGCGCAACAATAAAATCGTCTTCCTTGGTTGATTGCAGTCCAAGAAGTTATAATGGTGGATCGGGCTCCACATCTATTGCATCTAACCTGTGGATTCATGTTTGTGTTTGATTTTCTTGTGTTGTGTTTTTTTTAGTGAAAGAAGTAGAGTAACAAAACCCTACTAAGTATAAGAGAGAAGTCAACAAGAAAATACATAATTACCCCTCACATTTTGGTCACATGACCAACTTAACGGTCAAACAAACAGAAAATTTGGTCAAGGGACCAACCCGTTATGGGTCGCAACCAAAGGGACAAGATCCGTTAAAAAAAAGTAAATGACTAAACCCGTTAAACCCGACAGACCACATGGACCATTTTTGAAATTAACTCTATCAGATATGTTGTGTGTGTGTTTATATGTCGTAAGACAAGGCTCGTTTTTAATGAAATGTTACAAGCTTTTAAGGGGCTGTTACAAATGTGTGAATTTAAGATGGGAAATTACAAGCTTTAAAAAGGTTGTTATAAGACATAACCTTTATCTATGTGCAAGCTGTTAGAAATTTCCATAACATGCAATTTAAAAAGTCTGAATTTTAAGTCTTGCTATTTATAGAAATGTCCTAAATGCATTATAATTTAGTAGATATATTAAATCAAGGTAATATGTAATGATATAAAAATGTAGTTATTAACTTTGATGTAAAGTGGGAGGAATTTGGGCTTATTAATCTTGTCAAAACAATAAGTAATCCTACCAAAAGGGAATTCAATAGTTGTGGTTGCGACCACTTGGTAAATCTAAAGGGCCAAGTTGGATATTTTTGTAATATGATAACGGAGTTATGGGTATTGAACCACAAGAAAGAATGGGTGTTACACTGTAACTTCAAAGACCATCATTTTTTTAATGGATACTTAAACGTTTTAGGTTGTCTAAACAAAGAAGGGGACATATTCATCAAGTGTACCCCATCCAATATAGGAAAAGACTTGTTCTACTTTTACAGCCTTAGAAGGCGTGTTTTACATGAAGCAGATTGCACATGTTGTTGGTGGAGAAGATGAAACCAATATTGTTATGTTTCCTAGTAGCTTGTTTTCAATCCATGACGACATGTATACTTTTTATGAACAATGAAAAATATATTGTTACAAAGGCAGCTAATGCTTTATAATTGTTGCTCTCATTCTAAAAGAACATAAAAGGCGATTACATTTATCACAATAAGACCAACTTTATTAAAAAGGTAGCACCACACAATCTAAAGTAAGATGTTAATACTAACCAAAGATAGTAAAATTATTAACATGAATTGCTCTATTTAAAGCAAATTTACACCCAAACTTTAGCTTAACAATCGAATAGATCTTTCTTTAATTCTCCAGAGCATGTTCATCACATTGTTGTTGATCCAGTATCACAATTTTATTTATTTATTTTATTATTTATTTTTTTTGATTTTTTGAAAGAAAAACACATGATATAAATGGAATGAACATAGATTCTTACGATAGTGAAAATTTGCTTGATAGAATTCTTTTCTTAAACGAGAACATCACCACAAGGTATACTGAATGTATTCGAGTGAATGTTTCCTTATACAAGTCTAATCAATTTTACGAGAAGAGGATTAAAAAGGCCGCGGAGCAACTTAAGAAGCAAATGATGCTGAACCGAGGTATGCAAATGGACAACCTGATGTCTGACTGCTTGAGTGCCAAAGTCTCGGTGGCTACTAATCACTTTAACTTACGTGATCTGCACACAATAGCAAATTCTTTCTTTGATATAATTCTTTTTTTGAACCAGAACAACAACACAAGGTATGAGTGTTTGCAGTTCAATGTTTTGTTACTCAACCTTTGAATAATAGGGTTGTGACACTTAGTTGGCATAAGGCTCCCCGACATTGTCAAGGACCAACCAAAGTTGATTTATATTGCCTTGTTATATAAATTGTTGGATAAATGTTAAATAAGGTTCCATACTAATTAAGGTCCAAATCAATTAACAAACCGCTAATAAGTACATGAAGAAATAAGGTTACACATAAAAAATTACTAATATGAAACATTTAGGCATTCATAATTCACTTTTCAATCAAGCATGATACTATAAGAATAATTCATAATCACAAGCATGCTAACTCTAGGGAAAATTGCCCAAAAAATACCTTTGACCAAGACATGATCGTCCCGGCTAGGGGTGAGCGTGGTTCCGAAACCGCACGGAACCGACCCATAATCGAAAGAACCGAGAACCAAAATAGTCATAATTTAGGAACCGATAACCGGACCGAAGAACATGTATCGGTTCCTGTTCGGTTCTCGGGTCCGGTTCAGGTATTTCGGCTCTACTCGATTGGAACCACAATTTTTTTAAAACCACCCAAAATTGAATATCCTATATGTGTTTGCACTAATCTAAGTCTAAACTATATTGAATGAATAAAGTCTAAACCATAAAACATTAGAACTTGTGTTATATAGGAAATTTATAAAAAGAGAACCCCTCAATCCTATGAAGAACACAACTTTTGTTTATGTTGTATTTCAAATGTTGGGAAGTTTGTTTCTGCAACTACATGTTTACTGATTGTGATCATTAGGCGTTATAGAAAATTCATTTTGAGTTTGAGTTACTCTACTACAACACTTATTTCGTTGGCTAAGTATACGTCACCTTTCATGCACCCCTAATTTTAGGCTAAAAAGTTACACATCTTTGCCACTTTGAATTTATTAGTTTATTTTTGGTTGGAATGTAAAACCGGTGGTAAGATCAAGATAAGATATACAAAAACCGAATAATAACGACTTTTTACATAAAGCACCAACACACTTTTTCATTTGTCAAGTTTTAACCATTGTATTTGTTGTGTACATCAAAGTCATTCAAAGATGGTTTTTTGTCCTTTTTTGAGTCATTCATATATGGGTTTATGCCATGCTGAGTCGCTAAAATATGGCGACCCAAACGAGACACAAAGCCATCTTATAACTTGTTCGGTTCTTCGGTTTCCAACCGAACCGAACCGAGAACCGTAATTTGCAATATCTAAGAACCGAGAACCGGACCGTGGTTCTAAAATGCGGTTCGGGTTGGGTCAGTACCGGTGCGGTTCTCGGTCTATTTGCTCACCCCTAGTCCCAACGATACAATTTTTTTCCAAATAACTTGGAAAATGAATGTTTCACCAACTTCTTTAGAGACTTTCTGAGCCGAACATGTATAATATTTCCTGAAAAAGATTTATCTTTCCAGATGTTAATTGGAATAAAAATATAAAGCTTGAACTGGAGATAAGTAGTGTACATAATTCTCAACTAGTGTGCTCATGTAGCTACAACATCAACATATAGAAAGAAAGACTATGTAAAACACAAAAGTATAATGGTGTGAGATTGAGATAATGTATGAATGGATTAGAAAAATGTGAGCGAGAAAGAATAAGTCATAGAAAGACATTATATAGAGAAAATTTGGTTTTGTGACCGTTACACAACGGTCATGGATTTGTGGTTTTATGATCGTTACAAAATGTCATACATTATATATAGAAATTTTGGTTTTATGACCTTTAAAATAGGTTAAGCAAGATATCGAGATATCATGGCTTTATGACCGTTACACAACGTTATATAGTAAGAGAAATTATGGCTATGACCGTTACACAACGGTCGACATTATCTAAAGAAATTCTGGTTTTATTACTGTTACACAAGGGTCATTTTGTAGATTTTGTTTTGTCAAATTTTAAACCTCTAGTAATGGAAAATGAATGGTGACTACGAACTTTTGATTTTTTTTCAACCATTACACAACGGCTATATGCCTTTATATATGTTGCAGAAAGATCTTTAAATCTTAAATATAAGTACTTTTAGAATGTGACAATCTTGAGTCTTAAGACACTTATCATTATGCAGAGTTTAAGAGATTTATACCGACCACGAGAGGTGACATGGAGCGGGGTTGGGCGGTTTTATGGTAAAACCAAAAATCGAACCGTATATTTTGGTTTTCGAACTATAGAGCGTTTGGTTTCGGTTTTTGACATCGAATCGGTTGGGTTTTGTTTTTTTTTGGTTTTTTCTTATTTGACAACAAGAAAGTTTTAATCTGATATGAAGTTTACGATTCTAAGTTTTCAAGCCAAAATATTTAAACAAATATTCATAGTAGCATAATATTCAACAATCCAAAGCTACAAAAAACGTATGAAACAACCAAAAAAGAATCTAAAATATAAAATGCATATCTTTGCGCTTTTCGTCCGCAAAAACATTCAAGAACATTATTGTCTGAAAACAAAGATATAATATCTATAAATGTATCAAACTTGAAAGTATAGATGATAAACAACACTATTGCTTTTTTTAGATAAAATTGTATGCTCAAATCTTTGAAATTAAATAACAAATCTCTTATATAGATAAAATAATATAAAAACATATATAAAGGTGGGGCGGAACGGTTTTCTCGGTTCGGTTTTACCTATTAAACAAAAAATCGCTAAAAACATTTGGTTTTATAAAAATTAAAACCACCACCATCGGTTCATCAATTAAGGTGGTTTTTTCGGTTTGACTTTTTTGATTTTGATTCGGTTTATCGATTTTTATGCTCACCCCTAACCAAGATGGATGAAAATCTAATACATAATATTGTTTCAATCGTTTCCTAGAAGCATGTGGCTTAGTAATAATAAGAAATATTTGGTTCAGTGGCCAATGAAGAAAATTTAGAAACTATGCGAAAAAAGCAAATATTATGAATCGCATACTCAAGGGTGGGACCAGACCCGAAGTGTAACACCCCAACCCGACAAGGATCCGAGTGTCACATTATGGGGTCAAATTAGAATATACATGCAAGCGAAAGACTTACAAAATAAAAATCAAGTCATGAAACCATGACTCCAAAATACAAACCCAAAAGATTACAATTACAAATGAAGCAACAGAAAATCAAAATACAAAAGTCTAGAATCATAAGTCAGCTAGAATAGGGTAACTCTAGGGTCAGTCTCTAACCGCTCCTACTCTCGACTCTCAATCCCAGCAACCCGCTTACAAATGCATGCCGCCAGAGAAAAGAAAATGCGGCTGAGCTTAAAAAGCCCAGTGAAAAGATATAGACAATACAATAAAAATATAATCAAAATGAGAAATGGATCAAATTATGTCAACACAAAGAAAGGAAAAGAGCCTGCTGAGAACATGTCAGACGAAACAGAATACGAAAAGCATATGAGACAAGTAACTGAAACAGAGCGCATAACAAATATCAAATAACTTAGGATCGGAGTGCATTCCCCAGGTGCCTAAGCATGCACCATGAATAGGCCAAATAATCACATCACAATACATATCACAAATCATATACCGTCAAATCCAAAGTTGTACATGGAGTAGCTAGCTCACAATGTACCAGAGTATGATGGGGTGTAGGAACACACACCGACCAATCACAAGATACAGATACAAATACAAATTCCCTAGGATGCATCCATACGTTCCCTGCAAAATAAGGTAGTACATACATAACATAATGGGAACGCCGGGGACTAATCACACTGCCCCAGATAGTGTCATGCCACCGGTGCGTCGATGACATGGCCATGGTACCTCTATGGCTAGGGATACAAATACATAAGCTGGGCAATACAAGAGCAATTGTTGGGATATGAAAGTGCTGAAGATTGACTGAGTGTTACGGAAAGATAAAATCTGTAAACTATAAAGTCTTGGAAAAGTCAAAGAGTCAAAGTATTGCTTAATGATAAAGTCAAAGTCATCGCATCTGAAGTCAAAGTACCGCAAGATCAAAGAACTGTTTTATTGATTTATAGAAAGTCTTGTAATTCTAGAATATTCTATGTTAGATTACTTGACGACAAGGATACAAATTGTAAACCGACTAGGTATCCTTGAGCCTATAAAAGGACCCTAGATTGGCATAATACGTACGTGATTTTATTAGAGTTTTAGAGAAGTTCGATATTATTAGAGTTGTTAAAGATCTTCATAATAAGCAGAGTTAGAGTTATTAATAAAATCATTTATTGTTAAAGTTATTCTTCTTAGCTTTGTTAAGTAAATTCAGATACTTAATAGAGTTTGCTCGGTGTTTCTCTGTTAATAACTTAGGATTTATCCAAGGTTATTAAACCTTAACAAGCTATTTAAGTTAGTTTGGTTAGAGTACACCGATCCAACAAGTGGTATCGAGCTTGTGTGAAACTCGACTGAAGAAACCCTAAAACCTACAATGAACCTAAAATGTCGATCGATTCTCGATCCACCACCTTCCATCACCTCAATGAGGATTCACGTAATCAAGAAGGCGAATATGACTTATGGTGTATGAAGATGAGGCACTACATTGCCATTCTGCACCATGCTCTATGGAATGTAATTGTCAATGGTAATGAAGTTGTTCCAAACTCAGACATTCTCGACAACCTAAGGCGCCTTACCAAGAAGAACCTTAAGGAATCAAGAGAAGGCACTCAATATTCTCTTGTCTCGCCATTCCGATGGTCATCTTCTCAAGTTTCATGATGCTAAAGATGCTAAGCACTGGGTTGCTCTCAAGACCAGGTTGGAGGAATGAAGCTTCTAAGAAGATGCACGTAAACTGATGAAGCAACATTTGAAACTTTCCTTGTGGGTGAAAAGAGAGTCTTGATGTTGCCTATGATAGGTTTCAAAATCTCCTAAATATGTTGGAGTTATACCAGTGAAGTTTCATTGAAGATGCTAATCAAGTTTCTAAGGATTTGCCATCTACATGGCATGTGATAGCTACAATGATTAGAGGACAACCGGTGCTTAGATGTTATGGACTTTGATGATCTCTACAATCATCCAAGGTATATGAGCATGAGATGAATGGTCAAACAAGTTCTAAGTCACACAAGATTGCTTTTCTATCATCCGAAAGAGGGCGATACTTCACCAAAAGTGCTGCTTCTCCAACTCAAAGCATGTGCCTCAAAGTATTGTGTCGATATCGCTCCCACCTATGCTCAAAGAAACCCCAACACCTACTACTACTATGCACTCGGATGAAGTTGTGTGCTCTTCTTTGCACAAAGAAGCTAGTTTACCCGTAGTTTATGAATAAGATCTCTCCCATTGATGAGGATGCTTTAGAAGAGATTGATATCGGTGGTAAGTTGCTTTGATCACCGCAGGATCAAGAAGTACATGAAGAAAACTGGAAGAGCATTGATTTCAAACCAAAGCAGGGATAACTTTTGACAAATCCAAATTGAATGCTTCAATTGTCAAAAGACTGGACACTTTACAAGGAGTGCATGTTTGCTAAGTATCAAGCAACAGGATCGAGAAACCAAAGCCGGAGCTAAAAGAAATCCCCATTATGAAACAAAGGCTTTGGTTGCTCAAGAGAATTTGTCGAAGTTGACTAGAGTGAAGAGTTTGATGATGAACCAATGACTTATTGTATGGTAGCGATGGAAGAAGTAGTTGAAGATTCATGGAAGAGTTGGACCGAGCCTTGCTTTTGATGAGGAAGTTGATCATGCTTTGCTTTGGAATCGGAGATGGGTATGGAGGATTTGACTGGAGCTTGGAGTGTGAAGATGATCCTGTTTCTACTTGCAATGGTAGCTACTTCACCAAGTTCAACCCCTATCTCGAGGGCAACCCGGAAGAGGAGCTTAAAGATCATTTGATTGTAGATAGTGGTTGCTCGGAAGTATGACAGGGACAAAGATATTCATTCGATTTTAGATCTATTAGTGGAGGAAGAGTTGCATTTGGGAATGATCCCAATGGAGGAAGAATTACGTGGAAAGGAACTATCAAAGCGGGCGTATAGATTTTGAGAATGTTAGATATGTGAAGGAGTCAAGTTCAACTTATTGTCGGCTTCTCAAATGCATGACAAAAGCATCCCGTGTTATTCATCGACACATAATGTCTCATCCTTTCTTCTCGAATTCGAGTCTGTTGATGATAACGTGGTAGTACTCAGAGTACCAAGAACCAATGATGTGTATAGTCTGGACATGAAGATTCTTAACTCTTATAGAAGAGCCACATGTTTAGTGGCAAAAGCAACAACTGAAGAAGCACATCAGTGGCATAGAAGATTGGGCCATGTAAATTTCAAAAATATCAACAAACTGGTCAAAGGAAATTTAGTTAGAGGTTTACCTTCAAAGACTTACAAGAATGATCACCCTGTTTGGCGTGTAGAAGGGTAACAACACAAAGCTTCATGCAAGAAGCTTGAGGAGAGGACTATTAGAGAACCTTTGGAGTCATACATATGGATTTGTTTGGACCTGTCTCGTGGCAAGTTTAAACAAGAAAAAGTACCTTAGTTGTTCTGAGATGATTGCAGAGATTCAGTTGGGTATTTTTTTGGGATTTAAAGATGATACTTTTGATGCTATTCAGACATTAATAATAGCACTGGAAAACCAACTGAAACTCAAGGTCAGAGGTATTAGATGTGACAATGGAACTCCTGTAACCTGTAACCATGTTGTAACCATGTTGTAACCTGTAACCATGTTGTAACCATGTTGTAAGACTTTGTAATCATATCATCAGGCACCTAGAGCTTGGTATGAGAGGCTCTCCACATTCTTATTACAACATGGTTACAGGAGGGGAGCTATTGATAAGACTTTGTTTATCAAAAGAGACATGAAGGATATCATGTTAGTTCAAGTCTATGTTGATGATATCATCTTGGAGCTACCAAACAGTCTATGGTTAAGGAGTTTGAGCAGTTGATGCCGAAAGAATTTCAAATGAGTTCAATGGGTGAGTTAAATTTCTTTTGGGACTTCGTGTTAAGCACCAAAGGAAGGAATTTTCATAAGTCAAGACAAGTATGTATCGACATACTTAAGAAGTTCAATTTGATGATATGAAGTCTGTCACTACACCTATTAAATCAATTAACTCATTGGGCAAGGATGAAGATGGACACCAATTGAAGTCAAGTTATATAGATCAATGATTGGTTGTCTTATGTATCTTACGCATCTAGGCCCGATATCATGTTTGCAGCTTGTTTATGTGCAAGATATCAAGTCTCACCAAAGATTTCTCATATGAATGCAAAGAAAGAGAATTTTCATTATTTGAAACAACAACCTAAGTTAGGGTTCGGTATCCTGTGGATTCACCTTTTCACTTGGAGGTTTTTTCGGATAGTGATTATGCAGTGATAATTATGACGAAGATCAACAATGTGGATTCCAATATCTTGGAAGAAGATTAGTTTCATAGCAGTGTAAAAAGCAAACAATTGCAGCAACACGATCCCCTAGATATCACCATGAATGAAACAATCTTGTCTTCCAAGCTTCCCTAGACGAAGTAGAGAATCATCATTTCTCTACTTCGTTGTAGCCGGAGCAAGCGGTTCTGAAGAATCATCATTCGTATTCGATTCGGTAATCATATCTTTATCAAGATGTTCGTTATGAGTAGTTGTAGTATTCTCATATTCATGGCAGTCGACATTTTTAGGTTCTGTTGTAGGTTTTAGGGTTTCTTCTTAGTCAGAGTTTCCACACAAGCTCTGATACCACATGTAAAGATCGTTGTAACTCTTAGACGAGGTCTAATATTATATCTAGGAACACATAATAATGAAAGCGGAATATTCAAACATAGAATCAACATTATTATGAACAAGGTTTTTTTATTATCATAAACTAACTAAGTAACTATAATAAAGATCAAAGACTTGATCTAACACTAACTAACTAAACCTTAAGCGTTTTCCCACGCCTAGGTTCCCACACACACACCTTTAGATCGCCTACATCTTGTACGCATTTAAACTAATGACCCTATGTCTCTTTATATACTAGAGACATCTAGGGTTTACAAGAGGAATCATAATATAATTAGGAAACTAAATATTCTTTTAAGCATATCTTCTAGAATCTTCCAAATCCTCCATCTTTTTGTAGTTTCCCTTCTTGTCACTTTAAGTCTTTCATGTTTCATTCTTCTTGTTTTGTATCATCAAATCTATAATAGACCCAACAATATTCCCCTATTTGATGGTGACAAAACAAACACGATTCTTGTACGAACTTCACTAGACGAAGTAGCAGAAGTTGAGATAATTAAATCTCACCATGAATGAAACAATCTTGTCTTCCCCTTAATCCATGCAATGCCACTCAAACATCTCTTCCCCTTTTTGTTATCAACATATAGAGAACGTATGCAAATAATGATCTTGACCACCACGAACCAATATCATACTTCCAATCTAAGACTTCCAATGTTTAAAATCGCCCACCATTACGCATCATAGGAAAAATGGATCCAAAACAAGAGAAAACTTCAACTAGCAGAGTAATAATGATCAACAATAGTAAAAATCAAACACTTCCCTTGAGTGATGCATGTAGATCAATGATTCTTCAAAATCAGAGGCTTTATGTAATGATTACTTGTGAAGAAAACCAAGTATAACGAATTTGATGAAGAAGTAGAATTTCCCAAACTTGTGTCTTAAATCTTGTACTATCCACGGAACTCCATACTTATCTGAACCAAATATAAGTAGATCAATCCTTGACAAGAATCCTCAACTAGTATGAGACATCGAGCACTACAATGTAACTCCTTTAAGTGATAGCCAATGTGCATAGAGCATCATAAGAAAAATCACACATTGCTAGATTCATCAAGCTATATGATAAGAAACCAAACCAAGTAATTCCACTTCACCTTCAAATAAGTGATAAATAATCCTCTTTGTAATCAATTCTTCAATAAATCTCCAAACGAGCTTTTAAATCCTTTTAAGAACAAATCACCAAACTCCTGTGTGTGTGAACAATAACCTGTGTGTGTGTCATCCAAAACCATAACAATAATTATGCTCGACTTCCCTTAAATCGAAAACCATATGAGAAGTCAGACTTTCAATATAACAAGATTTTGAAACCTCCTCACAAGACTTTGAGAAGTAGCAGCACCTTGAGCATAAGCAAGACTTTAAAACTCCAAGCAAGACTTTGCATCCAATGAGCAAGACTTTAATTCAAGAGTAGTACTTTCATCCTAATGAGCACTTTCGTGTCCAAAAGCAAAGCTTTAATTCCAAGCAAGACTTTCGTGTCAAGCAAGACTTTTGTTTGTGGGGACCAATAACGCACGCGAAGATTTTGAAAATACACAACAAGATTTCAAGAAGATTTCACATAAAAGCTTAGATGGAAGATCCTCTATGGAAAGTTAAATTGATATATAGAGAACATCCACCAAAAATTTCGTTACGATCCAACGGTTAACTAAAAAGTTATGATCGTTTCAAAGCGGTCTTGTTGTAACCTTACGAAAAATCGCAGCAGACTTCGACAACTTATAACTTTTGATTGAGAGTCTCGATTGACAATCCTTCGTGAGATTAAAGATAGATATACCAAGAAGCTCCAGTTCAAATATTAGCTCGATCCAACGGTTCAATAAAAGTTATGCCTTCCGAAAACAAAGGTCTTGTATATTACGAATTTTTGTGACTTCGATTTTTTTCTTCTTCAAGAAAACAATGTAGATCCTTTAGATATCACGAGCCCCCGCCCGATACCACATGTAAAGATCGTTGTACTCTAACCAAACTAACTTTAATAGTTTGTTAAGGTTTAATAACCCTGATAAATCCTAAGTTATTAACAGAGAAACACCGAGCAAACTCTATTAAGTATGCGAATTTACTTAACAAAGCTAAGAAGAATAACTTTAACTATGAACGATTTTATTAATAACTCTAACTCGCTTATTATGGATCTTTAACAACTCTAATAATATCGAACTTCTCTAAAACTCTAATAAAATCACGTACATCTTATGCCAATCTAGGGTCCTTTATAGGCTCAAGAATACCCTAGTTGGTTTACAATTTGTATCCTTGTACGTCAAGTAATCTAACATAGAATATTCTAGAATTACAAGACTTTCTATAAACGAATAATACAGCTTCTTTGATCTTGCAAGACTTTGACTTCGTATGCGATTTTGACTTTATCATTACAAGACTTTGACTCTTTGACTTTTCCAAGATTTATAGTTTACTTTATCTTTCCGTAATACTTTCAATCTTCAAGACTTTCATATCCCAACAATCCTCCCCTAACTTGAATTCTACTTGATTGACTTCAAGTTCCTTTGTGAATCTATCTTTATCGCCTTCATCTTTGAGAATGATTGTGTCCTTGTCTTTGGATTGTATCTTTGTAGTTTCAAGCATAGTCAAAGTATCTTTAGAAATATTCTTTACAAAGATCATCCAACAAGCTCCATCTTTTCAAAGAACACAAAGAACATATGACAATTTGTACATTAATTCAATTTTGTTGCAAACTATTCTCATCACTTCCAGTGTGTTAACTCCTCGTGAGAGGTGAATCATTGAAAATTTAATGGATTTAGATCTCTTTACCAAAGCCATTAACTCGAGTAGCCAAATGTTTTGGTGTGTAAGACCATGGTACATCGATAACCATATGATTTTTAGCAAATCATCACTATCAATGATTTGATTTGTCTTTACCAAAAGTTGTACCTTCCGACTAGTTAGTTCTTTCATCATGGTGAAGTAATTACCATATAATGGTTTTTCCACGCCTTTACCACAAGCCATTTTCTTGTGGGCTAGCCAACTCTTCACATTATCGATATGGTGAGTTGATTACCATCCAACTTATTAGCAAGTTGTCAACTAAAAACGGATTTGATATATCTTTACCGAGCCGTTTGCTCATGGATTAGTCAATCCTTTTGTAACCATGGTGGATTGATAACCTATTGATATTATCATCTCAAAACCATTTATTCAACCTTTGTTTCAAAATATTTATTACTTAACAAAAGTTTTCTTCAAAATCACTTAATCGGTTAAAAGTCGCAAGCGAGATTTTGATTAACGATTGTTTGATCGCCAGATTTTGAATAAAGTACGATTTATCAAAAATTAATGTATTCAAGTAAGTCTCATACCGCTTATTCATTATCTTCTACAATAGTAGTCCAGCTTGATAAACAAATTGATGACTATACAAGCAATTTCATTGTCCTCTTTAACCTCCATTCCATGCTCTAGCATCCTCCTCATAAGATCGATTGAAAGAGGATATCTTCTATCGCTAAACATGTGAATCATTGTACCATTTTCCAAACTCTAGAACATGAACTCCATATTCTTCAAAAATCTCAAAGAAACAATTTCCCACTCTTGATTCTTCCAAATTTCATCACTACTGTTCTTCGCTTCCCATGCGGTTGTGAGATCTCCAAGTAAGACCAAACCAATTCCTTCGATGGATGATGTTCAAAATATTCTTTCACCACATGATATAAATAGAATAGATCCACTCTATCTATAATATGCAATAAATCCCATAGTCTATTGAACACTCAAGCTTTCATCTTCTATGAAACATCGATAGCTTCCATCTTTAGATTCCACAACTTCAAAAGTAGTAATCGAGATCCATTCATCTTCATGTCATCATCTTCTCCGGAATATTCAAAATCTACTATTCTCGAGATAATTTCTTAATTCATCCTTAGTTTCGAGATCTTAACTCAACTTTTTCTTTCTTTGAAAACTGCTTATCTTCAACTTCGCTTTTTCTTTTCTTTTCAAACTTTTTTCTTTCTTTGCTTCACCAAGTAGCTTCATCTTTATAATCTTTGATACTTGCAACATCCTTCTTATAAGCTTCGTCTCAAAGATCATATAATCTTTTCATATCAACATACTTCAACTTCGCAATCCTTTATACCTCGACTTTTCAAATAAGCCATCATTGCATTCCTTTCTTTAGCAAGATTTGGTTTTCTAGGCATAAAAGAAACAGAACATGTGACTCTAAATGTTCACTAGCTTTAGTATTCAATTCCTCATGCAACTTCTTAGTCGATTCTCTATTCTTAGCTTCTTCTTCCTTATCTTTTCTATCTTTAGCATCTAATTCTTCTTGAATCTTTCTAGCTTGTTCATTCAAAGCATCTTGAGCAGCTCTTAACCGTGCTAAAGTTGGTTTCTTCTTCTTTACTTCTACCGTAACACCTTTTCCTTTATCCTTAGGATCAATAGCAGTTGAGAAACTCTTGATTGTTCCTCTTCTTGCACTCGAATAGTAATGTTCCTGGCTTTGATAAATCATGCAAAATAGTTGCAATAAATTCATCATCACTAGCAGATGTACTCTTTGAGGTGTATCGCCTCTAGTATAGAATTGTTGAGGACCACTTGTTCTTCATGTGGAATAGTCAAGGACCAACTTCCTCTTCAAAATCTAATACCCTTGTGTACCCAACTCTTGTCTCATGAGTACCAAAGGAAATAAGACTTTGTTGTTCAAGACTTGATCTTCGGACCTTTCTTCTTCAAGACTTTCAATAACAACATGTTCTTCAAGACTTTGAGATTCTTTTTCCTTAACCATATCTTCTTTCAAATTATTTTCTTCTAAATTCCTCCCCAATTGGTCGAAGATGGTTTAGGAACCTTTTTCCTTTGTTTTTCTTCTTAAATTGCCTTCAAGCGCTTGTGTTCTTCCTTAATCCATAAGCGATAACGCTTGATAAAAGGCGAATAAAATTCTTTAACCTCTTATACTGAGCATCAACTCTTAATCTATTTTGCTTGAGCCTCGTGAGTCTTTTTTCAACTTAACTAACTCCCTTGTTAAAACATAATTATCTAATGTTAACCCTTCACGTGAGATAGTATGAGAAGCATCTCCTTGAATTGGTGAATGTTCCTCTAGTTGAGAATCATGAACATTGTTGTGGAGATGGAGAAGGTGAACCCAATAGCTTCTTGAACTTCAATACTTGGGAAGCAGACTTTGAGATACAAGACCTCTGAGATGCAACACCTTCCGGAGATGCAACACTTTGAGAAGCAAAACTTGCAGATGCAAGACTTGCATGTAGTACCTTCACTTGCTTCATCATCTTCAACATCGCTTCTAACATTGAACAACTTCCATCATAGAAGTAGTTAGAGGCGATCCGACCTTTGAATAGATCACTTCTTCGCCATAAAGGTAAATTTTTGCTTTTTGTACAATAACAGGAAGTAAATGTAGGCTTTGGTACATTAGCAAGTTGTTTGTTCGTAAAAACTTGAATAAACCTAGGATACATTAACCATTTTGATCCATGAGTGAATGGGAAAGCATGCCATCTAGAATAAGCCTTGAAAAGTTGAAAACACGATCATAGTTAATCCCACCATAGCGAGATGCTATGTTTGATCCAAATTGCTCCCATGAAGTACTTTTAGCACTAATACAATGAAGCAACACATGCACTAAAAACTTCCATTGAGGACAAAATAGTTGTTTCTAATGTTTGTTCATAAAGACCCTTCATAACCAATGTGCCCAAAAGTATCCCAAACTAACGCTTATCAAAACGAATAGCCCTTCTTCATCATTAAACAATAAATCTTCTCGAATAGAGGCTTCAAGAATCTTCACAGCTTCTTCCAACAATCGTAGCCCTAATATAAAATTCATCATTCTCCATATTATCCCAAGCAAGAGCCCAAAATTCTTGAATCCAAGGTTCAATGATATCCGCCCACTAAAAGAGCATAACCGATTCACACCCAAAGGAGATAATCAATAATATCATGAAAAGCCTCATTATCTTCGCCTTGTCTAAATTCGCCACCATATTGTGCTTTGAAACAAGAGGACGATTCGCCATGATTGAATATGTAAACACAATTAGAGATAGAATCGAATAATAAAGAGATGATGAGAGAATTATGGAAAAGATATGAGAATATCAAGATGAGAGGGAAAATCGGAGAGTAGTTATTTATAGGTGAGATTTGAAAATCACAGCCCATAATAACAAAGTTACCGTTAGTAGAATTACCCTCAATATTACCGTTGGAACAAGATTTTAATAAGACAAACAATACTTTCCACGTGTGCAAGATTTTCCCAAGCAATACTTTCCAAGCATTACTTTCATAAAAAATAGTACTTTTCCAAATTCCTCCAGATAATCTAAGTATACATAAATATCCTCCCTCAAACAATGCACGTGACTATACTAATACTAATAGTCCTCCCTTAAATGTAGCTCAAGAGTTAATCATGCCAATGCTTACCACCAAGTGATTAAATCTTGAAACATCAAAGCCTTTGGTGAGTAAGTCACTACATTATCATCCGTGTGAACCTTGACCACATTAATGAGTCCGTGCTCATAGCAATCTCGATAAAGTGATGCCTAATCTGAATGTGCTTGGTCTTGGAATGATAGATCGGATTCTTCACAATACAAATAGTACTCTCATTATCAATATTGATAGGAGTATTCTAAAATTGAACCCATAATCCAAGAGTTGATCTCGCATCCACATAACTTGTCCACAACAACTTGCGCAGCCTACAAATTCACCTTCATGAGATGATGTTGCCGCAATTGTTTGCTTTTACACCGCCATGAAACTAATCTTCTTCCAAGATATTGGCATCCACCGTTGTTGATCTTCCGTCATAATTATCACCGCATAATCACTATCCGAAAAAGCCTCTAAGTGAAAAGGTGAATCGGGATACCACAACCCTAACTTAGGTTGTTGTTTCAAATAATGTAAAATTCTCTTCACCGCATTCATATGAGAAATCTTTGGTGAGACTTGATATCTTGCACATAAACAAACCGCAAACATGATATCGTGCCTAGATGCAAGAGATACATAAGACAACCAATCATTGATCTATATAACTTGACTTCAACTGGTGTCCATCTTCATCTTTGCCCAATGAATTAATTGATTTAATAGGTGTAGTGATGCACTTCATGTCATCAAAATTGAACTTTAAGTATGTCGATACATACTTGTCCCGACTTATGAAAATGCCTTCCTTTGACCGCTTAACTTGAAGTCCCAAAAGAAATTTAACTCACCCATTGAACTCATTTGAAATTTCATGGCCCAATCTTCATCACCGCTCAAACTCCTTAACCATAGACAGTGGCTCTTTGGTAGCTCCAAAGATGATATCATCAACATAGACTTGAACTCGTAAGAAAGGATGAGACATTCGTGTCGTTGAATAACACAGATGCTTTTGTCACAGATTGAGAAACCGACAATAAGTTGAACTTCGCTCCTTCACATATCTAACATTCTCAAAATCTATTACCCGCTTTGATAGTTCCTTTCCTCGTAATTCTTCCTCTATTGGGATCATTCCCAAATGCAACTCTTCTTCCACTAATAGATCTAAAATCGATGTAATATCTTTGTCTCTTGTCATACTACCGAGCAACCACTATCTACAATCAAATGATCTTTAAGCTCCTCTTCTAGGTTGCCCTGCACAAAGATTTAGAGAGTTAGTCTTTAGGAACCCAAGCCACATCGACTTGTGTTCCCTTGTGAGTTACATACTCAAATTCTTCGAGTATGTAATTTCCAATCGCTTTTCAAAACATGATCCGAGATTATCTTTTGATTTTTAGCATGTGGATTTTCAAAACTTTCTAGGATTTTCAACGTAACTCTTTTGCAAATTCATTCTCTTTTTCTTGGATTATGAAAACATTTGATTTACTTTTTGTTGAAAGTACCGCTTTGTCCCTTATCAAGACTTTCTCTCTTAACCCATTCGCTTTAACACTTGGTTCCTATGATCTAGATCCCCTATGTGAATTGTAGTACCTTCTAGGTTGATAGTAATGAGATCTCCTAGGATTTCGTGCCAAGTGGTATTTGCAAGACCTTGTTTGTCCGAGCAAAGACTTTGAGAAGGTACCGCTTGTGAAGGCACCGATGGTTTAGAAAAAGGTCTTCCGGTGGGGTACCTATGATCCGTGAGAAATTGTCGTGATTGACCCTATTAGAATTATTCCAAATTTGGTTTGTTCTCTCTAGGTTTTCGTTAGCGCACCTATTCTTTGAAAATTTCCTAAGGTATTCGAATGATGTTCACAATCCTTGATTAAATGATTAGGACTAAAACACACAAAACATGCTTTTCACCCATACTCCCAATATGACTTCTTCTATGTCTATGACCAAAACTATTTTGCCTTCTAGGTGAATGATTAAACTGCTTTTGACCAAAATTATCCCAAAAGGTTTAGCAAGACTGCTTTGAAAAGGTTTTCCGATGGTATCTTGCATGAGCAAGACTTTGAGTAGAAGGTACCGCTTGACTTTGAAAATTTGTTTCAACAGATTATTTTGGGGTTTCGCACCTAGATTGACCAATAAGCTTCTTCCTAAACTCTAGACTGTCTACACCAAAATGTGAAACATCACGTCTTATGGGTTGATGGCTACCAACTGGATGTGGAACAGCATGATAACCTCTGTCTTTCTTATACTCAGGAGGTGATTCACTAATTGAACCCTCATTACTATCTGTGTCTACATAATTAATGAGTTCATCATCACTAGTGGTTACATCCTCAAAATCACCTTCATCCTTATCACTAGATGTGTTTTCTTCTATGTTATCAAAGTCCATACCAAAACCTAATCCCGCTCTAATGTATGCTCTTCTGCTTTTTGAACATAAGTAACATGTGATGCACTGCATTCTTTCCAGCATCAAACTTTGCTAACAAATCATCTCTCTCCTTAGCGAGTTTCTCAATTTCAAGAATTTTACGCTTTAATGTCGATTTTAGATCTATTATAGATTTGATAATACAAAACAAAAAGAATGAAACAAGAAGGACTAAAAGTGACAAGAAGGGAAACTACAAAAAGATGGAGGATTTGGAAGATTCTAGAAGATATGCTTAAAAGAATATTTAGTTTCCTAATTGTATTATGATTCCTCTTGTAAACCCTAGATGTCTCTAGTATATAAAGAGACATAGGGTCATTAGTTTAGGTACGTACAAGATGTAGACGTCTAAAAAGGTGTGTGTGTGGGAACCTAGGCGTAGGGAAAACTTCTAGGGTTTAGTTAGTTAGTGTTAGTCAAGTCTTTGATCTTTATTATAGTTAGTTAGTTAGTTTATGATAATAAAAAAAACCTTGTTCATAATAATGTTGATTCTATGTTTGAATATTCCGCTTTCATTATTATGTGTTCCTAGATATAATATTAGACCTCGTCTAAGAGTTACAACGATCTTTACATGTGGTATCAGAGCCTGGGGCTCATGATATCTAGGATTACAAGGTTTCATGTGTCGAAGAATGATGAAAAAGATGAAAAATTCGGATCTCAAAATTTTCGTATTTTTATACAGCACTGTTTTGAAACGGCGATAACTTTTTCGTTAACCGTTGGATCGTGACGAAATTTTAGGTGGATGTTCTCTATATATCAATCTAACTTTCCACCGGAGGGATCGTCGATCGGAGCTCACAATAAAAAGTTATTCAATGTCGGTTGGTCTTGAAGGATTTTCAAAGCTTCGCCGAACAAGACTTTGGGTTTGTGTTCGAATTTTTTAAGGTTTATTCAAGGTTTTATAGTGTTGAATTGCAGATTCGAAGAAGACAAACGGGAACTCTCAAGTACTGGTTTTGATCGGTGTGAGATATTGTGTTTATAATGCTTGAGAGATTTAATTTAATGGTCAGCGATGGGGGTCCGTAAATCGTTGTCATATTCTTTGGACGTTGTTTTTGTCTCGTACCAATACATTGTGGGCATTCAATATCCTCGTACAAACACAATTTTTATGGATTGGTCGGTGAAGAATAAGTGATTCGTATTATTACGAATACTATATCTGATTGAATGTGAGTCATGGCTTTATGAATGAATTGGTCAAACTTTGTCAGTTGTCAAATTATTAAGTGCTGGTCATGAGATATTCTCAAAGTAATATTGGTCATGAGATTGCAACGTGTTTGTTTTGATCGTGGGTCCCACCCTTGTTGGTTATTCTAATATGGATTTGATTTGCTATGGTACGGTGTATATGCATTATGGTGGTCATGACTTTGATTGGTCACAAAGGTACTATGTGGGACATCGATTGGGTTTAATACTGGTTTCTCACGTGGGTCAATTTTTTTTTATTTGTTGTGATATCACGTTTATAGTGATTAGATGAAAGTACTGTTTGGTTTCGAAAGTACTGATAATTTTTTTAAAGTACTGTAGTTTACAAGTTTTGAAAGTACTCCTCATTAGGATGAAAGTACTGCTCTTGAATTAAAGTACTGCTCATTGGATGCAAAGTACTGCTTGGAGTTTTTAAAGTATCGCTTATGCTCAAGGTATCGCTACTTCAAAGTACCGTGAGGAGGTTTCAGCATCGTTATATTGAAAGTACCGCTTCTCATATGGTTTTCGATTTAAGGGGAAGTCGAGCATATATTTTGTTATGGTTTTTGGATGACACACACACAGATTATTGTTCACACACACAAGGAGTTTGGTGATTTGTTCTTAAAAGGATTTAAAAAGCTTGTTTTGGAGATTTATTGAAGAATTGATTACGAAGAGGATTATTTATCACTTATTTGAAGGTGAAGTCGAATTACTTGGTTTGTTTTCTTATCATATAGCTTGATGAATCTAGCAATGTGTGATTTTTATTATGATGCTCTATGCACACATTGGCTATCACTTAAAGGAGTTACATTGTAGTGCTCAGTGTCTCATACTAGTTGAGGATTATTGTCAAGGGATTGCGGTCTACTTATATTTGGTTCGTATAAGTATGGAGTTCCGTGGATAGTACAAGATTTAAGACACAAGTTTGGGAAATTCTACTTTTTCATCAAATTCGTTATACTTGGTTTTCTTCACAAGTGATCATTACATAAAGCCTACTGATTTTGAAGAATTAGTTGATCTACATGCATCACTCAAGGGAAGTGGTTGATTTTACTATTGTTGATCATTATTACTACGCTAGTTGAAGTTTTCAACGCTTTGGATCCATTTTCCTATGGTGCGTAATGGTGGGCGATTTGAAGCATTGAAGTCTTAGATTGGAAGTATGATATTGGTTCGTGGTGGTCAAGATCATTATTTGCATACGTCTCTATTTGTTGATAACAAAAAGGGAAGAGATGTTTGAGTGACATGTTCAAGTCAAGGGAAGCTTGGAAGACAAGATTGTTTCATTCATGGTGAGATTTAATTATCTCAATTTCTCTACTTCGTCTAGGGAAGTTCATACAAGAACTGTGTTTATTTATCAAGATGTTCTTCTTCAAGAAAACCTTGTAGATCCCTAGATATCACGAGCCCCCCGCTCTGATACCACATGTAAAGATCGTTGTAACTCTTAGACGAGGTCTAATATTATATCTAGGAACACATAATAATGAAAGCGGAATATTCAAACATAGAATCAACATTATTATGAACAAGGTTTTTTTTATTATCATAAACTAACTAACTAACTATAATAAAGATCAAATACTTGATCTAACACTAACTAACTAAACCCTAGGTATTTTCCCTACGCCTAGGTTCCCCCACACACACACCTTTATACGTCTACATCTTGTACGTACTTAAACTAATGACCCTATGTCTCTTTATATACTAGAGACATCTAGGGTTTACAAGAGGAATCATAATATAATTAGGAAACTAAATATTCTTTTAAGCATATCTTCTAGAATCTTCCAAATCCTCCATCTTTTTGTAGTTTCCCTTCTTGTCACTTTAAGTCATTCATGTTTCATTCTTCTTGTTTTGTATCATCAAATCTATAATAGACCCAACAATCTTCCCCTATTTGATGGTAACAAAACAAACACGATTCTTGTACGAACTTCCCTAGACGAAGTAGCAGAAGTTGAGATAATTAAATCTCACCATGAATGAAACAATTTTCCCCTTGACTTAAACATGTCACTCAAACATCTCTTCCCCTTTTTGTTATCAACAAATATGGAAAGTATGCAAATATTGATCTTGAACACCACGAACCAATATCATACTTCCAATCTAAGACTTCAAATGCTTCAAATCGCCCACCATTACGCACCATAAGAAAAATGGATCCAAAATAGTAGAAAACTCTAACTAGCAGTAGTAATAATGATCAACAGTAATAAAAATCAAACACTTCCCCTTGAGTGATGCATGTAGATAGTTAAACATTTAACAATAAGCTTCCCCTAAAATCCATATGTTAACCATCTTCTTGATTCTTCAAAATCTGTAGGCTTTATGTAATGATTACTTGTGAAGAAAACCAAATATAACGAATTTAATGAAGAAGTAGAATTTCCCAAACTTGTATCTTAAATCTTTTACTATCGACGGAACTCCATACTTATACGAACCAAATATAAGTAGACCGCAATCCCTTGACAAGAATCCTCAACTAGTATGAGACACTGAGCACTACAATGTAACTCCTTCAAGTGATAGCCAATGTGTGCATAGAGCATCATAAGAAAAATCATACATTGCTAGATTCATCAAGCTATATGATAAGAACACAAACCGTGAAACTCAACTACAACATTAAATAAATGATATTCAACCTTCTTCAGTAATCAATTAATCCATAAGAATCAAATACGAACCTTTTGAATCCTTTAAGAACAAATCACCAAACTCCTTGTGTGTGTGAACAATAACTTTGTGTGTGTCTCAAAACCATAACAATAATTATGCTCGACTTCCCTTAAATCGAAAACCATATGAGAAGCAAGATTTTCAATATAACAAGATTTTGAAACCTCCTCACAAGATTTTGAGAAGTAGCAAGCACTTGAGCATAAGCAGACTTTAAAACTCAAAGCAAGACTTTGCATCCAATGAGCAAGACTTTAATTCAAGAGCAAGATTTCATCCTAATGAGCAAGACTTGTGTCCAAGAGCAAGATTTTCGAATTCTAAGCAAGACTTTCGTGTCCAAGCAAGACTTTGCTTGTAGGGGACCAATAACGCAAGAAAGACTTTGAAAATACACAAAGACTTTCAGCAAGACTTTCACATAAAAGCTCGGATGGAAGATCCCTTGGTGGAAAGTTAGATTGATATATAGAGAACATCCACCAAAAATTTTGTTACGATCCAACGGTTAACGGAAAAGTTATGATCGTTTCAAAGGTCTTTGTTGTAACCTTACGAAAATCAAGCAGAGACTTCGACAACTTATAACTTTTGATTGAGAGTCCGATTGACAATCCCTTCGGTGAGATTAAAGATAGATATACCAAGAAGCTCCAGTTCAAATTTTAGCTCGATCCAACGGTTCAATAAAAAGTTATGCCTTCCGAAAACAAGGTTTGAAGTATTACGAATTTTTGACAATTAATTTTTTTTTTTCTTCAAGAAAACCTTGTAGATCCCTAGATATCACGAGCCCCCCGCTCTGATACCACATGTAAAGATCGTTGTAAGCTCTTAGACTAGGTCTAATATTATATCTAGGAACACATAATAATGAAAGCGGAATATTCAAAACATAGAATCAACATTATTATGAACAAGGTTTTTCATTATCATAAACTAACTAACTAACTATAATAAAGATCAAAGACTTGATCTAACACTAACTAACTCAAACCCTAGGCGCTTTCCCTACGCCTAGGTTCCCCCACACACACATTAGACGCTACATCTTGTACGCATTTTCAAACTAATGACCCTATGTCTCTTTATATACTAGAGATATCTAGGGTTTACAAGAGAATCATAATATAATTAGGAAACTAAATATTCTTTTAAGCATATCTTCTAGAATCTTCCAAATCCTCCATCTTTTTGTAGTTTCCCTTCTTGTCACTTTAAGTCCTTCATGTTTCATTCTTCTTGTTTTGTATCATCAAATCTATAATAGACCCAACAATCTTCCCTTATTTAATGGTAACAAAACAAACACGATTCTTGTACGAACTTCCCTAGATTTAAGTAGCGTAAGTTGAGATAATTAAATCACCATGAATGAAACAATCTTCCCTCGACTTAAACATGTCACTCAAACATCTCAACTTTGATGATATGATATCTAAAGTTCAATTTGATGATATCTAAGAACCGTGATATCTAGGATATCTAAGTTCAATTTTGATGATATGAAGTCCGCTACTACACCTATTAAATCAATTAACTCATTGGGCAAGGATGAAGATGGACACCAGTTGAAGTCAAGTTATATAGATCAATGATTGGTCGTTTTATGTATTTATCGCATCTAGGCCTCGATATCATGTTTGCAGCTTGTTTATGTGCAAGATATCAAGTCTCACCAAAGATTTCTCATATGAATGCAAGAAAGAGAATTTTCTCGTTATTTGAAACAACAACCTAAGTTAGGGTTGTGGTATCCTGTGGATTCACCTTTTCCTTGGAGGCTTTTTCGATAGTGATTATGCATGTGATAATTATGACAAGATCAACAATGTGTGGATGCTAATATCTTGGAAGAAGATTAGTTTCATGGCGGTAAAAAGCAAACAATTGCAGCAACATCATCTACTGTTGAATATGTAGTCAGCAAGTTGTTGTGGACAAGTTTCGTGGATGCAAAATCAACTCTTGGATAATGAGAGTACTATTTGTATTGTGAAGAATCCAAAGATATCATTCCAAGACCAAGCACATTCGGATTAGGCATCACTTTATCGTGAGATTGCTATGAGCACGCACTCATTAATGTGGTCAAGGTTCACACGGATGATAATGTAGTGACTTACTCACCAAAGGCTTTGATGTTTCAAGATTTAATCACTTGGTGGTAAGCATTGGCATGATTAACTCATCGAGCTACATTTAAGGGAGGACTATTAGTATTAGTATAGTCCTGTGCATTGTTTGAGGGGAGGATATTTATGTATACTTAGATTATACTGAGGAATTTGGAAAGTACTATTTTTTATGAAAGTACCGCTTGGAAAGTACCGCTTGGGAAAGATCGCACACGTGGAAAGTCTTGTTTGTCTTATTAAAGCACTGTTCCAACGGTAATATTGATGGGTAATTCTACTAACGGTAACTTTGTTATTATGAGTCGTGATTTTTCAAATCTCACCTATAAATAACTACTCTCCGATTTTCCTCTCATCTTGATATTCTCATATCTTTTCCATAATTCTCTCATCATCTCTTTATTATTCGATTCTATCTCTAATTGTGCTTACATATTCAATCATGGCGAATCGTCCCTCTTGTTTCAAAGCACAATATGGTGGCGAATTTAGACAAGATCAAGATAATGAGGCTTTTCATGATATTATTGATTATCTCACCTGGTCGCCAATCGCTTATGCTCTTTAGTGGAGCCGGATATCATTGAACCTTGATTCAAGAATTTTGGGCTACCGCTGGGATAATATGGAGAATGATGAATTTTATATTAGGGCTACAGATTCTATTGGAAGAACCTGTGAAGATTACGTAAGCCTCTATTCGAGAAGATTTATTGTTTAATGATGAAGAAGGGCTATTCGCTTTGATAAGCAGATTAGTTTGGGATACTTTTGGGCACATTGGTTATGAAGGGTCTTTAATGTAACAAACATTCAGAAACAACTATTTTGTCCTCAATGGAAGTTTTAGTGCATGTGTTGCTTCATTGTATTAGTGCTAAAAGTACTTCATGGGAGCATTTGGATCAAACATAGCATCCGCTATGGTGGGATGGGCTACGATCGTGTTTTCAACTTTTCAAGGCTTATTCTAGATGGCATGCTTTCCCACATCACTCATGGATCAAAATGGTTGATGTATCCTAGGTTTATTCAAGTTTTTCTCAACAAACAACTTGTCGATGTACCAAAGCCTCTGATTTACTTCTCGTTATTGTACAACAAGCAAAATTTTTACCTTTATGGCGAGAAGAAGTGATCTATTCAGAGGTCCGATCACGCCTTTAACTACTTCTATGATGGAAGTTGTTCAAGTCGTTAGAACCGATCTTCAAGATGATGAAGGTGAAGGTACCGCACTGCAGTATCGCATCTCGCAGCATCTGCATCCGCAAGTCTTGCATCCGCAATCTACGGTTCTCAAAGTCGCATCTCAAGAGGGTATCAGATCTCAAGGTACCGCTTCCCAAGTATTGAAGTTCAAAAGCAGCAGGTGTTCACCTTCTCCATCTCCACAACAACTGCTCCTCGATTCTCAACCGAGGAACATTCACCAATTCAAGGAGATGCTTTCATACTATCTCACCAAGGGTTAACGTTGGATAATTATGTTTTGACAAGGATTTGGTCAAGTTGAAAAGACTATCGAGGCTCAAGCAAAACAGATTAAGCGGTTGATGCTCGTATAAAAGGTTAAAGCATTTTGTTAAGCCTTTTATCAAACGTTATCGCTATGGGTTAAGGAAGAACACAAGCGTCAAGGCAATTTAAGAAGAAAACCAAAGGCAAAAGGTTCCTAAACCATCTTCGACCAATTGGGAGGAATTTAGAAGAAAAGAATTTGAAAGAAGATATGGTTAAGGAAAAGAATCTCAAGGTAATCAAGAACATGTTGTTATTGAAAGTCTTGAAGAAGAAAGGTCTCAAGATCAAGGTACCGAACAACAAAGTACTGCTTCACCGGTACTCACAGACAAGAGTTGGTTACACCAAGGGTATTAGATTTTGAAGAGAAGTGGTCCTTCAACTATTCCACATGAAGAACAAGTGGTCCTCAACAATCGCTATACCGTAGGAAGTCGATACACCTCAAAGAGTACATACCGCTAGTGATGATGAATTTATTGCAACTATTTTGCATGATTTATCAAAGCCAAGGGCAGTTATTATTCCAGAGTGCAAGAAGAGGAACAATTAAGAGTTTCTCAACCTCGCTATTGATCCTAAGGATAAAGGAAAAGGTGTTTTGGTTGAAGTAAAGAAGAAGAAACCAAATTTAGTACGCTTAAGAGTCATTTCAAGATGCTTTGAATGAACAAGCGCTAGAAAGATTCAAGAGGAAATAAATGCTAAAGATGAGAAGCTAAGAAAGTCAAGCTCGTAATATAGAAGCCTAAGAAGTTTCAAGAAGAATTGAATGTGAAGCTAGTGAACATTTAGAGTCACCTGTTCTTGTTTCTTTTATGCCTAGAAAACCAAATCTTGCTAAAGAAAGGAATGCAATGATGGCTTATTTGAAAAGTCGAGGATATAAAGGATTGCGTGTCAAGCATGTTGATATGAAAAGACTATATGATGTCGAGACGAGAAGCTTATAAGAAGGATGTTGCAAGTATCAAAGATTATAAAGATGAAGCTACTTGGACCAAGCGAGAAAGAAAGAAAAGTTTGAAAGAAAAGAAAAACTGTTGAAGATAAACAAGCCAAAGAAAGAAAAGTTGAGTTAAGATCCAAACTAAGGATGAATTAAGAAATTATCTCGTAATAGTAGACTTTGAATATTCCAGAAGATGCCGACATGAAGATGAATGGATCTCAGTTACTACTTTTGAAGTTGTGGAATCTAAAGAAGGAAGCTATCTCGATGTTTCATAGAAGATGAAAGCTTGGGAGTGTTCAATAGATTATGGGATTTATTGCATATCATAGATAGAGTGGATCTATTCTATTTATATCATGTGGTGAAAGAGTATTTTGAGATGATAATATCAATAGGTTATTAATCCACCATGGTTACAAAAGGATTGACTAATCCATGAGCAAACGGCCTCGTAAAGATATATCAAACCGCTTTTAGTTGACAACTTGCTAATAAGTTGGATGGTAATCGACTCACCATATCGTAATGTGAAGAGTTGGCTAGCCCACAAGAAAATGGCTTGTGGTAAAGGTCAGGAAAACCATTATATGGTAATTAGTTCACCATGATGAAAGAACTAACTAATCCGTATGGGTACAGTTTTGGTAAAGACAAATCAAATCATGATAGTCGATGATTTGCCAAAATCATATGGTTATCGGTGTACCATGGTCTTACACACCAAAACATTTGGCTACTCCGAGTTAATGGCTTTGGTAAAGAGATCTAAACCATTAAATTTTCAATGATTCACCTCTCAGTGTGTTAACGAGAATAGTTTGCAACTTAAATTTAATTAATGTACAAATTATCACATGTTGCCGGTTGTCGAAAAGATGGAGCTTATGGATGATGTCAGAAAAGAATATTTAAAGATACTTTGACTATGCATGAAAAGTACAAAGATAATCCAAAGACAAGGACACAATATGTCCTTAAAGATGAAGTCGATAAAGATAATTATTAAAGGAACTTGAAGTCAATCAAGTAGAATTCAAGTTAGGGAGGATTGTTGGGATATGAAAGTGTCAAGATTGACAGAGTGTTACGTGAAAGATAAAGCATCGTAAACTATAAAGCACCGAAAAGTCAAAGAGTCAAAGTATCGCTTAATGATAAAGTCAGCATCGCATACAAGTCAAAGTACCGCAAGATCAAAGAACTGCTTTTATTGATTTATAGAAAGTCTTGTAATTCTAGAATATTCTATGTTAGATTACTTGATGTACAAGGATACAAATTAGAAACCGACTAGGTATCCTTGAGCCTATAAAAGGAACCCTAGATTGGCATAATATGTACGTGATTTTATTAGAGTTTTAGAGAAGTTCGATATTATTAGAGTTTTTAAAGATCCGCATAATAAGCGTAGTTAGAGTTATTAATAAAATCGCTTATTGTTAAAGTTATTCTTCTTAGCTTTGTTAAGTAAATTCGCATACTTAATAGAGTTTGCTCGTTGTTTCTCTCGTTAATAACTTAGGATTTATCCGAGGTTATTAAACCTTAACAAGCTATTTAAGTTAGTTTGGTTAGAGTACATCGATCCAACAGCAATCATAATCATATCAAATCAATCATATCAAATATTGAACTGAAGCATATCATATCGAAAACTGAACGAAATCATATCAAACGGATAATCAACGAATATCAGAATGAGATAGCAGATTAAATATCAAAGCGAATATCAAAACGGATATTAATCAGATAACATAACGGATATCAATAGCAGTAACGGTTACTCTACAAATGGGTGCCCTTACTGAAAAAGGACGGAATATATGTACCTCGATAAATGTGCACAAGATTTAAGCACACAAAGCAAATTACCTCTCCCTCTTCCCAAGATCTGCAGAAAATATACTCAAATATCACAAACGTATTTATTTTATAAGCTTCTCTTACTTTTATAGGTGTTTTACTTATTCGTATTCTCATTGTGTCTTTTGCTTCTTTAGCTTCACATCTGGACCAATTTTATATGAATTTATTGACCCATCAGAAGTACTCCAACAATTCCAAGAAAATTCTCAGGTGTAACGGATATCAAAGCGAATATCAAAACGGATATTAATCGGATAACATAACGGATATCAATAGCAGTAACGGTTACTCTACAAATGGATGCCCTTACTGAAAAAGGACGGAATATATGTACCTCGATAAATGTGCACAAGATCTAAGCACACAAAGCAAATCACCTCTCCCTCTTCCCAAGATCTGCAGAAAATATACTCAAATATCACAAACGTATTCATTTTATAAGCTTATCTTACTTTTATAGGTGTTTTACTTATTGGTATTCTCATTGTGTCTTTTGCTTCTTTAGCTTCACATCTGGACCAGTTTTATACGAATTTATTGACCCCTCAGAAGTACTCCAACAATTCCAAGAAAATTCTCAGGTGTTCCCATATTAGTTAGGTAATTTAACAAGCTTTTGCAGATTTTATCTCAGCCTAAGTGTGGTTTAAAAATCCATATTTCCAGACCTGTCCAGAAAGTGCACAGGAGGTATACCCAAACGTTTACGTTTATTAGACCTACTTAAACACCTTGGAAAAATTTCTAGAAATTCATCAACATCTTAAATATCAATCCTGTAAAAGGAGAGCTCAAAACTTCCTTTGGTTTGAAAATGAACAATCAAAAACTACAGCTGAAATTAAGTACTCAGAATTCAGCTTTGACACATGTTTTCATAAAATTCAAAAATATAACTTAAACAACTCCAAATTCGTTCAAACTAATTTGAGAACTTAACTAAGACATAAAATAAGCTTTACAAGCATAAATCCAGATTTTAACATCTATGAAACTCAATTTATAACACAACCCAATTCGCCTTATAAAACAGTCCCTATCCAGAATTTAACCTAGACCATCCCGTGAAGTATGTTTAACACATTTTATTTCACTAATGAACTCGTAAATTTTACTAAAGTTAGATACTCGTTTTAACATTAACACGACACACTTGACACCAATCCAAATTATGAATAACCAATCTTTCCCTAACACCCTCAATGAAGGATACCACATGAAATCATGAACTAGAACACATCTATACTCATCCCATTCAAAACTAATTTACTTACATGTACTGAAGCGTTTTTATTTTGGTTTTAATACATGTTTAATGAAAATTAATCCAGCCCCTAACCACCCCATAACTCGCACACACATAAAATACCAATCAAACGCCCATTGACTCACGATACATGAACATAACTACGAGACATACGATTCCATGAAATCACCCATGTTCACCCATCATACACACGCCCATCTTTTGGTTATTCTTTTATGTATTTTACTGAATTCAGTACAACTTAGGACCAGATTAATACATGTTTTCAAAACGATTTTAGGGTCCATCTTTCAGTTTTAGGGTTGACAACCCACGGTTCATCTTTTCAGATTTTTAAGGTCGACAAGGGTTTGATTATGGGTCGACACAAGAATAGGTTGCTAGGTCGATTTAACATGACATGAATAGGTTTTAAACACACGATCGAGAGTCATAGAATTAAGAACTAAAAGGGCAAAGAAATACCTTGGTCGATTGGAATAAAGAACCAGAACACACGATTACACCACCATAATAAATCGTGACCAAAACCTGTCGCCTCACGACCTTGGAAAAATTTTCTTGAACACCCTCCTTGTCGCCTTTTTTTTTTTTTTTTTTTTTTTTTAGTCGATTTTAGGTTTTAGGGTTTTTAGAATTAAATGGGAGAATGGAAACTGATAATCGTTTTCAAATAGAGGGGAGAGGCAGTTTAGAATGCCGAAATTTTTGAGTATGGGAGGACTAAATCATTTTTCAAATATTCAATGTATCTAGACACATTTTAATGTGACTAAGTAGTGTACAAATTTAAAATAAATTAGGCCTAGGAGTACATGTAATCGTGTATAAGTATATGTATATATATATATATATATATATATATATATATATATATATATATATATATATATATATATATATATATATATATATATATATATATATATATGAGTAGGATCAACAAGAAGAAAGATTAAATGAGAACGATAAGAAACCACAACATTATTTTTTGATGATCTATTAAAATAGACGATCTCCCTTAAAAATCTCTCCCTTATTTGAAATGCTATGCTGAAATTCTTCTTATTCTTCTTATTTTAGCTTTTATTCTTATCTGATCCCTTCCCTATATATATATATATATATATATATATATATATATATATATATATATATATATATATATAAATGTAAAGGATATAAATTTATATAGACATCATGTTATATACTTAGTATAGGTTTTAGAAATCGTATGTTGTAGTCTTACATAATTCGTATTCAAAATTTTCTCATCAACGCGTATTATACAAATTCCAAATTTTAAGTTGTGTCGTTTTTAAGTTCAAAATATATGACGAAAATTAGAAAACAGAAAATCAGGTTATTACACGAAGTACCAAGCATCACAACCTCGCAGGTGTTTAAATTTTCTCCATAATTTGGAAAGCAGATTTTGCTTTTATGTGTGTTCTCATGTGCAAGTTTAAAAATAATGCATACGTCTTTAAGAGAGTGCAAGTGGTGTTATTTCACATGACCCCGCTTGACGAGGATCACAAAATTTCATGCATTTTTATATCGATACAAAATATGAGGTTTGAGTTTAATTATTTCATACACTATCGAGACATGAGTATTTTGTGTGTATTTAAGGGCTTCTTTGTAATGATGGCACCGGTCAACCGAAATTCATGAGACGGCCCTAATTATTAACTTATTATATATGCTAGCTTTAAAATTGTAATAGTTACTATGTGTCTACTAAAACTAGAATTCTTGCGATCGAGTTTGTTAATAAAATTTTCATTAAAAATATAAGAGCTCAAATAAATGGATCGGAGTACTTTCTAAGCAACGCTTAGATAATAAATTAACGAATATTTAGATTTCAAGTAATCTAAATAGATAATTAATTAATAAACTCGCATATCATATGGACTAATTTAATATCTCAAACAGCTTAAACCCGTCTATTCATTTGGTATGTTGTCAACTTATCATCATCGACTTCATATTCATAATCAACCGATTATATTTTCTACTGGTTTACAAGTTTGGATGTTAGAAAAGTTACATCGAGAGAGCAAGCTCCTCATCGGTCTTACAAGTTATCTTGAGCTGATAGCTTACTATGAGCGATGGCTTACTTATATGACTGAAAAATCAACTAACTCGACTTTCACATCAACCGTACTGAAGCGAGAATCAGAGTCTAAAAATGCTCTTTTTCATGCCTCTCCATAAGCCCGGTAGAAGGGTCAACTGAGAGAATCAATTTGATGCTTTAGAAAGTAAGCTTTCTTATATGCCCAACCATTTTGCAACACTATTACGAATAGACAAAAATGAAAAGACGAGACTATGACTTTATGGAAGGCTTCATTGTGACGGTATAGTGGTCTTTCATTACATGTTCACCAATCAAGAGCATTTACCTTGAGACAAACCCAAGTATTCCATATAAGTGATATATACCAAATGTTAACAAGTATTCAGTTAATTGGATAGAGCGGCTATCTAATCCTTGTAATGCCCAGCGTATCCATTTCCTTGTAATTGTTTTGCTTAGCTTCTTGCTATGCTTTTATTAATTCTGCCGTTCCAAAAAAAAAGTGACACCAGATCTTTTAGTAAACTAATGTAAATTTAGTTAATTTTCAATTTCGAAAAGACTTATAAAATCATGTCAAAAAGATGAAATTTGTGTCGCAATTCAATCACCAAGGGAAATTCAGTTTACAAGCTAGAGATGGTATAAACTCTAAATAGTATGTAAAAACATAATTTAATCATTTCCGTATTCGGACGTACAATTGCAAATCGATTATAGATTGAGTTAATATTACATGAGACCTTAAATTAAATTTAAAGTTCAAATCATGTTTAGTGCAAACAACTCAATAATGACAACGCCAAACTTCACGAACTTGCGAAGGAAAAGGCCCAAGGTTGAGTCTGTGCAATGATAGATCGACTCAAGTTACGTGGATTAATCAACTAAAATGTCGAAAACCATATTTACCAAATATAAGAAGAGTAAAGTTTTCAACCTAGAAACTTTAAAGTTTATGAACAAGTTAAGTCAAAGTATATAACATATGTTGCCGAAAATGGTTGTGGATGAAAATTCTGTTATTACCTAACATATCCATGTAACGTGTGTCTTTTCTATATAACTTTTTATTTAAGGCATATTTTTAATTTTTTTGTTACCTTACAAATAAGGCCTATCGTATGTTTATAAACCATCATATATATGGGCTGAAACGGCACGTAGACTTTTTAAGAAGCTGCGTGCATTTCACCATCACTCACCACCTTATTAACAACGACCTTTTTTTGTTGTTTATTCGAGTATATAAATCAAACATAATTAGGCTTCTCCCAAGCATAAAATTCGAATCAAAACACTATAATGATCAGCTGTGTAAGTAGTATCCCTTCGCGATCGATCAGGAATATATGCTTGAGCAGTTGAACTTTTTTTCATCTGATTTTCGGCACGGGTGGAAATTTACTAGGTAATTCAAGAACTCTGAATTAACTTCTGAAACATGCAAGTTTTTAATAAACTAATTACTTTCTTTCTTTTAATTCTTGATGAGTAATTTGTGTTGATATGCATTTTTTTAACTACTGTCAGTCCTTGAGCTTTAATCCTAACCGAAGACTAAATTGGTGATCATCGGAGCTCATGGAAGAATTGGCTTACAAAAATGAGCGTAGCTTCAAAAGGTTAATTAATGATGCTTTATTTCATTTGTATAACTAGTTTGTAATTATTTTGTTGCTAGGTATTTGCTAGTTAATGAAAGAGTTATATCTATTTAATAGGAAACAATTTCTCAAAGCACAAAGAAGCTTACTAAAGTTTAATCCAAAGTCACCTAAGTTACTATGCTTTTTTCATACAAAGAGTTATTTAAGCTGGCCACCTATTATATAAGTTACTCAGATGTTTTAACCTTCTACTATAGGTTTTTTTTTTCAATTTCAAAATGGTCCTCGCACTAATTGTCGTTAGTTTTTTCCGTTAGCTAACACCATTTGCAAAACCCATTTGCACCGTTAGTCCTTTATCCTAACGATCGCTTATACTTAACTCAAAATTTGGTTTTCATACATTTTGTCCGCTTTTCACGCTTGACCCATTTTTTACGGGTTTTCGCTTTCATACGCTTTTATACGCTGCTCGCTTTTATACGCCGCCATTTTCTTACACTTTCATCCGCTTTTCACGCTTTGTCCGCTTTTCTTACGCTTCCGCTTTCACGCTTTTGTCCATTTTTCTTACGCTTTTGTCCGCTTTCCGCTTTTATATGTGTTTGTCCGCTTTATACCTTTTCGCCCGCTTATTACTGCCAGATGTTTTTCTTACGCTTTATCGCTTTTCTCACTTTTTCGCTTTCACATTTTTTTGCTTTTCTTACGCTTTTTCCGCTTTCATACGATTTTGTTTATTTATACACATTTTTACATACGTGATAAAACATAACAAGTATAAAACATACAAACGATAAAACAAACAAAGGTGTAGAAAACCATAAAACTAGTATGAAAACGTAAAAGATGTAATAAACGCATACAAGCATACAAATGCGCACACAAATGTAATAAAAATTATGAAACCTACGAAACGTATGAAAATAAACGAAAATAGATGAAACGCATAAAATGGACAAAAACGCATTTAAACTCGAGAAAACGACGACAAGAGAGAGAAAAACGATATAAACGTAAAACAATGTAAAGAAAGTATGACAAGAGAGAAAACATTCATAAACGATAAAAACGGATAGAAATGTATGAAAATATACAAAGATATGCTAAGGAGAAAATGCAAAAAAAAAAAAAAAAAAAAAACGCTAGTAGTTTTTTTCAAAGGTTTAGTAACCTATTTAATAAACCCGTAAACTATAAGAACTTCCTCAGAACATTTTAAACTATGGTGACATGGACAAGGGAACCGTAATCACCCGTTGCCCACCGCAAAGAATATTTATGTAACATTTTAATCTTCGAAGAACTCCAAACGACAAACCCGCTTACTTTAAGCTTACCTCATGAACGAAAAACTATAAGAACTTGTTAACTTTGAAAGAAACTTTAAGAACTTTTCGACCCATAACCCTTTCTCAAAATATTGTGTCAGTATCGCATGCAAACCTTTTTCATGTGTAAAATTCATTTCATTACTCGTTGACATGTTGTGCCACCATGGTTTTCCATGTAGACGTCACGTTTATTTAAATTAAAGAGATAATACTTTTAAAAAATATTATATTTGGCAAAAATACTTTTCTGAGCAGTGAAAAAAAAAAATAGCAATAATGTTGGTATTTTATCTTTATGTAAGTATTAATATTGACACTTTTGTCTATATGTATAATGAAAAACCTGTAATGACTATTTTACCCTATAAGTTTGCAAAAATTGCATCCCCATTCTTAAGATAAATTACATAAATGGTCCATGTGGGTTAGCAAAAATTGCATTACAATCCATAATTTACTGTTGTTATTTTTTTTATCCACTCCTTATGGTTTTACCCGCTATTTTTTATATATATTTTTATCTACGTTTTTGTCTAGTTGTATTTTATATACGTTTTGTCTACGTGTTTTATATACGTTTTTTTTTATATGTTTTTTTTCGTTTTTATACATTTTCAATTGTTTTCTTAATTTTTCATTAATTTTTTATTCATCCGTTTTATACGTTTTCATTCATTTTTCGTTTTCACACATGACAAAAAAATTCATAATTTTTTTCACATGTGACTAAAAGAAATTCTAAAAATATTTAGAAAAATTCAAGAAAAATCAAAAAGAATTTCGATTTTTTTTTTGAAAAGATCGAAAAATCTTAATTTTTTTTTTTTTTTGTACAATTTATATAATTTACCGTAGGAACGGTGGTTACAATTTCGCAAACCCACAAAGATCATTTATATAACTTGAAAGGATAAAATGATCAAACTACTCAAATAAAGACAAGATGTCAGCATTATACTTATAAAAGTATTTTTTTGTTCGAAAAATATATTTAAACAAATATGATGTTTTTAAAAGTATTATCCCTGAATTAAATACTAAATATAAAATCTAGTTTATCTAGCATCAACATAGTTTTTCAAATGTTTAGTTTAGATTAGAAAGAAAATTGCATTGTTTAAGGCAATGAAACTTTTGGTAAGTTTTTATTTGCATACTTTATTGATTTGAAATGAATAAGTATTTATATAATCTTTAGATTGATTATTTTCATTGATCATTATTTACATCACCGTGTATTTAGATGAAGATATTATATATAGTTCTCACAAATAATAATGCTAATACTAGTGTAAACACTGTTCAAAATATCAATAACGACTCTCACTATTTATGCTCATTAATCTATGCTCAATATCTATATTACTCACTGTTTTAAAAGGCTCGCAAAAGCTTCGCAAAATTCTCAGAAAGACGCTGACGCTGCAGTCATGCCACACGTAACCTTACGTCATTCATTTTTGTCAGAACTCGATATATGAATATGATATGAATATATAAATATTTTCATATTTTGTCACGCCTTACGATACTTTTATAAAGTTAAAGTCACGGCAAGCAGCGCGAAGACTTAGTCATGCCGCCACGCCACATCACGCGCTATTTATAACCTTGATATTACTTATAAAGCATCTTGACACTTCCCTCTTATTAATTTTAGACTTCCTAAAATATATTTTTAAGCAAATACAAATAAAGAAATCATTTACAAGTATTTAGAACACAAATAAAACTAAAAAAATACTATTTAACACATACAATTAATACACTATTTAAATAACCATTTCACAAAAAACCCAAATGTACAATCTAATTCTAAAAATTAAATCTGAAATCCATATAAAAAGCTACCTATTACTGCCATTAACACCATCTAAATTTGCCGCCACCACTACC
Source organism: Chrysanthemum lavandulifolium (assembly GCA_022545495.1). NCBI lineage: Eukaryota > Viridiplantae > Streptophyta > Magnoliopsida > Asterales > Asteraceae > Chrysanthemum > Chrysanthemum lavandulifolium. Next base: position 107,448,397 of record CM040240.1, read on the forward strand.
AAGAGCATGTGTCGTCGCCACCACCATCTTATATAGTTTAGGTGGTTTTGACCGGTTGTTTGAACTGGGTGGTGTGGCTGGTGGTTTTGATTTTTGTTGTTTTGGCTCTGCGATGGTGGTTTTTTGTGGCTTTTGGGGTGTTTGTTTAAATTTTGACCTCATACATATCATCAGTCCAAAACGAAAAAGTAAACGAACAATGAGAGTCGAACCATAACCAACAACTATTACGACCATTAATCATCTCAGCCAACATCAAAATAATCAACCCATTTATGCCTCACGTCACTCCCCAACTCACAAACTCACATCGCTCCTCAACACTTAACCACATTAAGACTCGGACAACAATAATAAACGGAAAGGCCTCAGTTTGTTCGAAGATCTTTAACTTTTTAAGCAAGAATCCATCATAGATCTATGCAAAGCACCACTTCGGTAAAAGATCTTGAAGCCAAAGGATTCGAACCAAGAGGATTGTTTGGAAACTGAAATAGAAGATAGATGGTTGTGTGATGTCAAGATAAGAGAGAGACAGTGTTTTTCTTTGGTGGCTGGGGTAACAAGAGAAAACACAGATATAAGGGGCGTGTATTTACTTTTTAGGGTTATGAATGAGAAATTAGGGATTGTTGATATTATTTAGGATGTATAAAAATAATGGGCTTAAACGTATTTCAAACTTTATCATTTGTTGGAATGAAAAATGGGGCAATTCGAATTTTGCATAAAATTAACCATTGGGCCATAATTGATTTAGTATTATCCGAAATTTAGAAAGGGGTGGGGAATAGGAAATTTGGAGGGTATTAGGGGGTGGGGAATAGGAAAAGCAATCATTAATTATGTTTGGTGAAGGGTAAAGGAATGGAGCATTACCCTAAACTAAGTAATGACCCATTGCATTACAAATTGGGGGTTAAGTTATTCACCTATTTGCATTCCTTAGTATACCATTTGCATTTTCCTTTCATATTCCCTTAATTGAACCAAGCAGACCTTAACATTTGATTTTGGCTATAAGGTAAAATAGTACATTTTCAAATTTGGCTAATATTTTATTGTACCAGAGAATTATGAGATTCAAATGTATAATATATTATTGTTATGGCCTAAAGTTATTTTAATTTAATTTATCATTTATTTGTTGTACAGTTATTAAAAAAATAAATAAAAAAACAAAAAATAAAAAATAAAAACGTTTAACCGAAAAATGTTTGCTCACCACAAAATATAGTTACAGGATATCCGTCGCCGTATCGCACGGATACCCTGCTAGTATATGAAAATCAGTCCATTACACCGATTATCGACCAAACAATCTATTATATTTTGTTTACCAATTTTTTTTATTCTCTTTGTTATTTTAACCTAATTAGGCAACCATTTACAAACATCTTGGTCTTCTTGAACAACGATATTGCGAATAGGAAAACCAGCTGCTATATATTAAACTTGGAAAAATCAAAAAGGAAATTACGAATAACAGTATAATAAGCTTTTTTAATCACTCTAAATCTTAATTAAACCTTCTTGAGCAAAGTCTAAAACTCTAATTTTACAACAAAATTTGTGTTTGAAACTCTAGTTCTTAGTTTTTGGTGACTAAACTCACAAAATCGAGTCTAACATAGCATAAATTCATACGTTAACCTTTCAATTTGCTGTAAGTACCAACGTGGTGTAGAATTTAGAGGGAATTGACAAATTATATTATCAGATTCAACAATAATGTTATAATACAAAGATTTTAAATAGAAAAGATAAATACCTAAACATTAAATGCTAAACGGGCCTAAACCAACGAGTCGGGCCTATAAGTCTTTATTATCTAACATCCTCTCTCAAACTCGCAATGCTGCAGCGGTAAACATTGTGAGTTTGCCAAACAGAAAATAAACTAAAACTGAAAAGCAAACGAAATGCGTAGTTTCCCATAGTGCAAACTCTGTGCTAGACGGAGTCTCAATCCGATGCAATCCAAACTGTAGCACGACAACAATATTCAAGCCTGAAACATACGGACCAAAGTCATTGTAAAACCAAAATCAAAGCATAGCAACATAATTACAGAGATGAACGAGAGTAGATTTAGACATGCAGAGACAGATGTGGATTCAGAAGCATAGCAGATTTAGGCAGACATGTGTAGACATAGTAGATTCACTGACCTATGCGATTCGCACGGATTTAATGCGTAACAAATTCAAAGTGCATATGTGCGCAGAGCGTATCTCAAAGCAGACAAAACCAGATGGACAAAGAACCATATGAGGACCAGATGCAGGTGGAATTCAGAAAAATTCGGAACCATCCAAAACCAGATGAAACCAGACAGATGCAGAGCCAAATGTAACTAAATGCAGAGCCAAGCAGAATCAGAGTGAAGCCTGGCGGAACCAAAACATGTTGTTGACGTCAAAATGCTACACATAACTACTCAAAACATAGTTGAATTAGTTAAGACTATAACATCACTGTTACCATTACTAACACTAATTTCCAATTCAACACCGATAACGATGCCGATACTAATACCAATACCAACAATAAATACAATCAATCGAACTCACTCGAACCTAATATATTCAACCAAAACTGTAGAATCATATATTAATTTACATATCCGTAGAAATCAAACGAAAAATCCTGATCCAATAATAAACAAATTCGAACAACAAGCGAACTTATGTCAAACAAAATCAAGCAAAATACCAATAGTTTGTCAAAGGTAGTAACCAACGTCCCACTAAATTTTGTCAAGCAAAATCAAACAAATGCAACCCACCGTCCCACTAACAATTTGTCAAAACCTACAACCAATCAAACTTTTGTATTGCAAAATAGTGAAATACACTCACTTCGACCAAATAAATGGTCACATGACTATCTGGAACAATCGCAAGGTTTAACCTATTAACAACGTACCAATCACACGAATTCAGACAGCCAATAGACGATTTTTTTTTTCTTTCTATTTTTTCTTTTATTTTAGCTCTATTTGATTCAACTATAATATCACAATATACTGACATTAAATAAAAAAAGACAAATATCTAATTAAATGGGCGTAAACCAATAGACCGGACTTATAGGTTTTATTAGTCATATATTATCAACCCCCTACCCTCACCGTCACCTGTCTCCCCTTCGTCCCTTTTCCAAGATAACACGCTTTTGTCTTCTGTTCAGATTTCGGCGATTTTAAGCGTTTCTATTATTAAACTTTATATTTACAGCCCGCATTTTCGCGCTTATAATATATATACAAAATTATAAAAAAAAATAAAAAAAAAAAAAAAAAGGGGGGGTCTTAATAACCAACCTGTGGGATAATAACTCAACCCTTTATTATTTAACCATTGTGTCGCACGGTACTTAATAACTAATTATGTGGGTGTAATTTTAATCTTAATGTGACATATTGTCATATCAAGCTCGTACTTAATAACTAATTCTGGGAGTACAATTTATAGAGCTAGTTTTTATACAAGAGACCAATTATCTCAAAATCTAGAAGGTTAAAGCTAGCTTGTCTCAATAGCTATCGTGTTGGATCTTTATATCTTATCTTATCTCTTTTATTTCTTCATTGTCTTTCACGTTCTATCTTTTGAGATGCTAAAACCAAGTGTAAAGTGATCACCAATGGAGCATTAGTCCGAATTAATTGCTAGAAAGTTTGCCAGTCAATCGACCTGTGCTCAAGCCTCATCCCCAGATTTGCTTCATATATGCTCCATCTCCAAAACCCATGCACACTAAAGAGATTTTAGAATAAGAGCTCAGTGTCCCAGCCTTGGCACACTCCAATGGCACCCCACCAGTCGTGAGAGTCACGTTTATTCTCGCGAGGTGGATAATTACCTGCGCAAAAACATCCCAAAAAGGTTCTCGCCAATCTACACAATGAAAGTGTAAAGTGATCAAAACCAAGTCTTATTCATACTGATCAATCTTAGGATGTTCTAATAAACAATCACATGATTTCTTTTATTAAAGAATAAGACAAAGGACATTTCATATGTTAAGAAATTTACATTCATTTAATGTCAACAATATTTTTAAATGTTAAATGCTTTTCTTTAAGCTTGGAGAGATTTCATGCATGACGCTAATAACTACAAAAATTAAAAAATGCATTGTTATATATTCTTTATCATTTTTTTTTTCTTTTTTTTTTTTTTACAATGGTTGGTAGAATAAACATAGTCCGTTATGCAAAATTTAAACGTGAAAATAATCAAACCATAAGCTTTGTTTTAGCGTTTGTGTCATTACTTGTATGTTTCATTGTGAAAAGAATTTGTTGCAGATTATGACAAAATTAATATTTGTTGTGTAGTAACGACTCTTTTAACTGATGTTTGTCTACATAGCTAGCTACGACTTCATTATTCTCTTCTTTTTTGTTTATTAAAATTTTGTTTGCATATGGCCGGCAAAAGACCTGCATAATGTATCTTTTTCAATATTACGGAGTTAGAATCAAATGAGAAATAAAAATAAAATGAGAAGAATGAGAAGTAACCACAATCGTACATTTTAAATGCATTTACAGTAAAAGACGCAACTTCCATGAATTTCTCCCTTTCTATTTGAAGTGTCTGACTAAAAGTATTTTTCATTTTTCTTAAATTGTTTTCTTTTATTAAATTTGGTATTTGTTATACTTGTACCTAAAACAAAGTGTGCTATTTAATTTGTGCTATTTCCTTTGGCTTGCACTACTACACAAAAAGGCTATTTAGACCTCCTCAAAAAGATATATAAAAGCATTTTTTTACGAGCCCATACTTGCATAGACCTGTTCATTTGATTAACACACGTCTATCTTTCTGATTGCAGAAGATTAATGGAGGGACAAGTCGCCGTTGGTGCTAGTAACAATGATGCTGGCCAAGTAAGGAGAGTTCATATCGTTTATTATCTTAGCAGAAATGGTCGTATAGAACATCCCCATCTCATTCGCATTCACCATGTCTCGCGTAATGGAATTCATTTGAGAGGTTAGTATCGATGCATATGTTTTTTTAACAGCAAACACATGCACACGTACCTTCATTTAATTCATTTGGTCCAAGACGGGAGTTGCACCTTCACTACTTAAGAGAAATAGCTATGCCAAATAGACATTTCTGCGACGCAACAGTTAAGTTGTGTGTTGTACATGTAAAATGCATAGCACAAGATGTGAATTTATATTTCACATGGTGTGCAAACTTAGGTATCACCGAGTCATGTGATTGTCACTCATGGTTAATTATAATATGTACAACTGCGCGCGGGTTTGTTGGAGTAAACATAAAATTTACCGATAAAAAAACTCACTTTCATGCCAATGGTATTTTTAATTTACAGTTCGGAATCATTGTCTTTAGTAAAACAATAAACAGAAAACCAGAAGAAAAGATTTGTATATCTGTTGGTTAGTAAAGAACTTTAACATTTGGCTCACATGTTTGAATGTCAAGTTTTAGAATCAGTGTGCGACGATACATTGAGTCTCCATCTTTGTTATCAATTTATCAACATTTTTATTTTCTGTATGTTAAGGTATAAATTCAACTTCCCATTCTTCACCAACATTTTTTTATAGATATTTTGGAGATGTTTTTTCAATGTTCTCAGCTTAAGAGCATCTAGAATTTGATCATTTGTTACTGTCTGTCTTTTAACGCACTCTTATATGATTCAATGGAATGGCTGATTGATAAAATGTTATTATTGCTAGATGTGAAGAGTTGGCTGTCGGAACTAAGAGGAATGGACATGCCAGAGAGTTTCGCTTGGTCATACAAGAGGTTTGTTTTCACTTCAACTTACTAAGAATATATATAATTCGTATGAAGCTTTTTTGTAAGACATAATTGTACAAGCAAACAAATCTCAGTCGCTTTATTAATTGTTCGATAATGTTTTTAATTTTTTATGCATAAGGCTCATATAGTTTTTTTCCATGATCAAGTTTTAGCTAAATTAGTACAGTAAAAGACTTAAAACGCCATTATTTTGTTTTGTTGAAATTCCTTTTTTGTATCTTTAAAGAAAATAATAACATTATGTTTCTATATATATAACATAATTTCACTGTAAAATTTATAGTTTCTAGATAAAGTTTTGCAAAATGTGATTTTTCTTTCATGTAAAATAATTCACAGAATATACAAAGGATCATATGTTTGGCAAGACCTATTGGATGAAGACCTCATTACCCCAATATGTGACAATGAATATGTTCTCAAAGGATCAGAAATCTCCTCAAAAACATTTAACAATGGTACGTTTCTTTGCAACTTAATTCGAATCTTATCACGTTCAATGTCATAAATACCAATTTTACCTGAACTTATTAGTTATGTAAGATGACCTCTAAAATGAATTGAAGTTTTGGTGTTGGATTTATTGTTTTAGGTGTGAGTGCATACAGTGAAAAAGAAGTCTTTGAGCTAGAAAAGTCATCGCATTTTGAAGTCAATTTAGAAGATCCAAAATATCGTTCACTTGAAAAAGAATATGCTCTAGATTTCTCAACAAATACGTCCATTGAAATCGAAGGAGAATCTTCATTTGGTTCCAATGTTACAACCGACGACAAAGCTGGAGTTATAATAAAGAATCAAGATGAATACAAAGAAGATGAAGAAGAAATGGATCACATCCCAAAGGACAAAAACGAGCATAATTCCTTTTACAAAACGTTTTTTAACAAGAATACGAATGATAACAACTATAATAATAACAAATGCATGAAAAGTGGCAATCAAAGTGTAAAAAGTTATTTCAAGGCTCCATTACCAACTTATTCGCTTGGAGAATCAGGTCGTTTATCAAGCTCACGAGCATTACATATGTTTCGGAATTGGATTACTTGTGGGACCAATGACACCCACGAAAAGGCAGTAGTGGTGATCAACAAAAGGAAAGGGGTTAGAACTTCCACTGTAAGTTCTGTTTCTGAAAAGACCAGTGAAGAAAATAATATGGGACCAACATATAAAGAGCAGAAGTTTAGAGGCTTTGAGAAAAGCGACGATGGAAAAAGTGGATCAAAGAAGAGCAAGAATGAGTCTCGTAACCATAAAACCTCTGCAGCCGCTTATAAGCCTGTCAATGGCCCCAATTGCGCGTAAGTTCAATTCTTAGTTTCTGGAGTGTATTACAGTTTGACTTTTAAGGTCAAATGTGCATGTTCTGATTTTGAATTTTATAATAAATTATTAGAATTTTAATAATGAACACGTAAACTCGCCAACAATCTATTTAAGGAAAGTTGATGGATATGAACTAGGTGTTAAAGATGTAACATACACCATACTAGTATGATTAGAAAACAGGTATGTTTGACTTAAAGAAAGTCAAACTGTACTATGTGCTATTGTGCTCCATATGATCAATAAAGTTACATTATTCATAACTGTGAGATTGCATAAATAAGTTGTATTCCATTATTGATAATTAGTATATTTGTATCAACTTAACTTTTGTTACGGTATTGCAGGCAATGTGGGAGGAAATTCAATCCAGAAAAGCTTCATAAGCACATGCAATACTGCAGAGGAATGAAGGCTTTTGCAAAGTCTGCCAATTCAAGGCCTAAACCAAATACATCAACACCTTCTCCTGCACCTCTTGGAACATATTTACTTGACAAATAATCAGTTTTTGAATTTGTTTCTTATATGGTTTCCCCTATACAACACAAATGATAACGCGTGTAAACTAAAACAATAATGTAAATATCATCGCCCTTTTAAGAATTTTAAAGATTTTAAACTAACCCCCATGTACTTATCGCATATTACCCATAAAGTTAGTTAAATTGAAAATAAGTGTCATTGCCAGTTTTGCAAATTTCCTTGTATATTTTGAATATTTGGTGATTAATTATGATAGTGGTTGACTTGTGTTTCAAAATGCTTAACTTTGGTTTTGCTAAAAGGCACTAAAATTGCTTTTTACGATTTAAGATCATTCGGCGACAAAGATTCTTTACATACTATGATTAATCTCCACCTCCATTTTATTTGATCTAACGGATTAGATTAATCTCAACAATTTAAAAACCCACTTTCATCATTTTTTCAAATATTATATCTTTCAAACCGCTAATCGCGAAAAAAAATATTATGACGAAGATTAATTATCTTTCTAGATAAAGATTTGATATTTTCGAAAAAAAATTGTATTTTCACGCTTTTTTAGTTTTTAGTTTTTACGCTATTGAAATTTGCATTAAAAATCATATATGATAAAACACTAATTTGAATATCACACGCGATATTAGTGTAATATCATATACGATGTGTAATATCACATGTGATATTAATGTAATATCACATACGATATATCACATGTGATATTACATATCATATATGATATTACACCAATATCACACGCGATATTCAATTTAGTGTTTTATCATATACGATATTTTAACGCAAATTTCAAAGAAAAAAAACGAAAAAATAATAAAAACGTGAAAATACGAAAAAAATTTTGTCGAAAGTATATCAAAGTCGCCCGCCTATAGAAAGATAATTAAATGCTCGTCATGACGCGTAAATATTTTCATTAACGATTAACGGTTTAAGAGATATTTAAATTATAAAAATAGGTGAAATAATAAAATGTTTTAATCTCACCATCGATTTCTTTTAAATGGATCACAGACGAGCCCTTTCAGACATGTGAGAAAAGTTTCAGATGAAAATAACCTTCTCGCTTTTTATAAGGTAAAAACTTAGGTTTGCTTGGGATAAACAAAGTTTAAGTGTATTGGTATTCCATGATCCACCCTAGACCTTACGGTTTTAATTTTATTCATTTATTCAAAAAAAATATATTAAGGGTATGTTTAGTAAAACCAATTATAAACTCAGATGTCAGAAACAGAAGTCAGAACCGCAAAGTCGTTAATACGAGCTACAAATGTCAGACTATTTTAATAAAAGTGTTTGGTAAATTAGTTAAATGTAATTATAAGATGTAAATGACATAAAAGGACAAATCTATAATTGTAAATAAATGTTTGGAGGGTATATTAGTAATTTAAAGTTTTAATAAATTACGATATTTAAAAGCTCATGAATCGCCTTTTCATTTTAGTTTATTTGTTTGAAATAAAAGTTCGTAGCTAATGATCCAAACGTTTACTTGGTTTATAGGAGATTATTTCAGAACAAAAGTTTAATAGCCTTCAAAAGTTCTCACAAACAAAGCCCTAAATTAAAATCAATTTTTATCAAAAACTTAAAAGTACATAAACTAAAAATTATATTAAAAGTGACGAAATTCATGAAACTGTATTTTCACTGTGTGTACGAGATTTAAAGGTGAGTTCTTTATGCTTGACAAGGTAATACAAATTCCTCTTTATTTAATTTTTATCAATTGATAAAAATTAACAGTTACTTAGGGAAAACCATTGGTGGTTTTATCTTCAATATTGTCAAAATAACAGGTATAATATTTTTGAATAGATTCGTTTGTTAGGATTGTTAGAGGATGTTATGGGCTTGGCCCGGTTTGTTGTTTAGTTTGGCTTATGTAGCCCATTAGCGTATTATATATTCATCTCATTGTAATCACTTGGAAGGCAATTCAATATACGGCTGTTTACATGTTTACATGGTATCAGTAAGGTACGATCCTCAAAACAAATAAACCCTACCTACGTTTCTTCCTGCTGCCCTCCCTACCATCATCATAATGACGAACGGTGGTGCTCCTCCCCAACCCCCCACTCTCACGTTAGTTGAGAAACTCTATGCCGTCCACAACATCAATAACCTAGTTCCCGTTAAGCTCAACATAGACGAGTCTAATTACTCCTCTTGGTGCTACTTTTTCAAGATTCACTGCAACAACTTCGGTGTTCTAAAGCACATCGAAAACTCTACTACAACCGCGTCCACTTCATCTCCACCAACGGAGGAATGGCTAACTGCGGATTCCATCATAAAGTCATGGATATTCCTTACTCTTGCTCCTACTCTTCAACGAAGACTCATCAAAGTTAATCCTACCACGGCTAAAGACGGTTGGGATCATGTTGAGAAACTTTTCCTCAACAACAAAAGAACACGAACCATTGCTTTAAAAGGTGAGTTACGTGTTAGTAATATGGGTGATCTTGGTGTTGATGCTTACTTTCATAAAATAGAATCCATTGTTACCTTGTTGAATGATCTTGGCTCGCCCATGTCCGATGATGATGTTGTGATCTACGCCATCAACGGTTTAAGTGAGAAATATGCTAATCTCGCCACCATCATTGCTCACAAAGACCACTTTCCCACTCTTGAGGAGATGCGGTCTATGGTCTCAACCGAGGAGATGCGGCTAAATTCCAAGACTCCAATGTTGTCTGCTAACACCACATCATCGGCTCCTCAAGTCCTTCTAACCGAGGCTAATAACCCTCGTGGTCCAGATTCCCGCAACACTCGTAACATCACACGAAAATTTGATCCTCAAGTATGCCGAAATTTTGGTCGTGGTTATTTTAGATGGGGTAATACATGCCGCTTCATTCACGATTCTAATCGTATAAGCAACATCAATTCTTCTGGTCCCTCACGTAATACTACTGGTCAAAATAATCGACCAACAGGCTTAAATTATTTTGCACCCAATGGCCTTGGATCTCCTGGACTTAACTTAGCAAACCAACAGCAGCTCCTTGCACTACTTCAGGCCCAATCGTCCCTTTTGGCCCAATATGGATTAACTACACCTTTGGCCCAGCAGCAGACTACATCACCATCATTATTGGGTTCTCGGCCCAATGCACCACACGGTTTTTAGCCACCCCAATAGCAGCAGCCCACGAATGTTTTTTCTCCTCAACAGCATGCTCTCTATGCTAGTACTGTTCAGGCCTCGGCTCCTCCGTCTACTTTACCCGGTCAAGCAACGACTCTACCACAGGCTTTTAACACGATGTCTCTTCAAGATCCCACTAATGGCAATTGGAACATGGACACGAAAAGGGTGCGTCCTCTCATCTTAACTCTTCTGCAAAAAATCTTAGTACTATTTTTAATTCATGTATTTATCCGTCTGCTCTTGTTGGTGATGGGAAATCTATTCCTGTCACCAATACGGGTCATAGCACTTTATCTACTCCTCATCGTACTATACATTTAAATAATGTTCTAATTACACCCAACATTGTAAAAAAATTTAATCTCTGTGCGTCAATTTGTCCGTGATAATAAATGTACCATTGAATTTGATGAGTTTGGTTTTTCTGTGAAGGATTTCTGGACCCGTCAAATTCTACTCCGATGTGACAAAGACGGTGACTTATATCCGTCACGCCCCGCCCACCCTCAAGTTTTTGGTCAACAAGACACGTGGCATCAACGTCTTGGTCACCCTCGAAGTGATGTGTTACGTAATTTAGTTTCTAATAATTTCACTTCATGTAATAAGACTAAGTCTCCCGTGCTTTGTCATGCATGTCAGCTTGGCAAGCATGTGCGACTTCCATTTTCGCTTTCTGAGACAATTGTTAAGTCTCCTTTTGATATCATCCATTCCGATTTGTGGACCTCTCCTTTGTCACGTATTACGGGCATTAAATACTATGTCTTGTTTCTTGATCACTTTACGCATTATTTATGTATCCTTTACGAAATAAGTCTGATGCTTTGTCTAAATTTATCCATTTCCGTGCTTTTGTGAAAAACCAGTTTAATTGTGAAATTAAGTCTTTGCAATGTGACAATGGGGGCGAGTTCGACAACAATGCCCTACACAACGTATTTGTCTCTAATGGTATTGCTATTCATTTCTCTTGTCCGAAAACATCACAACAAAATGGAAAATCTGAGCGCATGATACGTACCATTAACAACCTCATCCGCACTCTCTTGTTTCAAGCACATTTACCACCTACCTTTTGGGTTGAAGCCCTACACATGGTCGCCTACCTTTTAAACATTTTACCCTCCACCGCCATCAACAATGAAATCCCCCACACTTGCCTATATAAGACCTCCCCATCTTATACGGATCTCCGTATTTTTGGGTGTCTTTGCTATCCACATCTCAACATCAATCATAAACTTGAACCACGAGCTACACCGTCCATTTTTCTAGGATATCCAACCAATCATCACGGGTATAGGTGTCTAGATCTAAACACTAACAAAATCATACTTTCTCGTCATGTAACATTTGATGAGACAGTCTTTCCTTATGGGTCTATGACTCCACACACCTCCCCCTCCTACACCTTCTTAGACAACTCACCCAACCTCATTCAACAACAACTACTTACAAAATCCCCTACGCCTACTGTACCTACCCCGCTTGACACCACCCCAACCAGCCCACCTCCTGTCCTTCGTGGCTCAACCCATGTCACCCAATCCAGTCCTACACCATTTAGCGAACAACCCAATGTTAACAACAACTCACCCCCACTCAGCAGCCCACGATTTCAAACAACCCAATACCATCTTCAACCCAACCGGAATCTTCTGTCCACACCACCCCTGCTCCACCAAACCCAACCAATAATCCTAACCCTGTGTCGACTCACCCTATGGTCACTCGCTTCCGTGTTGGCACTAATCGTCCTACTCAAAGATTTACATTAAATGTGTCAACTATTTCACCGCTTCCTAAGTCGTACACCAAGGCGTTTAATGACTCAAATTGGTACAGTGCTATGATTGACGAATATAATGCTTTAATTAAAAATAATACGTGATTCTTGTGCTCGACCACCTGGACGCCGAACATTGTTCGCTCCATGTGGTCGCTTTTGCATAAACATAATGCGAGATGGTAGTCTTAACCATTACAAGGCGCGTCTTGTAGCAAATGGCAGCACTCAGCTTATAGGTATTGATGTGGATGAGACTTTTAGTCCAGTTGTAAAACCAGCTACCATTCGTACAATTCTCGGCCTAGTTTTTCTATTAATCGGCCTCGTTTCATCACTTGATGTCAAAAGCTGCTTTTGCATGGATATTTATCAGAGATTGTTTATATGCATCAGCCTCCTGGATTTCGGGATCCTCGGAATCCTGATCATGTGTGTCTTTTACAGAGATCGTTATATGGGCTCAAACAGGCTCCTCGAGCCTGGTTTCAGCGATTTGCTGCTTATGTAGCTCTTGTTGGGTTTACTCACAGTCGGTGTGATTCTTCACTTTTTATCTTTCGACAGGGAATGGATACTGCATACTTATTATTATATGTTGATGGCAGAGTCTTGACTGCATCTTCATCTTCTCTACTACAGCGGGTTATTGCCTCCCTTCATGCAGAGTTTTCTATGACTGACCTTGGGCCTCTCAAATATTTTTTGGGCATTTTTGTGACACGTAATACTTCGGGGATGTTTCTGTCTCAATCGAAGTATGCTTCGGAGGTTCTTGAGCGTGCCAACATGCTCACGTGTAACCTGTTTCGGATTCCTGTTGACACGGATACCAAAATTACGGCTGATGGTGATCCAGTTTCTGACCCTACTTTGTATCGTAGTCTTGCGGGTTCTCTTCAGTACCTTTCCTTCACTAGGCCGAATATCTCTTATGCAGTTCAGCAGGTTTGTCTTTTTATGCATGATCCCGGGAGCCGCATTTTTCTTCTCTCAAGCGTATACTACGTTATGTTCGTGGTACCTTAGACTATGGTTTGCAGCTTTATTCGTCTTCGACCTCATCCCTAGTTGCCTACCGGATGTCGACAGTCGGTTGTCCCGACTCACACGCCGGTTCACCTCGGTTACCGTGGTTTTTCTTGGCAACAATCTTCGTCAGTGGTCCTCTAAGCGTCGGCCACACTTTCTGCCTAGTGTCAAGCCGAGTATCGGGGTGTTGCCAATGCTATTGATGAGACTTGCTGGTTACGTAACTTATTACGTGAGCTATATACACCGCTTTCGACTGCTACCATTGTTTACTGTGATAATGTGAGTGATGTCTATCTCTCATCCAATCCCGTGCAGCATCAACGCACGAAGCATATAGAGATTGACATTCACTTTGTTCATGATTTGGTGGCTACTGGACAAGTCCGTGTTCTTCATGTTCCATCCCGTTATCAGTATGCAGATATCTTCACCAAAGGCTTGCCTACCGTATTGTTTGATGAGTTTCGCACCAGCTTGAGTGTTCATTCCTCTCCCGCTCAAACTGCGGGGGGCTGTTAGAGGATGTTATGGGCTTGGCCCGGTTTGTTGTTTAGTCTGGCTTATGTAGCCCATTAGCGTATTATATATTCATCTCATTGTAATCACTTGGAAGGCAATTCAATATACGGCTGTTTACATGTTTACAAGGATATCATATCCTAACCATGTAAATGCAATTGGTTAACAATAGTAATAGGTTCAATGACATGTAAATGCAATTGGTTAACAAACCAATAAAAGATATCATATTCGAACATGGTATTTTCATAATCGAAGCTGTAATAACAATAGTTATTTTGTTAACCAATTGCATTTACATGATATCCTAACCATTGGTGGTTTTATCTTCAATATTGATAATGAACCTTTATGTTTAACATATATGATATTTTTGATCTTTGCTTTTCTTTCGAAATCGAGTCGTTTGTGCAAAGATGTTAGTTTGTGTGTCGTGTTTGTTTAAGCTTAGTTTTTGACTTTTCGTTTTAGTGTGTACACGCTCATGATTTTCTTTTTGGTTTCTCTAATAATTGGGGCCAAGCAAATGGCTAACGGTGCTTATATGCTATGTTGGGTTCTTTTCAAATTTTGAAATTATCGTTTTGATATGATTTGAAGTTTTCGCGCATTTACGGTTTCTTTATAAATTTTTGGTGTTTTTATAAACTTGGTATTTGTTATAATATGTTGTAATAGGTTGACATATGTTTTGCCGCAAATTATGTTACAGTTACTAATGATAATTTCGTGATTAACAAAACACAAGTACTAATGATCTTTTAGTAGTTTCCCCTTACTCAACCTGCTCATTAGTACTTGACTTGCTATAAACTCATAAACCCTTAAATATTGCAAGAATGAAATACTCTTGACAAAAACCAAGTACTAATGATCTTTTTGTAATTAACAATACCATGCATAATAATTAAAAAAGTTCACCACTATGTACATGGTAATGGTCCAATATGGTAATGGTCAAATGAAACCATCAGACCATATGTTTAAAAGTGTTCCCGTTGCTTATTTTCTATGTCGATATGGTGCAGAACCACGATGCAGCTGCAGACAAGGCAAGTTTTCCTGTATAAATTCACTTTGAATTCTTGAACACTATTACATGTAAATTTAACGGTTTGTATTGCCAAATTTTGTAAGTTTTGTATAATACTAAATTATTAAACCATACTCTTAAAGAGTTAAGGAAAGTTAATGAGATTTTGTTGGTCCTTATCTGAAATTTTGCAGTGTTTTATTGTAACAGTAGTTAACAGAATTCAGTAACCATTGTTCGCAGTGTCTGACCTTAATTATTAAAGATCTGCAAACTGTTTTTTGGTAGCACTTCAACGAGCCTTACATTGAACTGTCTCCAACCAAAGAATCTTGGGATACTGCATGAACGGTACAGAAGAAATAAATAGAAGCTTCAAATCTTGATAAGATATTTTCCTTTCTTCTATGGGACATTTGTGTCAGCTGAAAAAATGTGCTTTTCGCATGTGTTTGGGTATATCTACTGGCTTTGTAGTTGAAACGCGATTACCTTTAACGTGATTACAGTTAGCACCCAAGATCATGTTCTGTGCATGAACTCTGTTGTAACCGTGCTTGCAACAACAACGGAGCAGTGTGGTCTTCTTTGTGTGAGTATGTGCGTGCTGCAAAATGGGGCAGAACAAGTCAATTTCATTAACATGGCTATTACTATAGTATTCTGAAACAAATTAATTGACTTGATATATAAACAATGGTTTAAGGGATACTAATTGCAGGAATGGTCGAGTCGAAATCATACCAAATGATCAACGGACATGGGTTGTTGTTGCCCACCTCCAGACAAAACGGTGTAGAGGTGAAAGCACCAACAACCAGGTTGCTACCAACACTGGTAGCACCATATTTCATAAGCCTTATACCTTTTTTTTTTAAAATTTCTATTTTTAGACCAGTTGATGTTTAGTTGGCTCATTAAATCCAATATAATGTGAACAAATTTATTTATACAATAAAAAAAATTCAAACTTAGACACTTAATTATGTTCATGCCTGTTTATTAAAGCGAATGAAAAAAAAACCTGCGTTGAGAGATTTGAGGTCCGTAGTAGCCATCTGTTGAGATAGATAGATGCTTACACCAATTGCATTAAGCAAAGTATCTTCCTGATGTTCGTTTGCAACTATTTGGATTGCACTTTAGCCTGCTATTCAATTAACATAAATAAACTGTTGTACTTTCAGATGCCAAAAAGGTTGACCGGAAGAAAAATCAGACACACGAATGCGCAAGAGTTCACAGACACACGCATGCTGAAGAAATTTCATCAATGATTCTTAGAAAGATGAAAGAAATTGCTGACGCTGCCATGTCAAGTTTGTGCCTAACTTAAGTTATATTAGGATTTAGAAAATCCTGTAGTTAAAATGTCGGTCACCTCCAGTATATGTATTTGTTAGAAAGCTCGTAGTCTTAATCATTAAGTGTTAGTAAGTATTTCGTTAAGTAACACCATGGAGGACGGACGGGTCTTTACCCACTGTATGCCTGATCCACTGCCCGTAGGAGGCGTGTCTTGTAAGAACCTATAAATACCCTTTGTCTTGCAAGGAAAAGGGTTTGAGCTTTTCATAATATCATTTTTCTTTGTCTCACTAAGTTCCCAAAAGTCTTCCACTTTCTCTCTCTAAAACCTCAAACTATTCGAGCCATTTTGTGTTATGTGATGTGTTTATGAAAACCAATATGTTACAAGTTAATGTAAAAGGAATGAGACGGGCAGTGTCAAATGTGTTGTATGATCAAGGATAGTTTCCCAGTGTTGTTAGACATTCTATTGCTTTAAGTGAAGGTTAACGGAATTAGAAAATAGAAACTAAATGTGTGATTATTACGCTTTACTTTGACAGAACAATTGTTTATCTTTATGCAGAACGGAATGACTCCGTCGCATCTTTCTGTATGCCACTCATTCAAGGCCAACATCAATCCAACTACGAAGACAAGTAAGTCAATAGTGTTTGTACGGGTCTCATTGATACACTTTTGTTAAAAAAAATTATGTTTTTGTCATTGATGACACGACAAGTTTTTGGCCACGTACTTCAAAAAATTAGGTTTTTTTATCTGATCTACAAATATCTCACAGTGTTTATATTGACAGAAAACCGACTTGGGTAAACAGTGGATGACATGATGAGTTTTAGCCACGAACCTTCAAATGAGAATTTGGATCTATACTTTTGGGATATACGGGTAACTGTTTAATATGACACCATTTTCTGTCGTCTTGCTTTCAAACCAAATACGTGCAGTGTTCACATTCTAAACACAGAAAATGTCAGCACTTGCTGAGAAAGAACTTTCTTTCTTTTTGAATTTGATATGCTATATTAATTCTAATGTTATTCAATTGTGAATTTGTAGGGCAACGCCGTTTCTGTGAAGAAGAAAACGAACGCCAGAAAGGAAGACCAACCGAAATGCCATTTTCACTATTTCTGCATTCACTGTAAGTTTGTTTTGTTGTAATAAGGGGACTTTGCCATTACCCATTTTTTACGGCCCTTATATAATTTGCATAAGATTGCTTCTGTTTGGGGAAATGTCTATCCATTATTCGTTGAAACTGTCTTATTGATTTTGTCTACCGTTAGTCAATGGTTTATAGAAGGGGGTGTTTGGGTTACTTTATTTAGCAGATTAGAACATACGGTATACCTATACCTTCGCAAATCTGGGATGGTGAGAAGTGACCAATCTAATGCTATATAAGTATGTAAGCCGAACACGGGTTGTGCTTAAATATATTTTTAACTCTATTATGTAAACTAAATCAAGTAGTGTTTGGCGAAACTTATTTTTAAACCATGTCCTTCAGGTTACTGGAGGCGTAGTTATCCGCGAACCTCATTTGATGAAAATATCCGACGATTAGGAGAAAAGAAATTTTGACAAAGGTAAGGGGATAATGAACGACCAAGTTCCTTTAAAACAGACTTATATGTTGGGTGCGTAGCCTTTTACATCTGCACAGGATGAGTTTTTTGAAGAGTTGTCTGCATGTACAATAGTAAGTGTTTGCGCCTTTGCCAATGACCTCTTTTAGTTTTTGCTTATATAATTACTATGGTTGACTCCGATTTTACCTTTATTGTCTTTGTTAAATGGCACTGTGAATTGTTGTATCTCATGTAGACTTTGCCAACAGAATGGTAAATGTAAAACACCGTTATTGTCTCTTAAAATAAATGCCATTAAATGAGCGAAGAAATTGAGTGATGTTGCTCCTCGAATTCGCTTAAAACATGCACTTTTTTGTACACAAGCCTTCATGCCATAATGTAAGTGTCTGCTTCCGTATGACAACCCTAGGTCGGTTAACAATAGAAAAATGCATCACACTTTTGCCCCATTCCCGTACGTGACCAATTAAACGATACGAAAATGCATCAAAACACCCCCGCCGCATCGTGGCGGATTCATATTACTTGTTTGATGTATACGCTGGACTTATTATGTCTAGCTTTATTAGGTTCAAGAGATTGTATAGAATTCAAGTTGTATTGTCTTGATTTAATTAATGATTAACATAATTTGATTTAACTGTATTTTTGCTAACTAGTGGTATTTGATTTATGTATTTTATTGTGATGGAATAAATAGGGATAAATAAAGACTTAGAATGACTACTTAATATGTGGTAAATGATTTTATTAAAGGACATTAAAAACGTGCCACATAATTTTGGAACATAAATAACAATGTGCCAAATTATGATATTGTGCTAAATGTATTCGGCAAAGCCGAATAAAACATGCCAGATTTTTTTTGCACGGGTGAGGAAACGGTCTCAAATACTTTTAGCACGAGAAGTGAAACCGTACCAAATAAGCATTTTTTACGTGAGATGAAATTGTGCCAAATGCGCATTTAGAACGGTAAAGTGCATATTGTGACATATACCTAACTAGCACACCAAAATAAAATCGTTCCAAAATCCGTGCCAAATACAATTTGGCACATTTTGAACCCGAACCAAATATATTTGGCCCCCTCATATATAGGACGGAGCCAAAACCGTGCCAAAGCTATGCCAGTTAGTATTTGGCACGGATTTTGGAGTATTTGGCACAGTTTTTGTTGGAATCACTCCTAAACTAGAATTCAAGTGTTAGTAATTAATATGTAATAGTTAGCTTAATTATGGCTTTTATGTTAGTTATCATGCCAAGGCTTATGTAGAAGCCCACGAGCCTGGCCCAAGCCCATAAGAAGGGAAGGATGCTGTGTTGCCCCAGCCTCGCCCTATAAATAATCCTGTAAACCCTCACTGAGGTTGGTTATTCAATTACACATTTTACTTTACGATAACTCTTCATATATTTCATACATGTGTGTGTGTGTGTTTGTTCATCCGATCACCTTGTCTATATTTCTTCTATTGATGCTTGTGTTACAAACATGGTGACCTAACAAATGGTATCAATCGCCAAATAGTTGGGTGAAAAGAATTTGTTTTGAAGTTTTAGTATTACGTAACTCTCGGTTCATAAACTTTCACGCATAAAACTCATTTTTACACTTTACAATCCAAGATTCTTGTACTTTCAAGGTTTTAGGTGTTAAAATTTCGCTTTTGGCAAAAGTTTCAAACGATATGTATTTCATTGGTTTTAAGCTTGATTTCAAACGTGTGTTCATTTCGCGTAATGTGTACAAGTTTTCGATCATCAAGTTTCACACTTTGTGTTATTTTGGTGATATTGAAGTCGCTTTCATCACAAAAACGGTTTAGAAACTCTTTGGGCTAAAAACCGCTTTTTGTTAAGTTTTACGCAGAATAAAACCCTAAAGTTACGCCGAAGCTATCCGTGGCTTGATCTTCGCTTGAGTTTACTCGGTGTTTTCTTGCTTTGATAAGCCCTGAAAACACTTCGACTTTGGATATCTTTTGCACCGAGATTAGTGTAAAGGATTTTTGGGCAAACCTCAATTTTACGCATAAGCTAAAACTTACGCCAGAACTCTTTACGCCTAAGCATTTTCACGCCTAAGCATTGTCTTACGATAAGCTAATCTTACGCATAAGTTTTCTACGCCTAACTTTCGCACGCCTAATCTTAGTGTTTTCAATTCTTACGTGAAGTTAATCCCACGCGTAAATATTACTTTTACGCATAAGTTTGGTGTTTTACGCCTAAGTATTACTTTGCCTAAACTTGGTTTCACGCCTAAGGATACTTCATCAACAACGTTTCATCTCATTATGATTTAGTAAACCAGTTATTAAAGAGTCGGTCACCTCAAGTATATGTAATCGTTAGAAAGCTCGTGAGTCGTGAGATTAGTTAATGTTTAGTAGTATTTAGTTAAGCAACATCGCGAGGACTGACGGTCTTTACCCATCGTATGCTCGATCTACACCGTAGGTGGCTTAATTTTATGTAAGAACTATAAATACTCTCTACCTTTCAAGGAAGAGAGTTGGAGCTCATAATAAGATTTTTCTTTCTCTCACTAAAGTTCCCAACCTCAACTTTCTCTGCAAACCTCTTGTATACGCCTCTTATGTGTATGGTTTAGTGTGTTTGTGAACCAATATGTTACAAATGGTATCAAGAGCCATGGTTTGATCTTTCTTACATATCCTTGGATTTCTAGTGGTTTTAGATGGTTTTGAGTTTGAAAAGTTTAGTGGTTTTTGCATCATTTGGTTCATTTCTAGTGTTAAAGTTTGAATTTTAGGTGTACTTTTGTGTTTAGAATCATTGTATGTGCTTGGGTTTTGATTTGATAAGCTTGAATCAACGTGGTTGAGCTTGTTTTGGATTGAAAAGTGTGTTTTGAAGTTTTTCTTGGTAGCGACTTGGTTCTCGTAGTGAATTTCATCATAGCGACTTGCTTCGAAAAAGGTAGCGAGTTGTAGTGCATTTTGGTAGCGACTTGGTCCCAGCGACTTGTTCATTGAGACAAGTCGACAAATAGTACAAGCAGCGGATTCTCCACTACGGCTAGCGACTTGGTGAGGTTAGCGACTTGCTTGTAAATTGTTAGCGAGTTGTAGTGTAAATTGGTAGCGACTTGATACTAGCGACTTGGATCTTAGCGAGTTGTTCTTTAGCAACTTAACTGTGTCTCAGCGACTGGTGTTAGCGACTTGACCTTAGCGAGTTGCTCTTTAGCGACTTCACCGTGTAGCGACTTGGTGCACTAGCGACTTGTGTCTTAGCGACTTGGTTCAAGAATTGTAGCGACTTGGTTGATTTTTGTTTGAAATACGGTTTTCTCTTGATTTAGTAAAACCGTGAAAGAATCTATTTCCGGTTTAATCATAGTGTTATAAAATCCCTGTAATCTGTTAACATGTCTACCAATGTACCTACAATCATCTCCATCGCTGTCGAGGATGTTCAAGCAACTGGTTTAGATACTGGCCCACCCATGCTTGATGAATCGACTACGACTCTTGGGCACAACGAATCGATTGTATTGTCTTGAAAGGAAAACAGAGTCAACATTCTCAAGTCTATCGATGAAGGACCTTATCGATTGAGACTACAAGAGACTTAATTGATACATTGCAGATGGAACAATGATCTATGGAATAGATAGACCAAAGACGATGATGAGCTCAATGATAAGGAGAAAAGAGATTCGATGTCGACATCGTGGCCTCTAACATTATACTTGTGGTCTTCCAAAAGACATCTATGCTTATCAATCACAACACCGCCAAGGCGTTTGGGATAATGTCAAGATGCTTCTCTCGGGTCCGAATTAACAAAGGAAGACAGAGAATCACAATCGATGATGAGTTTGAGCACTTCAAGATGAAACCAGATGAGAGTGTCATGAGTACTACGCGAGATTGATTCGCTCCCAAACGGTCGTTTATTACACAAGTCAACCACTAGTGAATGGTCAACCGTAATAAAAGTCGACAAATTTTGAGAACGCAATGCAATTAAGTCCAGAGAGTTTAGTGTTTCGTGTCGTTAAATCCCAACGAATGTGCGCGATCAATAATTAAACGCAGAGTGATCGGGTGATATCGAGCATGAAAGGGGTAATGATAATACTAGATGACAAAGGAAAATGAAAGAAAATTAAAAGCTAAATTATATTAAATAAACGCTATCACTATTTTTAAAATTGGATTTTCTTGATTTTTCTTTTATAAATTTGAATTAAAACAAATTTTAAACTTTAAAACTAAATTAAAATACTAAAATTATGAAATTAAAGAGGAAAATTATGAAACTATTTTTCAAAAATCTAAAATAACTAAAGAGAATTATCAAAGCTAATTATGTATTTTTCGATTTATATTCTAATTTCTATGATTTAAAAACTATTTAAAACTAATTAAATTGCTAAAATTACTATTTAAACTAGGAAAATTATGGAAAATATTTTTTGGCTTTTATATTTATCTTAATCTATGAAAATTGAAAACTTATTTTTTGAAGCTTTTCGATTTATTTGTATTAAAAGCTATTTAAAAGACTTAAAACCGATTTGAAATAAGAAAATAGCAAACAAGAATGGAAAAATCAAAATTCAGAAAAGTCTAAAATAATATTCTAAATTTATGAAAATTATAAAACTATAGTTTATGTGTAAGAAAATGGAACTCAAAGGCAAACTACCCTAATTAAGTTACTAAGATTAAGCTAAAAGCTATTCTACTAAACCAAAAGCTACCGTGCTTTTCTAAGCTAAAATCAACTTAAGTGCACCTAAAGTAACTAAGCTTAACCTCTGAATCACAAACTACAATGGTTTGGTGATTTAAAAGCTATGCCAAAACAGCTTCCTCCTAACTTAGCTTAAGCACAAGCTTATTGAAAAGCTTATGTGAAAAAGTAACTCGAGGATCTCAAGACCACCAAATTGAACTATCTCAGACCAAGTTTCAGCCACTACCAAGCTAAAATGAAGCTTGTGTGGTCTAGAAGTTGCATGCACACAACTCAGTGTATGCTGAGTGTGCACAGGGCAATTTTCAGCTTATTGAGCATCTGATTTAGAGCTTATAGAGATTTCCAAAAATTCCACAAAAATCACTTTTAAACATTAGACCAACTGAACTAGAAAATCCCAAAATTTCAATGATTTTGAACCAGAAATGAAGCTATGATAAATCTATCAAGTTTGGTGAAAAACTGCTTTTCCATCTTTTGACTTTTGAAACAGAAATGAATTTTGACTAAACTGAGATTGAAGCTTAATTTATGAACTGATTATGATGTCTTATGATAAGATAAAGCTGATGCAAGCTATATCACTAACTTTTATACCAATAAGCAAGATCTAACCAACTAATTCTCACAGAAATGACACTAAGAGCAGGCTTAAAGTAATTTTGACTATGAGCAATTTAAGGTGCAATTTAAGACCTAAAATGACTGAGTTATAGCTAATAAGAACTAAAAAAACTATTTAGCACTACTGAATAATCCTGAATCTCAGATTACAATGATGACCCAAACACTAGTTTCTAACTGATTTACTAGCTACTCTAATTAATCTTCCTATTTTAACTCTTAATCTAAAACAGTGATTGACTAACAACTAAATGATGCCAAATCAACAATCAACACAATGGAGTAATCAATTAACTGAGTAAAAGGATTATGACAGATATGGATTTTAAAACTTACTCATGTCCTGCTACTATGGCATGCTACTGAGATCAAAATACCACTATCCTAAACTGATATCAACCCCAAATGAAGCTGATCTCAACCCATTTTCACCATCAATACCAAGAATTCGCACTACCACAACTTTGTAATCAGAGGTTGACTTTGTTGACCGTAGATAAAACCGCTTAAAACTTAAGATTAAACTCACTAAAGCTACGCATACTTCAATAAGCTTATTTGGATTAAAATTAAGCTACTTGAGCTCGAGTATAAGAGCATGAAAACCGATTTTATAACAGTGAACATAAAAACACGAGACTTAGATAAAACCTTGGATTAATACTTGAAAGCAAATTACAATGACTAAATGGCTTTAGTTCAATACAGGAAAGCTTAAGATTACAGTTTTAGAAACTAATTAAGACAATTTAATTAAAAACGACATACATGAAAATTAAAACTAAAAAACTACTCTCTTGCTCTTCTTCTCTTCCTTCTATTTATCAGCAAAAGGCTTCCCCTCTCTCCTCAGATCATTTCCCACTTCTTTTTAGAGCCATTGGATCATTAGAATCATTTTTAGCCATTGATGAGTTTTGGCGCCAAAATGGTATATCAACTGGGTTTGATTGAGTGCAAGGGAAGAGATGCATTTAATGCATTTGGTTTGTTGTGGAGGTGAGGGACATGGAGAGGTATGTGAGCTGGAGTGAGGAAGTGGAGGTTGCAGGAGTGGGTGAAGAAGAAGTTGTTTTGGAGGAAAAGGGTGAGATGTTTGACTGGTTTGACCGGTGTTATATTAATAGGCAGGGGTTCAAAATGTGGGGTTCACAGTTGTTTTGACCTGCTCAAGGTATATTGGCGGAGGGGTCGTTGATTTTGTATTAATAACAAGGACCATTCTTGTAATTTGCGTAACTTGAGGGCCAAATGGTAACTTTCCCAAACTTATCAAAGGGCCAAACATTCCAAGTTTCATTAGGACAAGGACCATTAAAGATATTTTTAAACTTCCAAGGACTATTTTTGCCAATTTTGAAACTCAAGGACCAAACTTGTAAATTCTCCAAACTTTTACCCAAGGATCATTTTTGATAAATTTTGATTTTGAAAGGACTTGGGTTGACTTTTATTCCAAAACAAATGCTCGTGGACCGATTTTGTCAAGATTTGAAAGTTTGGGACCAAATCGCCAATTATGCAAACTTAGCTCGCTTTTCATCCGATTTTAAACATTTTGCATCCAAACATATAAAATACAATTTTGGGATATTTTCAAGATTTTGATGCATTTCGAGTGTTTTAAATGTTTTGCAGCTCAGATTGACCAAAATGATGAGTATTTACACACTCATCGAGATTCCATAAGCTTTGAATGACATGAGGAACATCAAAATGACCATGCCAAACATTCATGAACTCAAAGTTTGAACAACATGAACTCGAATGGCACAAATTTGTCACCTGTGAAGCTAACCAAAGGATTGAAGAATACAAACTATGAGCAACTCAGATGCCTTTCTTCTTCGTAATGAGAGACATGCTATGTTTGAAAAAGGATTCTTGAACAATTCAAAACCAAAAGTGGAGAAACAAGTTCATCAAATGACTCTACAGCCTTTTTACACCAATGTTGGAATTACCACCAAAGCTTCTCAAGTCATACCCACGGTAACTGAAATCACAAGCTTATTCTCGATCCAAGTTTCAAGCAACCCGATGCAAATGCGATCATGGAACACTTTATCAATCAATCGCTCTTATGGTTAAATAAAACTTAACCTTCACTCCACATACTAACCGCCTTCACACTAACAATGAAATCAGATCGATCCAATCTACACAATCATGCTTTGGTCATCGATGGAAAGGTTACGGCAACCAAACCAAGAAAGACAATATGAACAAAGAAGAGGTGGAGTAGAGGAGGGTATGTGGCAAATCGAATAGATGAAGGAATGGTAATCGTGACAAGCAATGCCAATTAAGTGCTACAACCGTGGTGGTGATGGACACATAGCAAGGAACCGCACTTCTCCAAAACGCCTCAAAATGGAGAGTACTTCAAAGACAAGATGTTACTTGTGCAAGCTCAGGATAATGGAGTCGTGGTTGGATGAAGAAGAGTTGTTGTTTTTTCTCGAGGGCAATGCCAAGACATATGATGCAGATGTGGATGAGCAACCAATTCAGAAATAGGTCATAATCATCGAATGCCTTTCAAGTCGCCGATCGTGATGCATACGACTCGACGTTGATGATGAACCCACGGCATGCATAATTTTCATGGCTAGCATTTCTCCAATGGTCTCTCCAAAGGTCCCCTCACCACAACAATCTAGTCCATCCAAAGAATCAACCATCTCGAGGTATTAAACTATATGATGATGTTGATGAGCAAAAGATACATGACAAAGTACGATCAACTCGAAACTTTTGAGTCGATATTGAAAATATGGTAATATCAATGTTGTCCCATATGATCAATATGTGAAACAAAGTGAAGTGAGATCGTACTAAGTGATGCATCTTCCGCATCAATGATGACTATGTTTTTGATGAATACACCGCATGTGCCCTCGATGATTCGTTATCTCCGAATCGAATGCCTATAAAGAACAAGTTGCTATTTATGAACATCGCTAAGTTTGAGCTAACTACCCGTGAGCGTGAAATGGATGACCAAATGATTAACGCAGTGATTAACTAGATCCAAAGCCTTGTCGATATTAGATAACGCAAAGTGATTAACTTTAAAGAGTAAAGATCATTTACATATAAAGTATGTTTTACGGGATTAATCTTCACCCTCCATATTTATTTGATCTAATGGATGAGATTAATCTCAACAATTAAACAAACCACTTTTATCATTTTTTTCGAATATTAATATCTTTCAAACCGTTAATTAAACGAAAAAATATATCATTACGACGAGCATTTAATTATCTTCTATAAATAGGCACTTTGATATAATTTCGACAAAAAAAAATCCATGTTTTTCACCTTTTTTTTTTACATTTTTTATTTCCTTTTTTTATGTTACTAAAATTTGCATGAAAAAATTGCATGTGATTAAACACTAATTTGAATATCACATGTTATATTACATATCGTATGTGATTTAATACTAATATTACATGTGATATTCAAATTAGTGTTTAATCACATGTGATTTTTTTATGTAAATTTTAGTTTCGAAAAAAAAATCGAAAAAGAAAGACCAAAAAGGTGATTTTTTTTTTCTTATTTCAAAAGTATATCAAAGTGCCGGTCTATAAAAGAATAATTAAGTGCTTGTCGCGATGGTGTAGTTATTTTCGCTTAACGATTAATGTTTTAACAGATATTTAAATTATAAAAAATATGTGAAATCTTAAAATGCTTTTAATCTCAGTTGTTGATTTATTTTTAGATGAAGGGTGAGGATGAGTCCCTTGGTATTTGAGAAAATTTTGGTATGTAAAATAACTCTCCTCAACTTTAAATGTGCCATATATATAGGTTACCTAATGACTTGATAAATAAACTAACAAAATGGGCTAATCCTAAACCAATAACATTTGGGCTAATACGAATCATTATCCCATTCAGTTAATACACCGCCGCAGTTGGAGTGAGAGGTTTTCGGACGTTTAAACTTGAGCGAAGATCTTGTAACAATGCAGTAGGTAAACCGTTGGTAAAAGATCCGACCAATTTTCCTTAAGGTTCGGTCACACCAAATGATGTCCCCTAATAAACCTTTCTCGACACCATACCTAATGTTACTGTTCGACACCTTCTCAATCAACCCACAACAACTCACTCAGCAACCCATAATGAGGCCCAACCCTCTCTAACTAACCCGACCCATACAACTATCCACTCTCCAGCCCATTCTCCTTCACCCACTGGCCCACCTACTTCCGTCCAGCCCAACTCACTCCCTACTCTTGTCACAAACCCAAACGTACCTAACACTCGTCCAACCTTAACATCCACTCACCCTATGGCTACTCATTTTAAAGTTGGTACTAATAAAAACAACCGGCGTTATAATTGTCATGTGTCTATCATTGCTCCTATTCCTAAACCTTGCGGCATAGCCATCAAGGACCCTAACTGGAAACGAGCTTTTCTTGACAAATATAATACTTAAATTAAAAATAATACTTGGGTTCTTGTGCCATGACCATCGGACACAAACATAGCTTGTTTCATGTGGTTGTTTAAGCACAAGCATTTTCCAGATGGATCTTTAAGCAGGTACAAAGAACGTCTTGTAGCTAATGGGAACAGTCAAAAACTTGGTGTTGTCTATGATGTAACGTTTAGTCCGGTTGTTAAAATGGCCACCATTCACACCGTTATCAGTCTTGTTGCTTCTCGACATTGGCATGTTCATCAACTTGATGTTAATAATGCATTTCTACATGGTACTTTATCTGAGACTTTCTACATGCATCAGCCTCATGGTTTACGGGATCATCAGCGTTCCGACATTGTTTATCTCTTACAACGATCATTATATGAGTTTTAAGCTAGTAATCGCGCTGCACCGGTTTTAGTGGTTTACGAGTTATGCTACTCGTGCTAGTTTTAGTAGATATTATATTATGTATATTGGACCAAGCGTATGTGGTGTATTTATATATTGTAACAAACCATTTATTATCAATCAATCAATACACATCACATTTACAATTGAAATCTGGATGGTGTACGATTATGTACATAATATAACGGGAATTAAATATTGCCATCGTTTTAAATATTTTTTTAACATATAATATATTTAAGTTTTTTTAATGTAAATAAGATATTACGTTTAAGGAATTTATTTCGTCGTTTTAGGTTTTTTATTTAAGCGATTTGTATAACATGTGCCCGTTTGGCCCGTGCCCGTTTAAGTCCGTGCCCATTATAGCCCGTTCCCGTTTTAGCCCGCACTTGTGCCCGCCCGGCCCGCCTGTTTTGCCACCTCTAGAATATTTTTACTTAATCTCATAAAGAGAAATACGATGCTCATTTACATATGTATAATCTCGTATATTCATTACATATCACAAATACTCATGTTTTAATTTTAATACTTATAATTTCGTGCAAATAAATTAATTTAACACATACTTATAATAATACTTATAAACAACAACAACAACAACAACAACAACATATATGCGATATTAATTACCCTCTCATTTTTAAGTTTTTTTTACAATGTCAACACATGTATTTTATATATATATATATATTTATTTTGTTGGATGAAATTTAGACACGTTAAAGAAAATTGAAGCCAAATTTAACTTTCAATAGGTTAATAAGAATGCTTAATTTTTTTGCAAGTAAAACGAGCAGGGTACCGTATGCTGTCATGCGAGAATGTTGTGTTAATCTAAATTGAAATGAAATAATTATAAAAAAACATTTTTATTATTAAAGACTAAATATGTAAAATGTCGATAACCGCAAATTTATTTTTTTTCTCATTGGCCACGAAGGTTCACATGCGATGACTCCGGACTATCCAAAATGATAGTCGCTCTAAAATTAGTCCACTTGCAATGTCAAAAAACCAGGTTAAAAAAATAAACAAATAATAAAAAGAGTAAATTACACGGATGGTCCCTAAGGTTTGTCAAAAGTTTCACTCACAGTCCCTGAAAGTTTAAAGTTGCATGGATAGTCCCTATCTCTGAAAAAAATAACACCTATGGTCCCTTATTTAACTCGCTGTTAACTAAGTTCGCTATAATTTACACTTTTAGCCCTTTTGGTAAACAATCGTTGCCTCGCCATCCTTTATCATAACGAAGTTAATAATTTAAAGATTTTCAATTTAGGCCCGCTTTTATACGTTTTCTTACGATTTCATCCGCTCGTCCGCTTTAATACGCCGTCCGCTTTTATACGCCGTCCGCTTATATGTTTTCATCCGTTTTACACGTTTTTGTCGCTTTTATAATTTTTTACGTGTTCATCTGCTTTTCGCCTGCTGCTTACATTTTTATATTTTGGTCCGCTTTTGTTTGATTTTATACGTTTTTCTCACGCTTTATCCGTTGTATGTTTTATACGCTTATATATTTTATACGCTTTCATCCATTTTTATTTGTTTTGTCCGCTTTTATACATTTTCATCCGACACATCGCTTTTATCCGTGTTCGTCCATTTTTATTCGTTTCATGTTTTATTCGTTTCGTCCATTTTAGCACGTTATCATCCGATTTATACGCTTATTCGTTGTCCGCTTTTATCCGCTTTTTCTCTTTTAACCGCTTTTCCGCTTTTATACGCCACCAGATGATACGTATTCATCCATTTTCATTCATTTTTATTCGTTGCCTCGCTTATCCGCTTTTGTACTTTTTTCACGTTGTCCTTTCGACACGCTTTAATTTGCTTTTATCCATTTTATACATTTTCTTTTGTTTTTCTTACGTATAAAAAGTATGAAACATATAAAACGTAATAAAATGTATAAAGATCGATTAAAACGCATTTAAAAACGATAAAATGGACGAAAACGATAAAAATTGATGAAAACGATTAAAACATAAGAAAACGGATAAAATGGATGAAAATTTATGAGAACGTAGAAAACGAGTAAAAACGGACGAAAATGGATAAAAACGACACGCGTTGAAATTATATGAAACGGATAAAACGTATGAAAATGTATAAAACGGAAAAACGGATGAATACTTATAAAAAGGACCAAAATGTAAAAAAATATAAGCAAACGAGCAAAACGATTAAAACGGATGAAAACGTATGGAAACGCAAGAAAACGGATGAAAACGATAAAAATGTATTTAAAACGATAAAACGGATGAAAACGATAAAAGCGAACGAAAACGGATGAAACGATAAAACGGATAAAATGTATAAAACGGACGAAAACATATAAAACGGACTAAAACGGATGAAAACGTAAGAAAACGTATAAAAACGTGCCTAAATTCAAAAATCTTTAAATTATAAACGTCTGCTATGATAAAGGACCGACGAGGCAACGATTGTTAACCAAAAGGGCTAAAAGTGTAAATTATAACGGAACTTAGTTAACAATGCTAAATAAGGGACCATAGGTGTTATTCTTTTCGTAGATAGGACTATCCATGCAACTTTAAACTTTCGTGGACATGTGAGTGAAACTGACAAACCTGGGACCATCCGTAATTTACTCTAATAAAATTAATGTTCAAAGCATCACAGTTGCAAGAGTTTTGAACAAGAGCAAAACTACCATTTTTCACTATTTGGAAATCTTTAATATTATGTGTAAAATAAGTATAAACAAATATAAAAGTTAATTCAGATAACCGTGAGTAAAAGCAAGATCTCCTTTTCTCCAAGTGACATAATAACCATTCATTTGTTTCTTTCAAATTGCTCATAAAACCATGAAGTGATGTTATCTCCCAATTGCATTGTTTTGCATCAGGTAAATTTGTAAATTTCAACTTATATTCATATGAATATAAAAAGTTCATTTTAATTTTAGGCTTACTCTATGTATGCGTATGTGTCAATTTTAAGGTTAATGAATATGTAACTTTAATGGGTTAGTTGTGGGTTTATCTATGTATCTGTATGTGTTACTTTGTTTGAGCCTTAATTAGAACTTAGGGTTAAATTAATAGATCTAATTGCAGAGAGGTAATTCATGGTTTGTAATTTTATAACTTATTGTTGTTATGTAAGTACTTGAAACAAACTTGGTAATCCTCCGTCTTTTCTATTCCCCGTCTTTAAATCTTAGAAGTTAGTGTGCATATGCTTAGGTCCAGTTACATTTATGGTTTTGAAGAAACTTGAACAATATCAAAGGAAGACACAAGAAGTACTTAGGCAAATGTATCCATAGTGCACGTGTGCTCATCTTAGTTTGTCAGTGTAAAGTGCCCAACCTATATTAATTAAATGGGTGTTAAACTAACTTATCTTAATTATGTAGTTGTTATTCATACTTGAGATCAAAGATGGGCGACAAGAAGTTACCCCATCAGTGTCGAGGTGTGTACCAAGAAAGAAAGGTACTTTAATGATTTATTTACAATTCTAACGGTTGATGAAAGCATAAACCTAAGGCTGTTTGGGTTTGGTTATGTAAACTGCTTATATGAGGCTGTCTGAAACTTTTGATTGAATTGCTTATGTTTTATTCCAGCTTGAGAAGGAAAAGCTAGACTTAGACAAAATTATTTCCGACAAAGTTGAAATGCAGGTAACTATTGTTATATGTTTGGATTGGACTTTTGAAGAGAAAAAAACATATGTTTACACTTCTGTGTTGTATAATGTTGCCTCATACATGAATGTGGTTATGTATAATCTTTTACTCCGCAACTAGACTTGATATTTGCAGGAGGTTTAGCATTCTTCTTTTCTTATTTGTACCAAGGTGACTATCAATACTTATATGCTAATGATTAATACTAATATATGCATGATCTTGAGTCTTAACTTTACTTAAGTACAAGATAACTCAAAGCTTGGTTCTGAAGGTATATTAAATCACTTGTGGATGTTCTGTAAGTTTTGCTAAAAATTAGTTAATCTAGTATTTGATTCATTTTAGTTGCTTTTTGGAATTGTTTGAAGTTAAAAACTGAAGGAGTTATTGATTCGGTTATTTTTCACCTCAACGTTTGACATAACAACCGGAAATGTAAAATCAGAAGATTTTTTTTTTAATATATTCTTCTTCCAACATAGAGCCATGTTCTTTAAAGTAAAATCGGTCTCTATAACCGGGTTTAGAGCCCGTTTAAAAAACAGGGCTCTATTTGGGATTCACAGAGTCTCTACCCTTTACAACCCGGCTTTTTATGACCTTTTTCAACATGGCTTTGTGAGCTTTTTTGTAGTAGTGAGCTGATAAGGAAGGTGGATGGCGACGAGACATCAAATTCGGTCCAAGGGAGCATATGGGCAACTAGAAGCTGAGAATGCTCGTTTGGTTGGAATGCAAAGATCAGAGAGGATCATTATGAAAGAAATAATTTGAACTAAATGCAAGGTGCAAAGAAGTTGATAACAAGCGAGACAAGTTAGTTGAAAATGGCATGCAAAAGCATATAGAAAAGTATGGAGTTACGCGACTGTTATGAGCATGAGTTATTATCGATGTTTGGTAGAAGGTACGAATTCGTAATTCATATTCTATTTGATACTAAATGCTGCAATAGTATATCTGACTTTCGTATGTAGTGCGAAGTTTGACCATAAAGATTATATATTTGTTAAACTTACTCGCATATAAAAATTATTGTAAACATTAGAGGATATGAAATGGTTATATGTTCATAAAAGATAACAATTTCATCACGCCGATCCGTAAAAACCCAAAACTTCATGTAAGCTACTATAAGGTTTAATGGTTATTTTTTATTGATTGGGTTTTACGGAGAATTACTTGAATAATGTCATATGATTTATAAGATTTATTTTTATTATTTATTTAATTAATTATTTATTATTATTATTATTATTATTATTTATAAATATACAGGGTAACTAGCTATTTTATTAATGGTAGTCGTTTCTTTTATTCTAAGATATGAAAAAAAACTAATCTTATATCGTTTTCATGTATAGCGAAGCTACGTTGCTTTGGCGATTTCACCAACAAAAAGTCAGACGTGGAGAGTCGCAAAGAAGATGTCAAGATTTCTAGGATTTGATTAGATAACTTTTCTTTCTACCCGATAATGTATGTTAGCTATTTTACATTGAACAAATTGGTCGATGTACAATATCATATTTTGTATTGTATTTAATTTCTTTCTATTATTGAATGGAAATATAAATGTATATATAAGGCTTCCTGAAAAACTGTGTTATAAACATTCTTAACATTTGTGTTGCATGAAATAAATGTGTTACAATCAGAAAAGGTGTTGCACTAATATGATTGAAAGTGTTGCATTTGATAAGTTAAAGTGTTGTATGCTTAGTGGTTTCAAACGAAAAAGTGTTGCACATCAACGTGAAAAGTGTTGTTTTTGAATCAAAGAGTGTTGCGGTTGTTCGCAAAGAATGTTGCATTTGAGTGTATAAGTGTTGTACTTGAGTGTAAAAAATGTAGCATTTATTTTAAAAGGTGTTGCACATTAAAGTATGGCAATTGCTAAACATAGGCAACATTTTCAATAAATGTTGCATAATCCAATATAAGTGTTGCATATACCTAAGGCAACGTTACATAATGAAACACTTGGTAAAGTGTCGCATTATGCATAATGCAACATTTTAAAGGCATAATACAACACTTTATTGGTGTTGCCTTAACTTGATTTTGTTGTAGTGTGAAATGGGTTCTAAATTTCAAATGTCAATGATGGGACAAATGTCATTTTTCTTGGGATTACAAATTTCACAAAATCCCGGAGGCATTTTTATAAATCAATCTAAATATGCAAATGAGATTTTAAAGAAATTTGGATTTGATTCTAGCAGTGTTGCAAAACAAGGCCTACAAGGCCGATTAATCACCGATTAGGTGCTACTGGGCTACCAACCTTGCCGATTTATGTAACTGGGTTACACAAATCGGTCAACAACGGTCAATGGCGGTCAACGACTGTTAACGGTGGTCAAACTTGCCGAAAACATGCAAATCTTGTCGGAAATACCCAAAACTTGTCTTGAACAAGTTTAAATCAACTATATTTGATGTTTATATCTGTTACAAGATGCTTTTCAAGGAAAGTCTTGTCTAGAATACCCAAATCTCGCCGAAAATACCAAAAACTTGCCGAAAATGCCAATCCGATTAATCACCGATTAATCCCGCCTTAACAGATTACAAGCTACAGGAAGGTCAACCGCCCGACTACCGATTCACGATTTTTGCAACCTTGGATTCTAGTGAACCTGTTGACACTCCCATGATAGAGCTGCACTAAACTAGATGAGGACCACTCGTGGATCATGGTAGACCAAACGAAATATCGGCATGATTGATCCGATGTACCTCACACCAAGAGACCGCATATTCGCTCACCGTTGGCATGTGTGCTAGATATCGCTGCTTACCAAAAGCACCTTGAAGCGGTTAAACGGGTCTTCGGTATTCCAAGGAACCATCAATATGGGACTTTGGCACCGAAGGACACCGGTATGTCACTAACGACCTATGCGATGCCGATCATGCAGATGTCAAGATACACGCCGGCACGCCCGAGGTGCTCGCTTTTGGGTGATAAGCTTGTGAGTTGGTCTTCAAAGAAGCAAATGAGTACTTCTATTTCCTCTACAGATGTCGAATACATAGCCATGTCATCTTGTTGTGCTCAAATCCTATGGATGAGATCTCAATTATCTCGACTATGGCTTTGAATTCAACAAAACCTTTGTACCGTGATAATAAAAGTGCTATTGCTCTCTCATGCAACAACGCACAACACTCAAGAGCAAAGCACATCGACATTCGACATCATTTCATCATGGAGCAAGTTGAAAACGGTGTGGTGGAACTCTATTTTGTGAGGACTAAATATCTCATAGCGCACATCTTCACCAAAGCTCTTCCTAGAGAACGCTTTGAGTTTATCCTCCACCACTTGGTCTAAAAGTCTACAACCGAACACTCAAACGCCTTCAAGAGGAAGACGAGGAGTAAAGGTCTTTCTTCATCCATCTCTTGTAAATATCCTTCGAAAAGCAAAATACAAAATTACAAAACCTTCAAAAGCAAATAGAAAATATAAACTTTCAAAAATCCATAAAATTTGAAAAATTCCAAAAATATTGTCGTTTGTCATGATTTTCTCGATTCGATAAATATCTACGATCTTTGTGTCGTTATTCAAAGAATGACACGGACTTTAGATGTTGTTCGAATATTTAAAAAAAAAATAAAAAAATCAAAAAATATTTTTCGGAGAAAGTGAAACAATAGTTTATTGTCATTTCAGGCAATAACCCGCTTTTCAAAAAAGAACAGAGCCATGCTTTATTTTATTTTTATAAACTCATGCTCTGATTCTATAAACAATTACTTACTATCTAATGAAAACTAATTGCTTTGAAAAATAACTCGGACTCTATTTTTGAAAATCATCTGGACTCAACGTTTGTCAAAAATATCTATCTCTCAATCAACAACTTATGTCATTGATTGAGGGGAGAATGATTTCAATTAAATCAAAAGGTTATTTTTCATACAATTATTTTCAAAATATAATCATGCATGTTTAATCAATGGAGTTTAAAGTCTCAAAATCCGATCCTTATCGCTAAAACGTTTTCATAATCAAGTCACA
Source organism: Chrysanthemum lavandulifolium (assembly GCA_022545495.1). Taxonomy (NCBI): domain Eukaryota; kingdom Viridiplantae; phylum Streptophyta; class Magnoliopsida; order Asterales; family Asteraceae; genus Chrysanthemum; species Chrysanthemum lavandulifolium. The sequence goes on from CM040240.1 coordinate 107,484,455, forward strand.
ATTCTCCTTAAAGCTTTCAAAATCAATTTAATCTCTGAGATCACAAATCTCAAATGATTTGATAATTGTGATCGGGAGAATTTGTGATTTAAATTGATTTAAACCGATAATTCGGTAAATGGTTTTATAAGGATGTACAAGCTCTCCTTCTCACATGTGCCAAACGATTTCAAATTTTCTATGCACATGTTGAGGGGGAGCATCTATCTTAAACCACAAAGATTTGAAACGTGATCAATTTATTTCAATGTGCAGTCTTTTCCTAATATGTGCAACACATCTTCTAATATCTATGCACATATTGAGGGGGAGCAACTATTTTGAAAACCACATTCTTTATATAACTACTCTTAGATGCAAGCCAACCCCTCAAAGATGAAAATTATCTTTATTACAAAATGATGCTTGATGCACATGTTGAGGGGAGCTCTTGTTCTAAAATATCAAAACAATCCGGTACAAAATGCTTTGATAATATATCACAAGTATCCGGATTGATTTTCAAATGGTTCCATTGGCGATGAACAATACCAAATAGACCGACCAATTTTACTTTATGTATGGTGATATAAGGACGATAAGGTTAGGTATTTGTTCCCATGATCCGCTTGAACCGGAGGGATCTACCTGTGGACAATCCACTAGATAGTGTAGAAGTCCTTAGGTATATTGAAAAAAAAAGATAAAAATGAGATATGGGAAGAGTGCAGACTAAGACCGAGCTAGTAATCGAATAAACCCAACAAGGTTCTAGTTATGAAGTCTCGGTAAGCACCAAGGGGTTGAAGAATGAAAAGAATTGAATGAGAAAAGGGTGAAAATAAATAGACCTCCAATTATTCAACCTTAGGGCGATACCGGGTTCAATTCATATGCTACCGTGGTTACCAAGGTAACATCGGTATTGAAGACAAGACGTCATGGACCCAAAGGACGACCGCACTTCAACTTCCCAAACCACTTAAGTTCCTCTTAAAAGGACTTGTTTCATTCTCACAGGAACCGACATAATTAATCGACTTTCTCTTAGAGATTGTTGATATTGAAGAAGGAGATCGATAACGCACACGCGCCGTCGGGGTCAAGGAAACTTCCTTTCTTCGAGCAAGTTTTATAACACCCCAGGCGCTGAACCTAATCGTTGTAGTGTAGTAATTAGGGTAAGCCACGGGTATTGATATCGTTCTCTGGGGAATAGGAATGCTAGTGAGAAGTTACTACGCTAAGGTTGAGGTTGAGGAAGATTATTTTTATCTTTTATATTTTTTAGAAATGGAAAAGGTACGAATCTCGGTATTGGATTTGGGGGTTGGTATTGCTACCGATTACTCTACTATTATCTAATTATCTAAGCTAAGGTTGTGATAGTCTATGTCTAATTGATGTGTACTGTATGATAGTTTAAAATGTGTTTACTTAGGTTTTACTACTCCTTAATTATCTCCTATTTATGGTTGATTTGTCACGCCCTTATTCCTAGTTGCGCCAGTGATTCTAAGGCTATAGGGTGCTTATTTCCTAACTCTTTGAAACTACCAAAGGGTCTTGTTTACAAATCCTCTAGTGATTTATAGACGATACTCCACGGTTGTCCTTAAATACTTTATCCTACAATTACCGGATAATTATATTCTAAAGTTCACAAAGAAATTCCAAGCATTATACACAACTAATAATCTAGCGACTCTAGATCATTAGTCAACTAAGATAAGTACCAACCAATCAATATTCAATAATTAAGTTTCATATTCCTAAGCAAACACACAAATAAATTAGCTGGACATGGAGAACATGCAAGCATACACACAAATAATCAAAGACATAATTAAATTAATGAAGTAAATACTTATCTTGATGTATAATAGGTTTAAAACCCTAAAATACTGCACAAGAAAGCCTTGGTTCGGTTTTAGGTTTTACCCAAAAGACTACACACTAAAACCGAAAATTGGATTCTATATATAAGATTACATCCGCGACGGCGTCACCTTATGTTTCGTGACGCCGTCGTGTCGCCGCATTAGGGTTTCGCCTTGGCCACGAAACCTTTCGACGACGCCACCTTATGATCGTGACGCCGTCCCTTCACCGACGACGCCTTGGTTGCATCTAGGCCGCCCGAGTAGCGACGGCCTATTCCTTTAGAACTCGACGTCGTCCCTTGAAAACATGCAATTTTTCCTCGAGCCGTAGGCAAAATTCCTTACCGACGGCGCCGCAGATATGCAGAGGACGCCGTCGCCTTATGTTTCAGCACTTTGAGTGTCTCGATTCTAACTTTGGCCATTTTCTTCAGATATTCGCGCTTTTCGTCCAAATAAGCATCATTCCAAAGATTTTGCCTTCAAGAGACCTAAAAGTGAAAAGGAACGATATTAAGCAATAACGGATACAAAAGTGATCGAATAAGGGCTTAAATGACCCCTCAAAAGGTACCTTTAAAACCTTATCAAATATCCCTACACTTGGTATTTGCTTGTCCTCAAGCAAATGTGCTTTTAACCAATTAATTTATAAGTTGGGGTCATGAAGCATCCATTCAAACGGTCCACAACACATATAAGCCCCAAGAAGTCATAACAAGCACGAATTACATACTAGCACCTCACATGGGGTGTTTGGATACTCACATCTCTCTCGGTGTATATATGAAATATAACAAATGAAATGGAAGATAAACACTCATTAACCGGTCCTAGTACATAGATTACCATAGGCTTGAGAATAGATCAAACCTCCGTCGCTTTGGCGTAAGCACCTAGGAAAGACTATCAAAGAGGTCTTTTAAAGGGTTGTAACGTTAGGCTTACGGTAGGGAAATAAGGGTTTGGTGGGATAGGCTATATAGTGGTGGATAGTCAAAATCTCTATGTTGCAAGTATACGAAGAATGGCGTTATAAGCCAAGACTCGACACTCTAAAACTCTAGGCAACAAAATAAACAAACATAATTTAAAAGATAGATGTAGGATGGTAGCCCGTATGGTTTTTTTTTTTTTTTTTTTTTTTTTTTCACACGCTTTTACTCTACCATCCTCTACGGTACATCAAAATGATAGGGATTTATAGACACATCCCTACACTTGAGTTTTTATTACTCTAACACTAATTTGACCCGAATTGAAAAGATCAAAACACTTGGAGTACATTATTATGCAAACAAAGGAATTTGAGTTTAACGTTTTCTTCCTATATTTCATAAACTTTAACTTTTCCCATGAATCCCAATCATCCCAAAATCAGATACAAAGGATATGACTCGACTTAGCAACTCATGCAAGCAACCGATAATTGAACTAAGGGTTTTGGGTGATAACATAAATTGCACTAAAAGTGAGTGCAATAAAGGTAGGCTAAGGCGATTTGGGTGTATATTTGGGGTGGGTGTAAACAATGCTCTTCATTGATATCCCGAAAACCGAAACATCACGAGAACCGCGAAAAGGATAGGCTCGAGGGGTTAACTAGGGTATCGTACTAAAGATGAGTACATCGCAAAGGGTGCGGGGAATTACTCAACCGATATGGAAGAAGTAATTATATTGCTGTATCAAACAAGGGTTTTTCCTAATGCCTCTTATCATTTAGTTATTCCTAACTACACAAGTGTAGTCTCACTAGCGATCTCGAATGCATCACAAAACAAGTTCTAGAATCTAATATACTACGGTTCACACTCTAAGCATTAAAGATGAATGCTTTAATTCCTACTAATCTAAGGGCGATCCTCACATTTTGGGTGGAATTTTGGTGGTAAAGGGTTTTGTGCTAGTCATGCAACTTCCTATCCATGAGACGCTTTTGTTAAGACTAATGGCCCACTCTTATACGTCATGAAAAAATTTAAAATTTGGCTAAAATTACCCTAACCTACATTTTCTCATGGTTTATTACACAAATACACTTGGACAAAGCAAATAGTCAAGGATAAGCATAGTTTCAAAGTTCCCGCTTTATTTTCCTCCCACACTTAAACCGAACATTGTCCCCAATGTTCCCCAAAGTATCAAAGTTATGATAATAGAAGGTAATTAAAACGAAAGAAACTAATACTCCCCCGATTAGCTCGGTAGGATCCGTAAAAGTGGTGGTTAAATCTTTTCCAAGAAGAGTTTTTGCGTGAAAGGCTCCTTCCAAACTTGTGTAACTTCTTCTTAACAAACTAAACTCGCACACTAGAAGAAAACAAACGAAACCTTCGCGTAAAATCGGCGGTAATAATATACATAAGACTCGATTTAAACTAGGATATAATGCTTGTGGAATGGATGTTTACGAATTTGTTTTGAAAATTAAGATCCGAAAATTCCAAAATTTTACAAGTAGCTCGAAAACGAGAAAAGTAAGTCGATGTTTTATTCCTTCTCGACGCCGTCAGTTGCAATCTCGACGCCGTCAGTTATCCCGACAAAAACCGGTCTGCGATTTCCGAAAAATTTCGGAAAATTTGCATCTTTAGAATCTGGAAAAACTTCGCAAAAACATCCATTATGACTCGATACAAGCATTTGACTCGAACAAACAAACATATATATCTTTTAGTTAATTGTTATTCTCATGTTCACGTTTCTTATGAAAACGTGTGTAATCCTCCCACACTTATCCTTTATGTAAAATACCTTTATATGTAATTAAGACGAGGTTAAAAACAAAATAAAGCATTTTACAAATTCAAACATGAGGACAAACAATTAATAAAAGATATATGACACTAACAAGCAAACAATTAAGCATGGGTTGCCTCCCACTAAGCGCTTTTCTTTATTTAAGAGTCTTGTAGCTAGACTCGTAGTCCTACCCCACGCATCGATATAAGTAAGTCTATCCTCAACAATGTCGAGGGATCAAACTTATCATTCAAGTTCCTAGTAGTACGCTCGGTTAAATAAGCCTTTTCAAACATCTCACCATCGGGATCATAGATTTGTATCCTAATGTGCCACCTTCCATTACCATCGCTAGGCGTTCTATTCCAATCCCACATGTGTTCGGATGTCTCAACTATCCATTTATTCATGACAAGATTAACGGGCAAGCATCCTAGGAACTCGGTCATCTTCCTAAATACTAAGGCGCCCTCGAACGGGTTCACTTCTATATCCCTAGCCAATTCTTGTTCTTGGAAAGTTGCTACACTAGCAAAGGCCTTATCTAGGTAAAAAGGTCTTTGGGGGCCTATGATGTTCTTCTCAATCCATGGTCCATATCGAGAAGGCTCTCTATCCAACTTAATCTCTTGTGGGATTTCCTCATCCTTGTAGTACGAATGCCTTTTGACATCGTGAACCGACCTAGCACTCCCTCTCCTACCACTATTTTGGACATCTTACAATCGATGATGGCACTAGCGGTAGCTAAAATCCTCTTCCAACGAGTAATGGACATGTCGGGTCCTTATTCATGTCTAGCACATGAAAGTCGGCCAAAAGAGTCAACTCTCCTACATGTACTACCATGTCCTTTATTATTCCAACCGGACGTGCTATACTACCGTCCGCTAATCCTAAGATAGTTTCCGTTGGTTCAATTTTACCTAAGTTGAGGCTTCTATGAAGGGACAACGAACGAGATTGATGCATGATCCTAAATCGGCTAAAGCATCGAGTGGCTTGGAAGTTCCAAGTCTACACGGAAGAGTGAATAGCCGGGATCATCTAACTTCTTAGGTAAGTTGTTTCGCACAAAGGCGGACCCATGTTTCCCAAGCCTAAGTTCTAACTCATATTTTCTTTTAAAGCATTATAATAAGGTGCATGAGCTAAGACTTCAAGAATTGGTTTCTCTTGATAGAGTTCCTTGTACTCCTCCTCTAAACTAGGTTTGGATTCTTGGCTAACGGGTTTCTCAGAGTAGGCTTTACCAAAGGTGCGGGCCTTGGTATTTCTTGGATGACTTGGAACCCTTTTGATAGCATTTACCGAGTGAACCGTTGGGTGAGAGGGGCATGAATGTGTTCTCCCATGATGAACTAGAACATGAAGTCGATGCAATCGAATTCACTTTGGGTTCTTTATGGTATCACTTGGGAGTGCTCAATTTCCGCTCATTGAAGGCTTTAAGAGGGCATCAAGCTTGGTTGTCATCTCGCTCTGCTTTTGCTTAAACTCGGCTTCAAGCTTATTCAATCGAGTTTCTTGGGATGACAAAATCTAGATGCAATTGCTTCAATATTAGTGGGGTTCCCGGTATTAGAAGAATTGAATCATAGGCGAACTAGATGAGCTTTGGGGTGTGCTTGAGTTTTGGTCCCACTTAAGATTAGGGTGATTTCTCCATGAGGGGTTGTATGAGTTTCCTAAGTTGTTTTGTTCGGGTTTGAAAGTGTACCACTTATCTCCCGCCCGCCGGTGCGTATGGAGGCGTAGTCCATGCTTGTTCGGAGAGCCTTGAGCAATCACGAGTGTCATGGGGACCACCGCATAACTCACAAGGTAGAGTGATTTGATTCACTTGTCGTGAAGACTTAGGATTTTTGTAAGAACTCATGAGGAATTTAACTTGATCTTCAAGTTCAATCATCCTACGGTCGGGAGGAGGCAAGGAGATTGCCTTGACGGTTTTGGGAAGTTCACGGGGGTCATCCCAACTTTCGTTGTCATAGAGGCAAGGTCCTCTATTATTTCCCATGATTCTTCCGCGGTGAGATCACTAAGTTTTCCACCGGCCGCTTGGTCAATGGATCGCTTAGTGGGAAAGTTGACATGATCATAAAAGATTTGGACTTGGAGCCAAAGATCAATGCCGTGATGAGGACTTTATGAAGTAAGTCCTTGAATCGGGTCCATGCTTCAGAGAGAGATTCACCTGACGTTGTTGGAACATCAAGATGTCATTCCTAAGCTTAGTGGTTCTCCCGGTGGGAAAAATTGAGCAAGGAAGCGAGAAGTAAGATCATCCCAACTTGAGATGGAGCCATGGAAGTCGCTCAAGCCAATTACTAGCTTGGTCCCGTAGAGAATTGGAAGAGACGCAAGCGCGTGGTCTCCCGAGTAGTAGCATCAAGGTCGATGGAATCGACAATTTTGAGGAAATCCTCGATGTCGATTTGGATCTTCTAACGAAGTCCATGGAATGCACATCCGCTTTGCACCAACCGGATGGTGTCGGATCGCAGGCCGTAGTTTGGGCTTGGTCGGGAGCTCAATGGTGTTCCTATAACCTAGGTGGTTTGGTCTCGAGTACTCACCAAGAGTACGGGCTCTTGGCGGTCATTTGGTGGTGGGTTGATGAGTGGTGGTTGGTTGTCACCTTCCATGGTGAAAAGTGATGGGTGTTACAACAAAGGTCACGAAGAAGGGGATAGACTATGAGAAAGCTAAAAATGAGAAAAATTTACTTGATATGAATCAGCAAAGAAACCTAAACGAGGTGGACTACTAACTAGCTATTCTATTCCCCGCAAGCGCCAAAACTTGATAACGCCACACGCGTCGTTCGGGGTCAAGGAAACTTCCTTTTCTTCGAGCAAGTTTTATAACACCCCAGGCGGTGAACCTAATCGTTGTAGTGTAGTAATTAGGGTAAGCCACGGTATTGATATCGTTCTCTAGGGAATAGGAATGCTAGTGAGAAGTTACTACGCTAAGGTTGAGGTTGAGGAAGATTATTTTTATCTTTTATATTTTTAGAAATGGAAAGGTACGAATCTCGGTATTGATTTGGGGGTTGGTATTGCTACCGATTACTCTACTATTATCTAATTATCTAAGCTAAGGTTGTGATAGTCTATGTCTAATTGATGTGTACTCGTATGATAGTTTAAAATGTGTTTACTTAGGTTTTACTACTCCTTAATTATCTCCTATTTATGGTTGATTTGTCACGTCCTTATTCCTAGTTGCGTTGTGATTCTAAGGCTATAGGGCGTGCTTATTTCCTAACTCTTTGAAACTACCAAAGGGTCTTGTTTACAAATCCTCTAGTGATTTATAGACGATACTCACGGTTGTCCTTGAATACTTTATCCTACAATTACCGGATAATTATATTCTAAAGTTCACAAAGAAATTCCAAGCATTAAGTACACAACTAATAATCTAGCGCACTCTAGATCATTAGTCAACTAAGATAAGTACCAACCAATCAATATTCAATAATTAAGTTTCATATTCCTAAGCAAACACACAAATAAATTAATTGACATGGAGAACATGCAAGCATACACACAAATAATCAAAGACATAATTAAATTAATGAAGTAAATACTTATCTTGATGTATAATAGGGTTTAAAACCCTAAAATACCGCACAAGAAAGCCTTGGTTCGGTTTTAGGTTTTACTCCAAAAGACTACACACTAAAACCGAAAAATTCGGATTCTATATATAAGATTACATCCGCGACGGCGCCACCTTATGTTTCGCGGACGCCCGTGTCGCCGCTCATTAGGGTTTCGCCTTGGCCACGTAAACCTTTCGACGGCATCACCTTATGACCGTGACGCCGTCCCTTCGCTCGACGCCGTCTTTGTTGCATCTAGGCCGTCCGAGTAGCGACGGCCTATTCCTTTAGAACCCGACGTCATCCCTTGAAAACATGCAATTTTTCCTCCGAGCCGTCATAAAATTCCTTCACGACGGCGTCGCAGATATGCGATGACGCCGTCGCCTTTATGTTTCAGACTTTGAGTGTCTCGATTCGACTTTGGCCATTTTCTTCAGATATTCGCGCCTTTTCGTTCAAATAAGCATCATTCCAGATTTTGCCTTCAAGAGACCTAAAAGTGAAAAGGAACGATATTAAGCAATAACGGATACAAAAGTGATCGAATAAGGGCTTAAATGACCCTCAAAAGGTACCTTTAAAACCTTATCGAGACCCTCTCCTAGTCTCCAAATAGGATCCAAATATGCACAATTGAGTCTAGAGCCACGAGATCATCAATAAATCTCATTAGGACACTTTCAATGAAGACTCTGTTTCACACAATGTGGAAAGAGAGATTATATCTTATGAGTCCTATGAATTATCCTTGTGGTATTGCTAGAACATCCGAGTGATATGCAAACATATTCACAATGAAGATGGAAAGCCTTCTCGAGCCAACATCAAACAAGCTCCGGTGGGTGGCATGTGAGATCTATTCAATAGATCAACCATGTGACAACCGAACATAAACAATGGGGCGATTCAATCTTTTGAATCAATCTCGGTTCGAGTTATGGATTGACGGATACCTTTGAAAACCGGTCGTTGTGCTTAAAAACTCTTTTCTTTAGCACATCGACGTGTACAAATATTTCAAAATAAAAGGTGTTTATGATTGATAATTGATTTCAATTAAAACCTTTGTTGTATTGCAAAACAATTTCTATTAAGCAATACACGATTGTTTTTCAAATCTCTTCTTATCAATCAATGAATCTCAATTCGCTAGTTCACTCACTCCGTGTTGTCTTCTTTGAGACGTTCGGTTTGAGAACAGCTAGAACAAATGTGAAACCCTATCAAGGAAATTCTTCGAATTATACCGAGCACAAAGATTGTATCGATCAACGGGAACCGTGGGCGTGTACCTCAATTAAACGAAAGTGATCAAAGACACTTTCATGCACTTTATTGCTAATTGTTGTATGCAGTGCGCCCGACGCTTGCGTGATCGTAATGAAGCGGTCAATCCATAGTCGCATGCTCACACTACATTCATCTCTAAAGAAATCATGATAAGTGCATCAATGACTCGATATTTTCACTCCATGCTTCGCTACTGCACGCCAATATCATGAATCAACAAAAGCTTCCGCTACTCGATGAGAATATATCATGATCCGAATGTGAGCATGTCGGTCCAAATGTCACAACATCACATAATACCAACACCACAATGGAAGAGTCAGAGATTTATGTTTGCAGATGATCTCAAAGTCGGCTCAAAACTCATTATCACGTGGATAAGTTAAAGACCTCCACATTGATTATCCAAACATGCAATAATGAAGAATCAATGACTACGAGCTACAGAGCAAAGAACATTAACAAGAAACCAAGAACAATCTAATTGTAATATCTGTTTGTATTTTATATATTTTTGAGGTGACCTCCCTTAGGGGGAGATTGTTAGGATTTAGTAAATCCAGTTATTAAAGAGTCGGTCACCTCAAGTATATGTAATCGTTAGAAAGCTCGTAGTCGTAGATTAGTTAATGTTTAGTAGTATTTAGTTAAGTAACACCGTGGAGGACGGACGGGTCTTTACCCACTGTATGCCTGATCCACAGCCCGTAGGTGGCGACTTATGTAAGAACTATAAATACTCTCTACCTTCCAAGGTAGAGAGTTGGAGCTCATAATAAGATTTTTCTTTCTCTCACTAAAGTTCCCAACCTCTAACTTTCTCTCTCTAAAACCTCTTGTATACGCCTCTTATGTGTATGGTTTAGTGTGTTTGTGAAATCCAATATGTTACACATTCGACTACAAAGATCCATTTTACAACACAAGTTTTTCAACATGTCTCAACCACCATACTCTAACTACTTTCCTTACACGTATAATCAACAACAACAACAACAACTCAGTCCACAACATCAACAATTCAATCAACAACAACAAGTTTATCAACAACAATTTAACCAACAACATTATCCACAACAAAGAGCAATTCCACCTCAAGTGGTTCAACCACCACCTAGTCTTCAAGTACAACCTTACATAAACTTTTACAATCAACATCCATCAAGGAATACTATGAAGGAACCGTCTTGGTTTGGAAAGATGTGTGAAGCTCTAAGTAGCCAACAATCCATACATGAAGCTGGATCACTTGATAGACCTCCAATGCTCACTCCCGGAAACTATGATCAATGGGTGATAAGGTTCTTTAGGTTCTGTGATCTAAAGAAGCCACATGGAAAGTTATTAAAGAAGGTAATTATGGAAGGTCCATTTCAGATGCCTACTGTCATTACACCCGGAGATCCAAATGCTACTCCACCAAGAGATGATGTCACCAACATTGCAACTCTTTCTGGCTTCACTGCTGATGAACTTCTACATTTCGAAGTTGATGAGCTAGCAATGCAATACATCCTTTTGGGATTACCCAATCCAATCCTTCGAAGTGTTGATGCTCAAAAGATCGCTAAAGCAATGTGGGAACATATTCATCTCTCATGGAAGGCATCGCACTCAATCAAGAAGACATGGAATCCAAAATCTACTTGGCTTATGAACACTTCATGATTGAACCCGAGAGACATTAGAGTCATATCATCATCGCTTTCGAGACATCATCAATGACTTGGATAAACACAACATCACCATGCCAAGAATTGCAGTCAACACTAAGTTCCTGAGTAGTCTTGGTCTTGATTAGGAAAAGTATGTCATTTTCATCCGGCAAGCTATGAATCTTCATCATGCTTCATATGGATTGTTGTACGACTATTTGAAGCCCCAACAAAAAGAAGTTGACAGAGAAAGAGTTATCCGTGGACAACCTATTTCACCTTCAATTCCGGACAATCAACAATTAGCATTGTGGGCTTAAGCTGGTTATCCTCAATTCCCGACCTCACAAACTGTATTCACGAATCCCCCACAACCCACTGATCAACCAACTGCAACAATCACACCATATGATCAATCAAAGCAACAATCTCAAGAAAATCAATTGGTTCCATACAACAACAACAATGATCAAGCACTTTACAGTGAATCTAATGAAGATGTAGAAGCTTTCGATGCATTGCAACAAGGGTTTGTCATGATTGCTAGAGCCTTCGGCCGATACTCTAACAAATCCAACAATCGCATTCGTACCTCATCTAACACAAGGAATCATTTGTTGTTAACAATGGACGTGTTGAAGTTCGTAATCGTGGTAATGTTCGTTAGATGGGCGGTGGTCAAGGGTTTAATACAATGGGAAGGAATAACATGGGTGCTCCACAACAACAAAGGGCTCAAGTGGTTGAACAGGTATCGCCGAATGAGGTTAATGGCCTTCGTTTTTTAATCAGAATGAGAAGGGTCATCTCGCTAATGCATGCCCCAAGCCGAGGACAAGAGGGCGCTTATCACAAAGAGGCTTTACTCTTGGCTCTCAAGGATGAAGCCGGTGGAACTCTTACAAACAAGGAACATAGCTTCATGGCGGATGCAGATTCTCGATGATGACATGGAGGACTTGCGAGCTAATGCAAAGATTATGATGATGGCACACATGCAAGCTCTCCACATGAGTGACAAAGGCCAGTGTATGACATCGACGGTTTGTCTCGTGCACGGATCAAACTTTACTCATTAATGATCCGATATCTCACCAACATCGACATCCGACAAGGATTAGAGTGTTCAACATGCGCCGTGTACATCTCATTCCGAAGATAATCAAATAGACCCCGTAGTTATATTTGACGATCAAGATGACCTTATGGTTACCATTGATAATCAAGTTGTCTTCGTGGTTATACTTGAGGATCTGACTAATGATCATGTTGAGACTCACGTTGAACAAGATGAACCTTCGTCTCATCTAGAAGTTGAGCTCATGACCTTAATTAAAGACCAAGAATCTCGATTGGATATTTGCAAGCAATTAAAAACAAAAAATGCACTGTTAACTAGGGATAATGAATGCTTAATAAGGCAACTCAATGTTTTCAAAACTCAAGAAAAACGTGAACAAGGTTTTGAAGTCGCTGCTAAATCTCATCAAAGCGAAAATCATTAGAACGACAGATCGTGATCTAGTCGCATCCAAGAATGCTTTGTTGTCTCAAATAGAACAACTCGAAACATGATCATAAACAACAACTTAACGCTCTTACCTTGGAAACTCAAATAGCCAAGTCCGAGTTGCTAACTTGTCAAAAGCAGTTCTCGAATACAAAAAGCATTCCACTAAACAAATAGATGACTATCTTGAGAAAATTATCGACTTACAAAACAAAATCAAAGAGTTTCGAATCGTTGTTTATAAACATGGTGAATCAATCACAACGATTCAAAAGTTTACTTTTAAACCAAATCCAAATGGATATGGACGAATCTTGCGATTACAAACCTAAGTTTTCAAACGAGCATTCAAACCAAATCTCAAGTTTACAAAGCGTAACATAGAGTTGATGATTCCATTATGAGTGTTGTTGAATATAATCGTCAAGAGGAATTAGATGTAGAAGACGAGAGTCGATCAAAATTAGAAAATGTTGTTTATAACAAACCATTTAACTATTCAAAGCCGTCACTTTTGTTGCACAAAAGGATTTTTCTATCACACCTTGGGTTATCACACCTACTCGAGGGTCCCCTTCCAATCTTGTACAAATTAATGGTCCTTTACCTTCACTCGGTTGAAATAAAACCATTAGCGAAAAATGTAAAGTTATAAAATATTTTGAAACATTCATTTCGGACATCAAAATTTTGAACGTGAAATTGAATTTCATTCGAAATAAAAGTTGAACATTTTCAATTGCCTCTTGCAGTGCACAAAGAGATATTCTTCATAAAAGAATTTTACCTCATGTCCGAAATTTGAAAAATTGTGCTATTTATTGGGAAAGGATTTTCACAAGGAGCTTGGACTTATGAAAAGAGTTTTCGAACAAGCGAAACATCAATTTCAAATACAAAACGAAAAGAAAATGTTACTAAAAGATGTTGATTGACTCTTGGAAGATGTTATCTCTCACGATATCCATAATGTTGTGTTATTACATTCTTTTGCATATGCATCTCATTATATCTCTCACGATCTTGTTGATTCTCGTTGAAATTGTTGAGAATCACGTCTTGTGTCACAAATCGCGTCTTTAAAAGATGAAAATGAACGTTTGTTAAACGAACTTTCAAATGCAAAACGTCGTCTTCAATGGTGTCAAAACGATTGTCATAATCGTGAACTCGCTTTGCAAAACAAAATCAACCAGTTGCATACCAAAACTCTTTGTCCTAAACTTGAGCAACTGGATGACCAAAATGTGTCTTTGAAGTGTCAAATCTCAAAATATGAACAAGAACTTTCAAAAGTGAAAAAGGAATATAGTGTCATATTTGAATTACTCAAAAGACTCGTGCTAAAGCGCCAAAAGATGTTGATAATCATCGGCATATACCAAAGATATTTTACGACGAGACGGACTCACTCGCTCGAAAATCTAGATTTGTTACACAAAATCCATGATCTAAAGGCGAGTTGGTGATACTTAAGCAAGATAGGGATGGTAACACAAAAGTAATCGCACCCAAGCAGTAATCAAAATGACTCTAGAACATCTAATGACAAATCACAAGAAACTAATGTGCTTCCTCATCTGAACAGAATTGTTGCCTCTTTTCCCAACGCACTTCACACCTAGGAGCAATACAAGGAAGAATAAGAAGTTGCGACGTAAGAAAAGATCAATAAAGAATGCTGAAGTAGAAGAACACCCTAGGACTTTGAATAAGACTCAAGCTACACCCACTTTAGACATTGCGTTAGATAAATGTAATAGAAAAAGTGATGTAACGACTGCTGAACCTTTAAGTACTTTTGATGTTAAGTCTGAAGCTTCTTGTGTTATATGTCGTAAAAGTATGCTTTCTGATTGTCATGATAAATGTGTTGCTAAAACTATCTTGTCTCATTTACAGAATCCTAAGAAACGGAATACCTCTAGGCCCACTAAAGCTTCTAAGTCTGTGCTTGGTAAACCTCCCTCTTTAGATTCTAAGAAAAGCATTGATGTTCCTATAGCTCCATTATCACTTCCAAGGATCATAGTATCACCTAATGCATTCACTAAGACTAAAGCAAAGACTAGTTGGAGATAGCAGAAATGGTTACATAATACACTTGGCTTTACATGGATACCTAAAATTATGAACATGTGTGTTTCATCTATATCCGCATCGGAACCTCTAACTCTTCGAGTTCCACATCTACTTCTATTCCATCCGTGTCGTCTGTGTTGAATGCGGTGATCTGAGATCATCCTCGGGTTGTTGATAGCGGATGTTCCCGACACATGACGTGTAATCTCAAACTGTTATCAAACTTTATTGTAAAGTTCATTGGCACTGTCGATTCGAATGATCACTTGCAGCCTATCATAGGCTACGGAGATTACATCAATGGCAACATCGAAATTAGCATAGTTTATTATGTGGAAGGTCTCGGTCACAATCTCTTCTCAGTCGGTCAATTTTGTGATGGAGATTTGGAAGTTGCTTTTAGGGAGAAAACTTGTTTCATTCATGATCTACAAGGAAACGATCTTATGTCTGGTCAACGCACATCAAGTTTTTACACAATCTCAATGCAAGACATGATTGCTTCATCTCCCATCTGTCTACTTTCTAAGGCTACATCTACAAAATCCTCGGCTATGGCAATCGTCGCCTCTCACATCTAAACTTTCAAACCATAACCAACCTTGCTCGATATAAACTAGTTGAAGGTCTCCCAAGATTTCGGTATTCTAAAGATCATCTATGCTCGACCTATGAACAAGGAAAAGCACTCGTGCTCCTTTTCCTTCAAAGGTGGAACACAACTCACAACATGTGCTTCATCTTCTTCACATGGATTTGTGTGGTCCGATGCGCATGCGCACAATTAATGGCAAACGCTACATCTTGGTAATTGTAGATGACTACTCAAGATGGACTTGGGTTTATTTTCTTCAAGTAAAGATCAAGCTCCACAGATGATCATCACCTTTCACGAAAATTCAAGTTCAGCTCCGGAACACCGTCAGACAAATTCGAACAGACAAAGACACTGAATTTGTGAATCAAACTCTTCGTGTATTTTATGAGAAAGTGGGAATTGAGCATCAAACATCTATTGCACGTACACCAGAACAAAACGGAGTTATTGAAAGACGAAACCGCACGTTAGTAGAAGCTACAAGAACGATGTTAATTAATGCTAAACTTCCGGATTACTTATGGGCTGAAGCCGTGTCAACTGCATGCTACACTCAGAGTCGCTCAATGATTACCAAACGCCACAACAAAACACCTTATGAGCTTATCCACATCCATAAACCGAATCTCAAATACTTTCACGTATTTGGATCCCTTTGTTATCCGAATAATGATCGTGATGACTTTGGTAAGCTCAAAGCCAAAGATGACATTGGAGTCTTCATAGGATATTGTGAAAATTCTAAGGGTTTCCGGATCCGAATCGTCGTACAAAGCGAGGTTATGGAAACGATTCATGCAAATTCGATGAACTTACGTAAATGGCTTCGAGCATAACGACTTGGAACCCGTCACAACCGCTTAAACTTCCTCAAACCCCATCATCACCGAACCAAGCCCCGACTTACTCGTCAACAAATGGAAAAGCTATTTGCTCCTCGCTTAGTGATGATATTGATGAACGTGCTCGTGTGTATCTAATGTTTCATTCACGAACCCGATCATATTCCAATACCGATACACCGCTACAAAAACTATCGTTGAAGAAGCACCACCATTGTCTCTACAACAACAGCTTGAACAAACCGCATCCAATGACGTTGAACCGGTGACAATGTTACGAACAATGAAGTACCTCCACCGCAGATTTTGATCCAAATCGTTCTTCAACCCGTTTGCTAATGACTCTGCGCACGGATGTTGCGGAATCATCTACAAGCCATTTGAATCCTCCCAATCTGCATAATGTATATCAACATCAACCTTCCACACATCGTTGGACGAAAGACCATCCTCTTGAGAACATTATTGGTAACCCGAATCAACCAGTCGTAACAAGACAACGTCTTCACACAATTGGATGCTGACGGAACCGTAATCAGAAACAAGTCACGTCTGGTGGCTAAGGGTTATAGACAGGAAGAGGGTATTGACTTTGAAGAATCATTCGCTCCGGTTGCTCGTTTTGAGGATGTTTGGATATTTCTCGTGTTCGCGGCTCATATGAACATAACGGTCTTTTAGATGGATGTCAAAACTGTTTTTCTGAATGGGAAACTGAAAGAAACGGTTTATGTCAGCCATCCAGAAGGATTCGTTGATCCAGAGTTCCCAAACCACATATACAAACTGAACAAAGCTCTCTACGAACTCAAACAAGCTCCTCGGGCGTGGTACGATAAGTTATCATCCTTTCTCATTGCCAATAACTTCACCAAAGGTTCGGTCGACCCTACACTTTTCATACAATATCACGGGGCTCACATTTTAATCGTTCAAATCTATGTGGATGACATCATTTTTGGGTCAACACATTTAAAATACTCAAATGCTTTGCAAAACTAATGACAAAACATTTTGAAATGTCAATGATGGGTGAACTCACATTCTTTCTTGGATTGCAAGTTCATCAATCACCCGTGGTATTTTCTTAAGTCACCAAATATGCCCTTGAACTTTTAAACAAATTTGGAATGCAAAGCTGTGACACCTATGCCAAACCAATGGCACATACCAAGAAACTAGACTGATTTACATGGAAATTGGTGGACCCTACCAAATACCGTAGTATCATTGGGTCTCTCATGTATCTAACAACTAGCAAGCCCGATATTGTTTTTGCAGATATCTTTGCTCCGTTATCGATCGAGACCAGCTGAAACCCACCTCTACGAGGCTAAAAGAATCCTCCATTAACTTGGGGATCCGTATCCGAAGGATTACGGTTTTGAACTAATAACTTTTTCGAGAACCGATCACGCAGATGCTTAGATTCATGAAAAAGTACTTCAAGAGCATTACAATTTCTTGGTGATAAAGCGGTGTCATGGCAATCGAAGAAGCGAGGATTGTACATCGTCCTCAACCGAAGGCGAATATGTAGCCATGTCGGCGTGTTGTGCTCAAGTCATTTGGATGAGAACACAACTCAAAGACTATGGTTACGATTTGACAAAATCTCGATGTCTCGCGACAATCAAAGTGCTATTGCGATCTCGCAACTCTGTTCAACATTTGAAATCTAAGCACATCAATCTTCGATATCATTTCATCAAGAGCACGTGGAGCAGTCTTGTTGAATTATACTTTGTGGTCTTGAATACCAATGGCGAGATCTCCTCACCAAAGCCTTAGCTCCTGCTAGGTTTAATGAGTTGGTCCACCGGATTGGTATCGGTGTTTGACTCCGAGGAATTGGATGAATTTTTAAAACGTTCTTAAAACCAGTCAAACACCAAAACCTCTTTTGTAAATATTTTTCAAAAAACAAAATACAAAATTATAAAATCTGATAAAACAACAAAAATATTATTCTATCTATATTTCTTTTAACATGGCAAGTACAAATCTTCCGTCAACACTCTAATCTTTCAAAATTCAGTATTTTCTCGGTCAAGTGTTGAGGGGGAGAAAGTAATTATTTTTTGGTTTCATAAAACCTTATACTTGCATGTTACCTTATCTCAATTGTTACTTTGTTTAATGGTGGTCACATTTCTGGTTTACTGACACTCCCCGGACTCAAATTTATAAAACTTATTTATTTCTTAAGTCGAGAGGGAGTGTCGTCAAGTTTCTTTCCAAATATCTTTCGTTTGGTAACCAAAATGGAAGTTATGGGCGTTGGATGTAAATGGTTAAGGTGAAGGGACTACATGTGTCAAAATCTCAAAGTATTTCTTAACAAAATACTTCACCTAACTCTTCACAAACATTAACTTCACTCATTTATTATACAACTACCCTAAACCTATGGCTAAGAATCCATTTTCAAATCCGAGCTTTTGATCATCAATGTGTAAGTGTAAAAACGTTCTTTGTAATTATCTAAGTATAGGTTTTGAATCGTTTTGGAAACCAACGGCTAGATTTGAATCTAGGAGTGATTTTGTATTCTACGCATAAGCGTATGAACACATTATCAAGTTTGAGTGTTTTTGGTTAAAATGGTAGTGTCAAAACGTTTATCTAATCACATTGATACCATTTCTATCATCAATACTCACCCAGAAACTCAAATTGATTGATTTTGAAAGTTAGGGTTTTATGCGTAAATTGGGTATTTTCAAGAGTGAGTGTTTTGGGTAAATTAGATGGTTAAGAGTTGTTGTCTATATGTTGAATTGATCATATCCACACTCACAACTTACCCAGAAACATCAACAGTGAAAGAATTAAAAGTTAGGGTTCAAGTTTATACGTTTTGGGTATTTTTGATTCATAGCGTCTTTGATGTTAAAACTTATACAGAACATCTCATTAGGCCTCTAAGATATCCCAGAAATATTTTGGTGCAAATCCTGTGGTTAGAATTCTTATTCGTAGGAATTGAACTCTAGGGTTTAATGTTTACGCGTAAATGATATTCTACGCATAACTGCTTAACTGAGTATTCATGTTTAAAACTGAAACAAATTGAATATATGTGTTAATATTGGTGATTTGATGAATTTATTTTAGGTTATTACGCGTGAAATTCAGAATCAAGGTTACTAGATACGCATAAGGATCACCTTACGTGTAGCAAGTTATGCGTAAGAGTAATCTTACGCGTAACCTTTACGCGTAAGGTTCTACAATGGGGACTACGGGTATCCTGTGAAGGATATGCGTAAACAGTAAGCTTTACGCATAAGGTTCACTCTTTTAGTACATATACGCCACGCTGTAAGCTTTACGCCTAAGGCCCTCTTTTCCACGCGTAATATTTCACGCCAGAAGTCAAGATCCCACGCATAAGCTTATGCTTACGCGTATAACCACTCATCGCTTATGCATAAGCTTGCAAAACCCACGCCTAAGCCTAGTTTTAACCAAAATTATGAATTGTTAGCGTGCAAACTTGTAAATAAATAAATCATAACGCCACGAAACCAAAAATGTCACTAATAAGCTTAAATGTTTAATAAGTTGTGAAAAATAAGTGAAAACTTGGACTTTAAAACTCAAAGTTAATCAACTCACGAAACTTATCACGACGTCTTTGGACTATTGGACTAACAAGTGACATTGGACTCGTAACAATCATTGACATATCACATTCAATAAATAGACAATAAAATCAACTATTGACTAACGTAATGTCTTTCAATATGTTGGTTCTTTTGTCTAAATATCTTTCAGATCACGACATGGACGCTCAAATGCAAAATGTGGAAGCACCAAATGTTCTCACTGTTGAAGATATCTTCCCTTATGCTTACCCAATGAAGATCGGAAAGAACAACCTCAGAGTTGATTTTGAGAACTTCTTGTTTAGAGTCTTCATGTCGATTGCGGTGGATATTCGAAGACTCACCCCTATCGTAACATGCTCACAAACTCGCCTTTCTTGTGCATCGAGATCTACATTCACCAACCCGCGCATAATGCAAAGGTCAAAGGTCAAAATGTCAGAACGGTGATGCTTAACAACAAACAAGTCATCATCACACCAGCAGATTTGAGGGCCATTCTTCTCATTCCGCCATCGAACCCATGAATACAATGCCACTCCAAGCGAAGAGGTCGTTCTCCGGTTCATGGTCGACATCGGCTATGATGAAGCTACCGTGGTGATCACAAAGCACTCATCTCGTGGATCTTAAGAACATTCCTAGCCGTGGAGAACCCTCACATTATGATTGCAAAATCCGCTTCGGACGTGATAGTGGTCATGAGCATCCCAAGCTCATGGAACTACAAATATTTTGGGCTTTGGTCAACAAGAAAGACATAGAAGTTGAAGCTACGATATGGGACGATATGATGACTTTCCTTAAAAGCTTGGCACCAAAATCCCGTATATCGATATACCAAATGTTGATCCAAAGAGCTCTGTGGTATAATCCGATATTCCTTGAGACTCGATGACCCCAAACAACACTCCGTGTTGTATGAGCTCACACTCCACCGTCGATTAAGGACTCTACAACGAAGAAACAAGGTGCGGTCGCGGATCATCTTATTACCGATGATATCTGTTAGGTCACAAGTTTTACAAACACAAGTTATAGAGAAAGAGATAAGGCGATTGAACAAGTATCAAACACACACACACAATAATGTAAACGGTTATGCGTAAGGCATATGTGAAAGAAAAGAACTTGAACAACCAACCTCAAATGAGGGTTTACAAGAGTATTTATAGGAGGAAGCTAGGCAACACCCTAGTTCCCATCCTTTCTTATGTGGGCTTGGGCCTAAGCTTATGGGCCTTCTACATAAGCTTGACCTTAAACAAACATAAAGGCCATAATAAAGCTACCTATTACATATGAAATATAAATACTTGAAATCTTGTTTAGGAGTGATTCCAACAATCTCCCTCAAGTATATATGAATGTAAGCGGTGAAGGCGTTGATGTAATAGTAGTTGAGACGTCTTCCGACATTCTTCTTTCTTGTGAGAGGAATTGCCTTGATTCAAGAATCTCCCGGTGTAGAGAGATAGTTATCTTTGAGCAGTTATGCTTTGACGTCATCATTAACTTTGTTCTTTGATCATTGTTCTTTGTGGTGAAAGTGATAGTATGTTGTTATCTCGTGATCGATCGACCTCAGTTGCCTTGTTGCTCCAAAGGTCTCCACGCCATTCTTCAACATGCTCACGCTCTTTGACGTTGGAATATAATACTAATGAAGTTCTCTAAGTGCGTAACTTTGTAGATTCTTTGATTGATGAAGAATCATTACGATTGTTGTGTTGCATACGAATAGAACTTCCATTAGTGATGATGTTGGCGTGAGCATGAGAAGAATCAAGACGATCATTCCGCTCCGAGCTTCCATAAGAAAACATTTCAAACGGTTAGTAATAAGCGGTTCCGGCACTTACAAGTTTGAACTTGAGAGTGTTATGACATAGTGTGAAACACAACTCTAATTCTTACAAAGGCCGTTCTGAACCGGAGTCCCACAAGTGAGATAACGCGATGTATCAAGTACATCTAAAGTTCGAGATGAGTCATTGAGGTACACCAAAGTATCACCTCACGATGTAGACCGTTGAGACACACTCCGCGTAATCACGGGAGTTACCAAGTGACTTCTTGTCGGTGTTTGATGTTGACCACAGCAGAGTTTCCATTCAATCACCGAGGATTACAGATGTGAACCTCTCATAAATGTTCTCGATGATTGCTAAGATCATGAAGGACTCGATATGAACCATCGATAATCTTATTTGTTGATCATCAAGTGATTAAATGTCAAGTGTTCCTAAGAGATCTTTTGATGAATCTCGTGGCTCTAGACTCGATGAGTGCATTTGGTTTTCCCGACGGAGACTAGGAGAGGGTCTCCTTCTTCAATACCGGCGATCTCTAGAGAAAGCCAATAGTTTACGTAGGGTTCCCTGTGAGAATGAAACAAGCACATTGAGAAAAACTCGAGTAGCTAAGAAGGTTTAGTGCATAAATCCTTTGGGTCCATGACGACTTTTAATCTTCAATACCGGTGTCACTAAGTGACAATCGAGAGTATATGAATTGAACCGTGTATACGCCTAAGTTGAATAATCCGGAGGCTATTTCTTTTCACCCTTTACTTTACATTTCTTTTGATTCTTCAACTCCTTCTTTCTCCGATTCTCATATTCTCCTTTTTACAATCATTCCTAAGGACTTCTAACACTAACTAATGGTAGTATCCTTGGGTAGATCCCTCCGACTCTGGCGGATCATAGGACAGTTATTCTAATCTTAGTCACCTTATAACTCCATGACTAACCTATGTTTGCCATTAAAACCACTCTTATGTGAAAATATCTCTCAAAGGGTTTGTGAATGAAAACATGTTTGAACCATGAGTGAGAGATGATGTTTTGCATAAATACTCCCCTCCACATGTGCTTAATAGTTTTAATGGTTAAATGCACGGTGAGGAAAGAGCGCACTTTTGAATTGATCCACTAAAGATAGACAATCTCCGCGAGACACGGTTACGTTGAATAGTTAAAGAGATACATTGTCGACTTTTAGGTGACAACTAGCTCTAATAACTATCTTGAAGGCGTGACAAACCTCGAAAGGTTGTCATACCGTCGAGTTCATGTCTATCAAGAGTTTCTCGAATGGTACTTTCTACTTGGACAAGTCCTTTGCGAGACACGTTTACATTACTAGTGAACTAGCTTGAAATTATTACCCGTCCGAGGACAAGTCTTTTCGAGTTACAAGCAGTTTAGTACCGTCTAATTCGTTGGTTAAGTCCGAGGTACATGATTCATTTGCATTTTGCACAACATATTTCTTATCACACAATTTTCTCCCCTCAAAATGGCATATAAGATGTTATTTTGAGCGGTTGAAATAAATATGACCATTTAAGTGTTGCGGAAGATGACCACTTATGAACAATTTGTGAACAAAGTTTTACTTTAAATACTCCCCTCAACTAGTGATATAAGCGGTTGAGGTTTTGAAAATTCATATGGGAAGTACTTGTCTTTTGAGCAAAACCTTGAAAATGAAAGGTTTGATAGGTTTTACTCAAAAGTAAGAAGCTTCGCTCCTTTTATAAGGATTGTGGCACCGAGGCGTACCACGTGGTCCTTTCTTGACACGTCACGGGTTGTACTGTTATGTGTGCACAAGCCATTGACATAAATAATCACACATCCAAAATTATATGAAGGAAACAATTCAAGGGGTACCAGGAAGTGCAGTGATGTTCCCAGGAGTGCGCACATGGCGTTGAAAGCCGGTGATGTTTCTCCTGGGTCGACCACCAACATAGCTCTCCAATCGTCAGAATCGATCCCTCCGAACAACCGTTCATCAATCATGGTGATGATCGTCTCACATCCCTCCTTTCCCGAGAATTCCGGCCGCTTAGGAGACCCAACTTTCGGTATATCCTTCAACTCGCACGCTAATCCATCCCTAACCGACTTCAATGTATGATCCCGATTTGTGGAGCTCACTACACGCCATTAAGCGGTTCTTTGAAGTTCACCGCGTAAACGACAGCGAAAAGGTTTCTTGATGGCGTAAGTTGTGTAAGTTGGTTGATGTCGGGAAGATCAAGCGTGGTGGAGTGAATTTTACACGTTTTTATATGATTCAATGACCATCTGGATATCTTCGACACGTTCTTTGATCACGATCGCCTAATGAAGATGAGAACCGACTTGATAAATTCACGTTGAACTTCAATGAGAATTGTCTCATACGACCACATACTTTTGCAAGATACATGTCTTCGATGTCGTTGAGGACAAGTTCTCAAAGTCGACTTCGGAGAATCCATAGTCTGTTCATCTTGTCGTTTGACTAAGATATTCTTCAAGAATGTGTAGTCCACTTAGACTTGAGATCAATGTGTTTGATGGCCACGATGTCCTTAGAGCTATACACCGCATGTTGAGACTTCGAACCAGCGCTTACGTAGTAGATTCTTGACGTTCGTGCCAATGATGAATCCCATACAATGCATCTTGGTCAGATGCTTGCATGTTGTCGAAAACAAGTGATTTACACGTTCCTCGATAGCTATGCGGTTTGAGTAAATAGTCGTGGGAATGGAAGAGTCAATGATGTAGCGTATTTTCGCGAACCATCGCTACCGTGTAAGAGAAAATCCGGTCTCTGTTAAAAAATTGTCTGAAGGGAATCCTTGGTTCGTCTGCCTTGGCCAATGGTCGGTAGAGGTTTGGTCCAATCTGTAGTATGGAGGTTGTCCCTTTGTGTGAAGTCAATGTTTGCTTCGGATTGAGCCAATCCATGTTGTTAGACATAGCTCGGCGATGTTCTCAAGATGATATTCGACCTCGAGGGCGCTTTGAGTCGTCTTGTAGAAGTTGAAAGCGCTTCATTCTTGATTCGCTTCAACTCGATTTCGTCATTTTCTTCACATGGAACTTTTCTTGCAAAAGTTTTGCGTGCTCAATGTAGAACCGTCTACCAATTCTTGACCTTCATCGGGGTAAGGAGTTTGATTGACAAGTGTGGAGAACCATTCAAACTCTTGGTTTTATCGTCATCTAGCCATGATCGACTCCGGTGAGTCGTCTTCTTCTTCTTTTGGAAGGCCTTGATGATGATCTTGGTTTCTGCACTTGTTTGGGTGAGGTGGGTTGTTGTCGAGGCTCAGGACCTCTTCATCGTCACCACCCGTATACTCAAAGTGATCACCGTTTTATGAGTCGGGGGTGGTAACTCGAATCGTCCCGAGGTTTATCAAGAGAAGACCGAGGTGGAGGAGACTTTTTGAGAAGAAGTCCGTGGTGGAGGAGGTGGCATAGACATAGATTTACAGGGCATCGCTTCGACGTTTAGGTGCGAGTCCTTATCCTTATCATCGTCATCTCTTGGTCGTTTGGGTTGATCGGTGACTCCTTGCATGATGATCCGAGTTGAAAATCAAGTAGAGTTTCGAAAAATTTAGCTTCGTCCAAGTAAAGCGTTCAGATCGCTTTGACATTTGCATCACTAGTTTAGCGATTAACTTCAGTCGTAGAGATCGGCTTCTTTGGCCATTGTATGTTTAACCAATGCGGCGATGTTAGGGGTGAGTTGTGCGAAAATACTTCTCTAGTCACACCGGGACAAAGTGTCGAGAAGAAACTTGTGGGTATGATCTCTCTTTGTCTTCTCCGGTTCCTTTTGGACTTTAGGAACGATATCCTCGAAGGTACTTGTTAGTGTAACCTTCGATCATTTCGCTCAGTTCCTCTTCGATGATTCTTCATGAACTTGAACAAATTCCTTTCTTTCTCCATCTTGTCTTTCTCATCATTTAAGTCTTGAATTTGGTCGAGAAACCAATTCATTTTTCCGTAAAGTATGTCCTTCTTTCGACTTGTTGGATGCCTTTCACAATCCTTTTATGAGTCCGAGAAACCAAGATTTAGGTGGTTTCTTCACCGATTTGGATGATGATCTTGTTGACTTAGTAGATGGTGGTTGTGATGAATGAGATGAGGAGTCGATGATGAGGAGACATGAGGTGACTTCATGTCCTTAGTAGTTTCGAGGTTTTCTCCTTTGAGTGTGTTGGATTGTCTAGAAGAAACTTTGTATAATCATCCTCGTCATCTCTAGACTTTTCTTTCTCGGTTTCAGTTCTCAAAATCATACACAATAGTATCCTCTATGTGCTTTTGTTGTTGCACAAGAGTGGTGGCACCGGATCCCTTATTAGGTCGATTAACGCATCGGGATGCGGAGAGAGCAAACACCACTTGATCCTCCGGGCCACCCATTTGATCTTTAGCAAATTCTTGACCTTTTGACGATGTTGGACGATTTTGAACTTCTTCCGTATGATTTATCCATTTGCTCTTCTTCATCTTCATCGAGCTCTCATCATAGGGTACAATTCTTTGAGTCTTCCCTTTTACTTGGACAAATTGGAGGACTTGGAGGTTTTGCTCTTGAGGGATTAACATCCTTGCGGTTTGAGTATGTGATCTCTTCATACGTGTCGGTAGCATCGAGTCCTCGTCCACGAGCTGTCTTTTGCGGTTCAGTGAAAGAATCGAGTCGCTTCACGAGAAGGAACTTTCTTCTTAGTGGTAGGTTTCCTCTTTGAATAGGTTTCTTCTTTGGAACATTCCTCGACTATCTCGAACTTGTAACACTTCCAAGACTTCCTTTTCGGTTCTCCTTACAGTGTTCCGAAGATTTTCATCAAGATGACCAACTTTGCCTTGTCGATTGCTTCGGATACCTTTTGTGCGATTCGAGCTTCGACATCTTGATTAGAAGAAATCAGCGCAAAGACAACACCTTGTTTCTTTGTAGACGTTTCCTTGATTACGACAGATAGAATAGGTTCCGTCAACATGTCGTGATTGTCGGGGTCATTGAGCCTCTTGGGAATGTCGGGATGAAATCCAAGTGCTCTGGATCAACAATTTAGTATATCCGATGTAGGAATCTTTGAGCCAAGTTTGTTGAGAAATGACATCATGTCATCCCAAATCGAGCTTCGATAGCGATGTGTTTCCTATTGACCAATGCCGAATATTTGCAATTCTATGAGCTTAGGGTGCTCATAGCCATTGTCACGACCGAAAGCAGACTTGGTGATGATCATGTGAGAGTTCTCGTGGTTGAGGAATACTCTTAAGCTCTACGTGAGAATGCTTGGTGATTACTCCGTAGCCTCGTCATAACCGATATCGATTAAGAATGGAGAGTGGGCTCTTCAAACGGTGTGGCATAAAGTTTGGTTGGATCGACATCGAATTAGGAGAACCGCCTTAAGTCTGCGGGTGTAATGGTGACTTGTTTGTGATTGAGTCACCGTCTACGTGATTTGTCCTTGACCCTTTCCATAGTGTTCGAGCTGCTGGATGTAGATCTCGGGACGGTTGCAGAGTGAGTAAGCATGTTACGTCTGGATGAGTCCTCGAGAATGTCAATAGCAATTAAACACGAAGATTCGAGCAAGTGAGGTGTCAAAGTCAACACGGAGATTATTCTTTCCTATCTTCATTGGATAGCCATGAGGAAAGATATCGACAATGGAGAGAACTTGAGATGCATCCACATTCATTTGTTCGACCATGTCGTGATCCGAAATAACATTAGCCAAAGAACCAACATATCGAAAGACATAATGTTAGTCAACGGAAGGTCTTATTGTCTAGTTATTGAATGTACAGTGATAATGATTGTTACGATTCCTAAGTCACTTGTATGTTCAATAGCTCAATGATGTCGTGAAATGTTTCGTGAGTTAGTTAACTTTAAGTTTTAAAGTTTATGTTATCACTTATTGTTCACATCATATTAGATGATTAATTTTATTAGTGACATTATTGGATTCGTGACGTTATGATTAGTTTATTTACAAGTTTGTACACGTAACAAATCATCATGAAGGTCAAGCCAGGGTTAAGCATAGTTTTGGCAAAGTTATGCGTAGACATGAATGATATATGCTTAGGCGTAAACTTACGCGTAGAATCTAACTACGCGTGAAGTGTTACAGCGTGGGAAAAGGAGACCTTATGCGAGAGCTTATGCGTGGGCATATATTAACCTTACGCGTAAGGCTACTCGTAAGAGTTGACCTTATGCGTGCAGAGGTCTTCACACGCATATCCTTCACGAGGATCTGCGTGGTCCATTGTAGAACCTTACGTGTAGTCGTTATCGTAGGATTATTCTTCGCGTAACATGACTACTGCGTAAGGTAATCCTTATCGTGAGTTGCAAATGACCTTGATTACGATTTTCACGGTGACAAGCACGAAATAGAACCATCATATCATCAATATTAACACATAGATTCATTATAACAACGGATCATGGCAAGAACACATGTTACACGATTGTCATGAGAACTACACACGCGTAATCTAAACCCTAAATCTCGCGATGAGATCTAGCCATGGAATATGCACCAAACATTATCCGGTAGTTTAAGAGTGTTGAGGAAGTCTATATACCGAGTTATAACACCCAATTCATGGTGAATCAAAATACCCAAACTTATGAACTTTAAACCCTAATTCCAAATTGTTGATTACTTAGAGTTTACGGGTGGTTGTAAAGCAAGGAAATCATCAATTCATCACCATAAGAACATAACCCAACAATCTTTTTGACCAAAACACTTCACATTTGAAAACACCCAATTCGACTTATAAACCCTAATTTTCAAAAATCATCAATTAGTGTTTCTGGGTGGATTTTGATGGTTAAAATGGTATCATTGATGTATTATGAACGTTTTGACACAAATCATTTCACCACAAACACACACATATTGATTGTGTGTTCTTACGCATAAGCGTAGAACACCTAATCACGCCAGAGAACACGCTTTTAGCCGTAGGATTTACATGAGATTCAAAACCTTATCATAAAAGCATGTTGTGATCACGAAAACACTTACAAGATGAGGATAAAAACACGGGTTTCTTGAGTGAATTTTAAGCGTAGGATGGTTTTAGGTGTTTTGCAATAAATGAGAAGTGAAAGTAGGTGGGGTGTTTTATTAAAAGGAGTTTAACCTTTGGCGGTTTTGGTCCCTCCACCTTTTCCTTTTCAAACAAAGCCTTTTAACTTCCATTTGGTTACCAAACAAAGATTTTAGGAAAGAAACATGGTGACACTCCCCTCGACTTGAGAAAATGATGAAAGGTTATTAATTTAAGTCCGGTGTCTTTGAACCGTAAAATGTACCACCATTTGTAAAAGAATCAACTGAGATAAGATAACATGCAAGTACACACTTGTTTGAAACAGTTAATGGATTATTTTCTCCCTCAACACTTGATCGAAAAATCTCGAATTTTGAAAGATTAAAGTGTTGACGGAAGAAATGTACTTGCCATGTTGAAAGAAATATAGATTAGGAGAATATTTTTGTTGTTTTATCGGATTTTATATTTTTGTATTTTGTTTTGAAAATTTATATACAAAAGATGTTTTGGTGTTTGACGAGGTTTTAAGACTGTTTAAGAGATCATCCAATTCCTCTTGAGTCAACACCTCATACCAATTCGATTGGACCAACTCATTAAACCTAGCGGAGGCAAGGCTTTGGTGAGCGATCCGCCAATTGGTATTCGTACCACAAAGTATAATTCAACGGTGCCTGTTCCACGTGGTCCTTGATGAAATGATAGCGTGATCGATGTGCTTTGATTTGAGTCTTGAGCAGAGTTGCACGAGATGGCAATGGCACCGATTGTCGCATGAGATCGGGATCATCAAATACGTAACCATAGTCTTTGAGTTGTGTTCTCATCCAAATGACTTGAGCACAACACGCGGACATGGCTACATATTCTCGCCGGTTGATGACGGTGATGTACGATCCTGCTTCTTTGATTGCCAAGACACCGGTTTATCACCAAGAAATTGTAGTGCTCAAGTACTTTTCCTTGAGTCTAAGCATCCTGCGTGATCGGCGTCGAAAAGCGATTAGTTCAAAACCGAATCCTTGGATACCGGATCCCCAAGTTAATGGTTCCTTGATGTATCGGAGGATTCTTTTAGCCTCGAGAGGTGGGTTTCAGCTGGTCGCGATCGATAACGGGAGCATAGATAAAGCGGCAAAGACAATATCAGTGCGCTAGTGTTAGATACATGAGACCCAATAATACTTGATGATTTGGTAGGGTCAACCAATTTCCCATGTAAATCGACATCTAACTTCTTGGTATGAGCCATTGGTGTGGCATAAGTGTCATGTGTTGTCATTCCAAATTTGTTTAACAGTTCAAGGGCATATTTGGACCGACTCAAGAAAATACCACGGGGTGATTGATGAACTTGCGGTCCTAGAAAGAACGTAAGTTCACCCATCATGGACATTTCAAAATTTTTCTTTATTAGTTTTGCAAAAGCGGTTGAAAACTTTTATGTGTAGACCAAAATGATATCATCCACGTAAATTTGAACAATTAAGATATGTGCCCGTGATATTGTATAAAAGAGTTGGGTCAACCGAGCCTTTGGTGAAATTATTGGCAATGAGGAAAGATGATAGCTTATTGTACCATGCCCGAGGGGCTTGTTTGAGACCATAAAGAGCTTTGTTCGGTTTGTAGACATGGTTCGGGCACTCTGGATTAACGAATCCATCGGTTGGTGACATAGACCGTTTCTTTAAGTTGTCCATTGAGAAACGCCGTTTTGACATCCATCGATGAACCGTCATATTCATATGAGCGCGACGCGAAATATCCGAACGACCTCAAGGCGAGCAACGGAGCAAAAGATTCTTCAAAGTCTATTCCTCTTCCCGACGATAACCCTTAGCAACTAGCGTGACTTGTTTGGATAACAATCCCTTGACATCAATTTGTTTTTCCAAATCCATTTGAGACCAATGACGTAGACCCTTGTTGGTCTTTCAACCGATTCCCATACTTCAAGGCGTTTGAATTGGTTGAGTTCTTCTGCATGGATTTAATCCAGTTGTCTTTTGTCATTGCGTCTTTAATGTTTTAGGCTCAGTTAGCGGACGGTGAGTGCATAAATGCGATGTTCACCGTCGTGCGAAGACGTTGTCGCAGAACTTGTTGGTTGATTCGGTTTCAATAATGTTAGCCGAGGATGGTCTTTTGTCCATCGGTGTGTAGAGGTTGATGTTGGTATACATTGTGCGATTTTGAGGATTCAAATGGTTTGTTGAAGATTCGCGACATCCAGTGCGGCGATCTCATTAGCAAGCGGGTTGAAGAAGCATTTGGATCAAAATCTGCGGTGGGGTTACTTCATTCGAATATCATCATTTGGTTCATCATTGTTGGAAGCGGTGTGTTCAATGTTGTGTTGGAGTCAATGGTGTAGGTGCATCTTCAACGATAGTTGTTGTAGCAGTGTATCGGTATAGGAATATTATCGGGTTGCAATGTGAGCAGCGGATACACAGAGCACGTTCATCAATATTGTCGCGTAACGAGGAGCAAATAACCTTTCCATTTGTTGACGAGTTAGGTGGGGGCTTTGTTCGGTGATGATGGGGTTGAGGAAGTTTAAACGGTTGTGACCGGTTCTAGCTATTATACTCGAAGCCATTTCCGTGAGTTCATCGAAATGAGCATGAATCGTTTCCATTACCTCCTTAGTTCGGACGATTCAGATTCGGAAACCTTTAGAATTGTCACGATATCCAATAAAGACTCTAATATCATCACGATCATTATTCGGATAGCAAAGGGATCCAAATACATGAAAGTGTTTGAGGTTCGGTTTATAGTTGTGGACAAGCTCGAAAGGTGTTTTGTTGTGGCGTTTGTGATCATAGAACGGTTTTGAGTATAGCATGCGATGAATCGACACGCCCATAAGTGTCCGGAAGTTTAGCATTGATTAACATTGTTCTTGCGCTTCCACTAACGTTCGGTTTCGTCTTTCAACAACTCCGCTTTGTTCGGTGCACGTGCAATAGATGTTTGATCTTGAATTCCACTTTCTCATAGAATTCACGAAGGGTTTTGTTAACAAATTCAGTTCCTTTGTGCATTCGATGATTACGGCGGTTATGGAGGTGAACTTGTATTTTGTGAGAAAGGTGATGATCATTTGTGGAGCTTGGTCTTTGCTACGAAGAAAGTAGACCCAAGTCCATCGTGAGTAGTCATCAAAATTACTAAGATGTAGTGTTTGCCATTGATCGTTTGCAAGATCGGGCCACACAAATCCATGTGAAGAAGATGTAGCACATCTTTGAGGCGTGTTCCACCTTTGAAGGAAAATGAGCACGAGTGCTTTTCCCTTGTTCACGGTGAGCAAAGGTGATCTTTGAATACCGAAATCGTGAGAGTCCTTCAACTAGTTTGTGTCGAGCAAGGTTGGTGATGGTTTGAAAGTTTAGATGTGAGAGCAACGATTGCCATAGCCGTGGATTTTGTAGATGTTGCCTTTGAAAGTAAGCATATGGGAGAGGAAGCAACCATGTCTTGCATAGAGATAGTGTAGAGACTAGAATTACGCGAGCCGGACATAAGGTCATTTCCATGTAGATCACGAATGAAACAAGTTTTCTCCCGAAAGCAACCTTCAAATCTCCATCACAAAATTGACCCATCGAAACAGTTGTGACCGAGGCCTTCCACATAGTAAACCTGGCGATTTCGATGTTCCCATTGACATAATCTCCATAGCCCATGATGGGCTGAAGTGATCATTCCCGAACACGAGCAAAGTGCCAATGAACTTTGCAATAAAGTTTGATAACAATTGAAGGTTGCTGTCGTCATGTGTCGAACATCCGCTATCAACAATCTAGAGAATGATCTCAGACACCGCATTACACATGAGGCGACACGGATGGAATAGAAGTAGATGTGGAACCCGAAATGTTAGAGGTTCGAAGCGAGTATGTTGAACATACACATTGATAATTTTAGGCATCCATTTAAATCCTAGTGTGTTATATATCCATTTCGCCATCTATAACTACTCTTTGCTTTAGTCTTAGTGAAAGCACTAGGTGGTACTTCATTCTTAGGAGGTGAAGCGGGAGCTACTATGATAGCAATGGTTGCCTTAGAATCTAAAGAGGTGGTTTACCAAGCACGGACTTAGAATGATTAGTGGGCCTAGAGGTATTCCGATTCTTAGGATTCCGTAATCGAGATTATAGCTTTAGCAACACATTTGTCATGACAATCGAATTCATACTCTTCCGACAAATAACACAAGGTGCATCGAATGAATATCAAAAGTACTTAACGGTTTAGCATTTGTTACATCACTATTTCTATTACATTTGCCGACGTAACATCTCTAGTGGAAGCAACATGAATTTTATTCGAGTCCTAGGGTGTTCTTCTACTTTAGCATTCTTATTGATCTTTTCTTAGGTCGTGACTTCCTATTCGCCGATTGAGTGCTCCTAGGGCGTGAAGTGCGGACGTTTGGAAAAGATGCAACTATTCTGCTTCAAGATGAGGAAACACATTAGCAACTTGTGATTTGGCGGTTGGAATTCTAGGTTCACGATTACTAAGTGTGACGGGTGCTAATCTCTTAATCACAGAGGCGGAAGTTGTTCATACTTTCCTAACATTTCCGTAACTTAGAGATGGTGTGAATCGGATCTTGATTTTCGTAAGCGAATATTACCAAAGAAAATTCATGACTTCCTAGTGTGAGCAAGATAGTGATCAAGTTCGTTTGATGCTTCAAGTCGAGTCTTTTGAGTAAATCAAATATGACACCATATTCTGTTTAACTTTTAAAGTTCTTGTTCATATTTTGAGATTTGACTTTTCAAAGACACGTTTTGATCATCCGGTTGCTCAATTTTAGGATCGGAAGATTTAGCACTCAACCGAGCGATTTTATTTTGAAAACTAAGTTGATGGTTGTGAATATCTTTTCACACCAATGAAGACGACGCTTTGCATTGTAAATTTCGGTGAGTAATCGTTTATTTTCGACTTTTAAAGACTCGATCCGAAGCACATTATCGGTGTTCTCAACAAGAATAACAGATTTCAACAATATCACAGAGATATGATCGGATGCATATGGCAAAGAATAGAATAACACAACATTATTGATATCAAGACGGATAACATCTTCCAAGAGTCGATCAACATCTTTTCTCAAGAGTTTCTTTTACGTTTAGTATTAGAAATAGATGTTTCATTTTCTAAAACGTTTTCATTACCCAAGTTCATATGAAAATCCTTTTCGAGCAATTGCACAACTTTTCAAGTTTTTAACATTAGGTAAAAGATTTTTCTAAAAATGTCTCTTTGTTCTCGCTTTGCAGGCGATTAAAATGTTCAACTTTGATTTCGGATCGATATTCTATCTCATGTTGTAAAATTTTGAGGTCACCATGAAAATGTCAAAATATCGAAGAATTTTTGATTTTCGGTTGTGAGTTTACTTCAAGAATGGAAGGTAAAGGACCATAAGTTTGTGCAAAGGTCGCTTTGGGATTAACATTAGAAGACTCGTGTGTTTTGATGATAACCCTTGGTGTGTTTGAAGAATCCGCTGGTGTGACGAAAGTGACCGCGTTTTATAATTAAAAGGTTTGTTGTAAACAACATTTTTAATTTTGATCGACTCGTCTTACGCATCAAACTCCTCTTGACGATGATATTCAACAACACTCATGACAAGATTATCAATTTTGTATTCTCTGACCGAAACGCCGGGAGTTGGTTTGAATGTTTTAGTGAAAGCTTTGGTTTGTAATCGCCTAGATTTTTTCCATATCCTTTTGGATTGGGTTTTAAGGTAAACTTTTCAATAGTCACATCGATTCACCATGTTTGTAAACAATGCTTTTAAACTCTTTAAGTTTGTTTTGTGTCGATAATTTCTTCAAGAAGGTCATCTACCCGATTCGTTGAATGCTTTTTGTATGCGGAGAACTGCTTTTGACAATTTAACAACTCGACCTTAGCTTTTGATTTTCCAAGGTGAGAGCGTTAATTTGCTTTTTATGTTCGTGTTTGATTGTTCTAATTCGCACAACAAAGCATTCTTCGAGGCGGCTAGATCACGATCCGTCTCTAAATATTTTCATTTTGATGAGGTTTTGCAAAGCGGATTCAAAACCTTTTCACGGTTTTCTTGAGTTTTGAAAAGTTGAGTTGCATTTGTAAGCATTCAAAATCCTTGGTTATGATGCATTTTACTTTTAAGGACCGATTTAATGCATAACATTCCTCCATTTTGATTTTATGGTCTTGAATTAACCGAGCAAAATGCGGATGGGCACAGATCATTTTGTTCAACGTGAGTCTCAACATGATCATTCTTTAGATCCTCGAAATGCGACCACTGAGTCAATTTGATTATCAAAGGAAACCATAAGGTCATCTTGATCATCAAATGTAACTACTGTGGTTAACTTGAAAATCATCGAAAGAGATGTAGAAGACTCATTTGAACGCCCGATCCGTGCCGGATTCGAGATATTGGCGGAGATATAAGTTCGATATGATGATGGTTTGTTCGGTACACGAGATAAGCCATCGGTGTCATACACTTGGGCTCAGATCACTCATGTGCGACTCATGCATATTAGCCATCAACATAACAAATGCATTAGCTCGCAAGTCCTCCATATCATCATCCGAGTCTCGCATATGCCATAAAGCTCGTTCTTTGTCCGTAAGAGATCCACCGACTTCATCCTTAAGAGCCAAAAGTAAGGCCTCTTTGAAATAAGCAACGCCCTAGTCCTTGGCTTTGGGCATGCATTAGCCAGTGTCCTTCTCATTGCGGTTGTAGCATCTAAGACCATTTAACCGATTCTCGAGCATTTCCTGTTCCACCACTGAGCTCATTGTTATTCCTCCCACAAGATTAAACCCTTGACCACCGCCCATCGGCGACCATAATCACGATTCGAACTTCAACACGTCCATTGTTCACAACAACTTGAGTCCGTGTGTTAGATGAGAAACGAATACGATTGTTGGATTTGTTGGTGTAACGCCAAAAGCATTAGCAATCATCACAAATCCTTGTTGCAATGCTTGAATGGATCGATTTCCTCGGTAGCTTCACCGACATATGCTTGAGCATTGTTGCCGTATGGAACCAATTGATTTTGTTGAGGTTGAGGTTGTTTTTGTGAAGGTGTGTTTGAAGCAGATTGGTTGAGTTCTTTGGTTGAGAGGATAATTCATTGAGCATACAAGGCAAGTTGTTGATTGTCCGGTTGTATTTGTTTAGCAATTTGAGCACGAGAATCCTTTCCCGATCAACTTCCTTTTCATGAGGCTTCAAGTAATCGTACAACAATCCATAAGTAGAATGATGCATATTCTTCGCCGACGGAGAAAATGACATACTTCTCCCATTCGGACCAAGACTACTCGGGAACTTAGTATTCACTTGCAATTCTTGGCATGATGATGTTGTGTTTATCCAAATCATTGATGATATCTGAAAATCGATGATGATATGACTCTAGTGTCTCTCGTGTTCAATCATGAAGTGTTCATAAGCCAAGTAAATTTTGGATTCCAAATCCTCCCGATTGAGCATGATCCTTCCATAAGAAGGCGAATATGATCCCACATTTTTGTGCGGTTTTTGAGCATCAACACTACGAAGAATTGGGTTTGGTAATCCTAAGAGGATGTATTCCATTGAAAGAACATCATCTTCATGTTAGAGAGAGAAAGTAGAGAGAAGGAAACTAGTATGTGTTTATTGATAAGGAAAGGTGAATTACACAATGAGTCTCACCCTCCATGGAAGTATGGAGGGTTTATATCCAAACACATACAACTATGGGTAATTGACATAACAAACCCATGTGTTTAAGGTAACAAAGATAGAAATAGTATCCCGTCAATGTCGCTCCATTTACGAGTTAGGAGCGATTCCAACAATCTTCCCCAATGGGACGACATAAGGGATTACTTACAACATTTACTACAAATAAGGAAAACAAATAAAGAAAGGTCTTCATAAGCTCTTCAAGTCTTGAGGATGATGAAAGTTTACGCTCTTTGTCTTCTTCGGTACATTGACTTGAGAACCGTTTTCTTCACTTGTAGGCAAATGATGTAATATGCATAAATTGGATTAACTTCCCCAATTCATGCCGCATGTCTTTAGCAACTTCTCCGTACACTCCTTTTGGCGAAGTTGAATCAATCGCCCCCAAACCGACAACCGTCTTCATTGATTCAAACTTTGATGTAGTGAACATTTCCTCTAACTTTTAAAGTTTTCAAGACGCAGTGGAATTTGTAGATGAGCGATAAACCACACAAGGTAAATCGACTTGTTATGGAAAATCCGTTCGGGGTAACATGCAAGAAATCAACAAGATCTTCTCACGTATGTAGATGCTTCACACCAAATGCACCACGAAAGACTAAATGAAACGACTTCCCCACTAATGTTGCGGTCTATCGGAATAGTAGTTACCGTTAACTGCAATTACTCGATAAAATGACCGTGTGTGAGGCATCATAACATCCTATTTAGGTAATCTTCACACACGATAACTCGTGAAAGTGAGACGATAACACCAAAGTGAGACGTTTGAACCACAAATCGCCTCATTTCTTCCCCGATTGAAGAAATTCATGAAAGGAAACGGGTTTCGAAAAAATCCAAAAACATCAAAGAAGCAAGGAACACCTATACTCTCTCCCTCGATGTTTTCAACGAATCGAATCATACACCACGTATGTTGATGATGAAATTGGAGACATCGAAACCATGTATGTTCAATTAATCGAACAAGTGTGAAGTACCATAAATATCTTGTGAGAATCACCGATAAAACTTCTACTCGTGTATACTCTTCTCGCCTAACTCTTTACCGACCCCATTATCATTTCGACGGCTTTTTGTAGTGACTCATCGATGGAGAAAACCCAATATGACGAACTTGAGATCAAGTAAAATAACCCGAACTTGTGACTTAAACTTGCACTATTGTCGACGAAGAACCCTTTTCAATCTCGATCGAAAAAAGGTAAACTTAAAGTTTCTCAAATTATCCACACCTTAGTGTGACACTTGAGCACAACAACGTAACTCCTTAAAAGTGATAGTTATAAGCTGTGAGCACAACAACGTAACTCCTTACATCAGGTTCAACTAGATAACTCAAGTCTTTGTCATTCGTAAAAGTTAAAGCTCGAACAAGGATCTCAAAGAATCATGCATCCAACCAACCCCGATATCTTCAAATACTAAGTACACGCACCCGTGATATCCCACTTCAACCTCAAATAAATAATAAAGAATTCACGCCGTAGTCACATCTTGCGGTTACATGCCCAAAACTAGCCTTCAATAACGGTTAAGATGAACTTTGATAATGGTTTATCCCGATCTTGTCAAAAATGTATCCCCGTGAAATATTTATCATACCAAAATGCCACTCCTTTAACCAGCAATTATACCAAATATTAACACTTTGTATTTCAAAATACATTAAAATTCAGCCTAATGTGTCATTTTTGATATAACCATTTTGAATCCAAGAGCTTAACCCAATTAGCCTTTTAAATCCAATATAGTTAAAAAAAGAAAACTCTTCCAGACACAATCCCCACGCAGCCCAGTCCAACAGCTGGCCAATTCAATCCCAAAACCTTAATAAAAACTGAAGCCCGGTCCATTCACCAAGTGTCCAATCACCTATATTAACAGGATATATAAGGTTACTACCCTAATATTTCTCTTCAATTTTTATTAACCCTAATCCTCACAACCTCTAAACAGTCCGCCCCCATTTTCTATTAATCACAAAAGATAGATCTGGAACGCAACTCTCGTCTCCTCATGTCAAAACCAATCTGATAATCCATCACATCCTCAATCCGAATCATATAAAACCATACCCTAATAACACTAACTCATAGAGGATCAGAAAAGATAACCTTTTTAAGATCCTATACGGGTCTAAGGTAGGTTTTATTTTCTTGTATTTTCTTGTTATGAACGACCCAAAGAAAACATATAACATAATTGTTATTGTGTTTTTCTTTAATTTTTCGGA
This sequence comes from Chrysanthemum lavandulifolium, assembly GCA_022545495.1. Classification (NCBI taxonomy): domain Eukaryota; kingdom Viridiplantae; phylum Streptophyta; class Magnoliopsida; order Asterales; family Asteraceae; genus Chrysanthemum; species Chrysanthemum lavandulifolium. The sequence continues at coordinate 107,523,206 of CM040240.1, forward strand.
AATGTAATGAAGTCAATTTTCAAAAAAATTGATCAGTGATGTTATTTGTTTAAACTCTTTAAGATTCGATAACGATTTATGAGAGAATATAAACAAAAGCTGAGATCTAGTAATTGTTTAAATTTCAGTCCGAGTCTTGATTGTGTTATGAGGAGATGAGATATGTAGGTAGAGTCTTAGTTGATTTGTAATGGATATGGATTTGGTTTATGGGTTGGCTATGGCGTTAACATTGTGACAATCGAACTTTAGTCCAAATGAGTTTTGACTAATGATGTAGATTACTCAAGTCAAAGATGAGTCTATTTGGTATTTGGTATATGGTCAAGGTCTGATAGGCATTTCTTCTTCTACATTTCTGTCCTTATGCGTAAGAATGGTCAAACGGCTTATGCGTAAGAAGACTTACGCGTAGCCATGGACCTTAGGCGTAAGCCATGGACCTTAGGCGTAAGCCCATATGCGTAAAAATTCCTACGCATAACTTCACAGTTATGCGTAACTTTCTGTAGAAGCTTAAGCGTAAAAGCTTATGCATTGCCTTGTTTTTATGCGTATTCCATACGCGTAAAAATCCTTATGCGTAAGTTTAGGGTTTTGACCCTTTGAATTTTTTCCGGCAAGTTTTTCCGACCATGTTATCCAATCAGTCTTCATACTAACCCAGAAACATCATAAAAATGCTTCTTTTGTTGTTTTGACCACTTGAATCGACGGATTGACCACTTGTGTTTCACGTTATTTGGTACAAAAGCATATAAGTGATTGTTTGGATAAGACCCAAGACAGATGTACGTGAAAGATCAGAACTTTTTGACCAAACACACATGAATAAAAAATGAGCTGTTAACCCAAAAAAAATATGAACGGTTAAGAACAAAAAAAACAGATTTTAAACACAAGATTTTGACAAGATAACATCACCAAAATCAACCATAAATAACAAACCGACCTGGCTCTTGATACCACTGTTAGGTCACAAGTTTTACAAACACAAGTTATAGAGAAAGAGATAATGCGATTGAACAAGTATCAAACACACACACACACAATAATGTAAGCGGTTATGCGTAAGGCATATGTGAAAGAAAAGAACTTGAACAACCAACCCTCAAATGAGGGTTTACAAGAGTATTTATAGGAGGAAGCTAGGCAACACCCTAGTTCCCATCCTTTCTTATGTGGGCTTGGGCCTAAGCTTATGGGCCTTCTACATAAGCTTGACCTTAAACAAACATAAAGGCCATAATAAAGCTACCTATTACATATGAAATATAAATACTTGAAATACTGTTTAGGAGTGATTCCAACAATATCAAACAACTGTATTTGTACAAACGATATCTGGTAGCAGTTGAAGAAGGCAAAGTAGGTTTCCTTGATGAAAATTCCGCTGGTACACCTACTAGGAAAACCAGGAGAGGCAGCACAGGAAGTATCACAAGCACTGAAAGCACACGAAAGTATCCGAAGAGGACACATGTTCTCAAAAGGAAAATTCTTTCAAAAGATGCTATTCCTATTCCCAAGCCTGAACCGCAACAAAAGCTAATGGATGAAAGTTCTGAGGATATTAAATCAGACGAAGAGGTCCTCTACTCTGAAACTCCAATCGATGACACTCAAACAGTAGCAAAACCTCCCAGTCCAAAAGCTGATAAAGGTAAAGGGAAAAATCCAGTGCTTGAGCATGAAGAGAAAAGCTCGGAAGAAGAGCCACTGGATGAAGACAGAGACTACAGAAAAAAGGTTAAGAATCTAAGACTCCTTCACGTTGCCAAAGAATTTGAACAGAAACAAACTCGTGGCCCCGGAGGGTCAAGTGGTGGTGCACTATCTACACCAGTTCCTGATGCGGTTAATCAACCCGATAAGGGAACTGGTACCACCACCCACGAACAACAACAAAGGCAACTGGAGGACTCTATCACTTATGAATTTGAGGAACCAGAAAGGGAGAAGTCTGAGAAAATTTCTGATGAAGATGCTGAGGTTATGACTAAAGAAAAAGTAGATAAAAAGCTCAAGCTCAAGCGGATGAAGAAGCCGGGATCAAGGTCAAGAATTGGCTAAGACCGACAAGATGACGAAGTTGATTATGATGATTTTGTTCTAGACAGTGACTCGCTCCAAGGAAGAAAATGATGAGCCACCAAAGACCATGAGTCTCCACATGTCTCATCATCATCAGGCTCGTCTTCTCACTCTTCACCTCCACCATCCAAAGGCACAACCAGATCCACATCCAAGTCTGTAAAGAAACCAACTGACTCTTGGATATCCAGAGCTAAGACAAAAATTTTCAAAGCTATCAAGCAAGTCAAGAAGAAAGACGTGATCAACAAAAAGCTGAATCAACTAGCTGACAGAATCAACTTTCTTCAAAACAGGATAAATGAGATGTTAAAAGAAAGGGAGCAAATCCAGAAGCTTCTCAAAGGAGATTTCAAAGGAAATGGAGAAGACGGCTAGAGAATATACTCACAAGTTTCTTCTGAAACCTTTGTCCTTGGCGTGACAAGAGATATGTTCAACAGACAACTCTATCCGAATCTCATGCAATTGGCCAAGCAAACTATAAGATCAACACCTCTAACCGTAACAATCAACCCAACTCGATCTTATAGTGTTCTTCGATCTTGAATTGGTTTCGTGTTGGTAACACAAATGTCAAAGCGATCGCAACATTTACCTCGACGAAGGTAAACTGCTTGAAGCATTGCGGAATACCAACTCAAAGCGACAAGCGTAGTAGAAGTTGAAGGCCTAAGCGCCCAAGAGACGATGATGATAAGGATAAGGATAAGGATAAGGAGCCTAAACGTCCAAAGAAGTCGGTGAACCCTCCTCTATGCCACCACCACCCCAAAGGACTCCAACACAAAGACGATCTCCTCCACGCCTATCTGGCGATAAACCTCGGGACCACGAGTTACCACCATCCACAGAGAAAACCGGTGATCATTTCGAATACATTGGTGGTGACGATGAAGAGTTCCATGAGCCCCAACAACAACCCACCTCTCCCGACACAACAAAGAAACCAGCATCCTCATCAAAGCCAAAGAAGAAGAAGAAGACGACTAAGTCTGATGTTGTCTCTTGGTTAGATGACGATACAACTGCTGAATACGATTGGTTTTCTCAACTTTGTGATGCTACTCCCCCAATACCAGAAGGTCAAGAAATGGTAGATGGCCGTACTATGGAGCATGTCAAACTGTTACAAGAAAAATTCAAAGTGAAGAAGATGACAAAGGCTGAGCTCAAGCGAATCAAGAAGGATGCCTTCCAATTGCTCAAAGATAGCTCCGAAAGTGCAATTGAAGTGGAATACCACCTCGACAACATTGCACGAGCCATGTCAAACAACATCGATTGGCTAAATCCCGAAGCTAACATCGACTTCACCAAGAAAGACAAAGCTCCATACTACAGATTGACCAGACCTCTACCCACAATTGGTCAGTCCGGATCAACCATGATTCCATTCCGCTACTTCTTCAACAAGACCTAGAATTTCTTCTACAAGAGCGATGTATCTAAGAAATACGCTACATCACTTACACTTCCGTTCCGTGAGAATATACTCAAACAACATTACAATCGAGGAAAATGCCACCCAAATGTTCTCTAACACTTGTGGAAAAGTATGATCTTGATGCCATTTATGGATTCATCAACGGCCCGAACGTCAAGAATCTACTACAAGAGTGCCGGTACTCACATCAAAGCATGAAGTGTCAAGTGATAAAGGGATCGTTGCTATCAAGCATTCCACTCTCTCGCCTAAATGGGACTACACATTTCTCAAGAAAATAGTTGTCAAAAGACAAGATGAAGAGGACTATGAATTCTGTGAAGCGGACTTTCAGAGATTGTCTCTTAACGACATTGAAAATATGTATCTTGCCAAGGTACAGGGACGAATGAGACATTTCTCTACAGAAATACAACATAAATACATCAAGTCCTTGCTCATCTTCATCAGAAGCATAGTGATCCAGGAACGTGTAGAAGACATACAACTTGCCGTGGAATCGTATCAAACGCGTGTTAACCTCACTAAACCACAACTCGACCTTCCCGAAATTAACCATCTTTCTCAATACACCCTCATTAGCAAACCATTTGGAGTAGTCTACCGTAGTGAACTACACCAAAATTGCTTAATGGCGTGTCAAGATCTTCATAAGTTTGGGGATCATATCTTCAAGAAAGTCGGGATGGGTTAGCTTACGGTTAAAGCGATACAACAAGGCATTGGGTCACCGAAGAGATGGAATTCAAGGGAGAGAAGGGATGTGAAGAAGATCATCACGCGGATTGATGAAAGGTTGTTTAGAAGGATCGATTCATAACTTTGAGAGTTTCGTAGGAGGTCGGTCAAGATATCTCTCACAAGCTACCAACATCCGTAACGCATTCACGGAGTTATTCTTTGGACTCACGGATTCTTCCGTAACCCTTGATTTGTTTCTCTCATATTTTGGATGTGTGATTTTAATGACGATGGCTTGTGCACACAATGTTGTACAACCCGTTCTTGTATCGAAAGGACCACGTAGTGCGCTTGATTGCCACAATCCTTATAAAAGAGCTAAAGCTTCTTACTTTTGAGTAAAACTATCAAAACTTTCATTTTCAAAGTTTTGCTCAAAAGAACAAGTACTTCCCCTTATGATTTTCAAAACCTCAAAAGTTAATATCACTTGTTGAGGGGGAGTATTTGCTTAAAACTTTGTTCACAAATTGTTCTACACGGTAATCTTCCCGTAAAACTCGAAATGGACATATTTGATATCAAACTTTCGTCAAAAATAACATTTATGTACCATTTTTAAGGGGGAGAAAAATTATGTGATAAGAAATATGTTGTGAATTGCTATTGAATCTTGGTGTGATAAGACTTCAAACATGAATTGACGAAATCTGAACAGTTATAATTTGAAAATATTTGTCTTCCAAGACTTGTCCGAGTAGATCGTACCTCTCGAGAAACTCCTGATAAACATGAACTTTGACAGGTTTGACAACCTTTTGGGGTTGTCCACATCTTCAAGGTAGTTATTAGAGCTAGTTGTCACCTAAAAGCTGACAATGTATCTCCTTAACTATGCATAGTAACCGTGTCTCGCGGGGAATTGTCTATCTTGAGTTGATCAATTCAAAAGTGCGCGTTCTTCTCTCACCGCAGATTTCATCAAAACACTTAAGCACGTGTGAAAGGGAGTATTACGCAAATATAAAACTCTCAAGTATTACAAAATGTTTCTCACTTATAAATACTTTGAGATTTTTCATGCAAATTGGTTTTGTGGCAATGGAGTTATAAGGTGATTAAGGTTAGAATAACTGTCCTATGATCCCTTGAGCCGGAGGATCTACCCAAGGATACCACCAATAGTTAGAATTAGAAGTCCTTAGGTATGATTGTAAAAGGAGAAATTGAGAATCGGAGAAAGAAGGAGTTGAAGAATTAAAAGAAAAGTAATGAAAAGGGTGAAAAGAAATAGCCCTCCAGTTATTCAACTTAGGAAGGACACGGGTTCAATTCATATGCTCGGTTGTCACTTGATGACACCGGTATTGAAGATCAAAGTCGTCATGGACCCAAATGACGCATGCACTAAACCTTCTTAGCCACTCAAGTTTCTCTCAGCGGAAGCTTGTTTCATTCTCACAGGGAACCCTACGTAAACTATCGGTTTCTCTTAGAGATTCTTGGTATTGAAGAAGGAGACCCTCTCCTAGTCTCCGCTCAGAAACCAAAGTGCACTATTGAGTCTAGAGCCACGAGATTCATCAAAAGATCTCTTAGGTACACTTGACAATTCATCGCCGTCGCTCAACAATAAGAACAAAGTGATATATTATCGTGTCCTTCAGATCTTAGCAATCTGTCGAGAACATTTATGAGGGTTCACAACCGTGATCCTCAATGATTGAATGGAAACTCTGCCGGGTCAACATCAAACAGCTCGACAGTGAGTCACCGGTAACTCCCGTGGATTACGCTTAGTGTGTCTCAAAAGATCTCAATCATGAGGTGATGCTTGATTGTACCTCGGTGGCTCATCCGAAGCAGTAGATGTATTTCGGTACATCACGTTATCTCACTTGTGGGACTCGGCCAGAACAACCTTTGTGAGAATTAGAGTTGTATTTTCACACTATCTTGTTAACACTCTCGAAGTTCAAACTTGTGTTGGATTATTTCTAACCCATGTTTTATGTTTTCTTCTTATGGATCTTTGGCGGGTGGAAAAGATCGCAGATTCTCCACATGCTCATACCTACAACATCACTAATGAAAGTTCTCTCAAAGGCAACACAAAGTCAAAATGATTCTTATAGCGTCAAAGAATCTACAAAGTTTAAAGACTAAGAGAACTACATCAGCACTAAAATCCAACGTTAAAGAGCATGTGAGCATGTTGGAGAAAGACGTGGAGACACTAGAGCAACGAAGCGGACCTGATGCAGACAACCACAACATACTATCACTGCCATCACAAAGAACAAAGATCAAAGAACAAAGATAATGATGACGTCAAACCAGAACACTTCAAAGGAAACAATTTCTCTACACTGGGGAGATTGTTCGAATCAAGGCACTTCTTCTCACAAGAAAGAAGAATGTCAGGAGACGTCAAAGCTACTATTACATCATCACCTACAACGTTTATATCATCAATCACTAACACTTAGGGGGAGATTGTTGGAATCACTCCTAAACTAGAATTTAAGTGTTAGTAATTAATATGTAATAGTTAGCTTAATTATGGCTTTTATGTTAGTTATCATGCCAAGGCTTATGTATAAAGCCCATGAGCCTTGGCCCAAGCCCATAAGAAGGGAAGGATGCTAGTAGTGTTGCCCTAGCTCCTTGCCCTATAAATAATCCTTGTAAATCCTCACTTGAGGGTTGGTTGTTCAATTTACACATTTTACTTTACGCATAACTCTTCATATATTTCATACGTGTATGTGTGTGTTTGTTCATCCGATCACCTTGTCTATATTTCTTCTATTAATGCTTGTGTTACAAACATGGTGACCTAACAGTTTTCCCCTTCCCAAATACCTGTTTTTCTTGTAGTGTTAGGCTAGAGAAGGAATTGGGAAAGAATGTTAGGAAACAAGCTTTGGATAAGTGTTTTCATATGTCATTTGTTTGTGAGGAATATGTAGCTTAGAAGACGTTTGAGGCATTTGAAGGAGCTAAAGGATTGAGAACATTCTTGTCTGTTGGGATGAAAGAATCGTGGCTACGTAACTACTTTTCGAATAAGCCTTTGGTTGACTTAGTCCCTCAGTTGCGATTCTTAAGGATTTTAAGTTTGAGTGGTTATGAGATAAGCGAGGTTCCAGAGCCCATTGGTAAACTAAAGCATTTACGCTATCTTAATTTATCTTGAACTAAAATCACACATATTCCAGAATATGTTTGTGATCTCTATAACTTAGAGACGTTGATCCTTTTTGGTTGTTCATATTTAACTAAGTTTCCCAACAACTTCATAAAGCTTAAAAGCTTGCGACATCTAGACATTAGATATACTCTGCTCTTAAAATACTTTCTATAGGGGTTGCTAAATTGAAAAGCTTTCAAACTCTTTCAAAAATCATTGTTGGAGGAGAAAATGACTTTTCGATAACCCAACTTAAAGACTTTGAGAATTTCCATGGGAAAGTTTCCATTGAGGGCTGGAAAAAGTAAAAAATGCAACGGAAGCACGAGAAGCACACTTATCACAAAAGAGGCTTACTGTAACACCCCCAAAAAATGGAACAGCGGAAGCACACAAGTCTCGGGTGCTGCTAAATTGATATCACAACACAAAGAATAGAATAACTGGTTTTTATAAAGAAATTTTATTCATTCTTGAGAAAAAAGTTTACATCATTTTTTAGCGCGGAAAACGGGCCCATAATAAAGCGGTCTCCATTTATGTTTATCAGATAATTCTATGACCATGCCATGCCTTTGTCTTGCGCCTCCAAAGTTAAGCTAACACCTTTAAACCTGAAAATACATGCTAAAAAGTGTCAACACGAGGTTGGTGAGTTCATAGGTTTGTTCAAATACATTTTCAGAGTACCATTGATGTGAGTTTAAAACATTCAGTTTTGTGATCATTGTGTTTCGCATAATGTCATGAAAATCGTGTTTACCTTAAAATAAAACTTCATGTGTGGACGTATGTGGGGTATATGCACATTACAATGAATATAATGTCATATAGTGTGACTATTATGCTAGCACTAAGTTCATGCAAACTAAGCTTGACTATATTGGGCATGCTCTAGAAGCATGGTAAAATAAGGGCCTTGCAAGTGTTGAATCCCAAAACACTTGAGTTTCAACATGATATACGTTCGTTTGCCTATCCGGTCAACCCGAACAAGGGAGTCACCCCTAATAGATCTATTTATAACTTTCGCCCTTCCCGGCAGGAATTGACGGTTTATGAGTTCGACCAATTTGAGATTTAAGGGCTTAGGCTACGTTGCGTACATAGTTTAATCAATAAAACATGTTGTGTGGTCCAGAAAAACATTTTGCATGATTATCACGTATGTAACTTTAAACAGTCATGTTTGCTAGAAAACAATTTGTTATGTGGCATGTAAACACTTCAAGCATTCAAATAGTCATTCATTTCAGTCAAACATCACAGTTTGAATAATACACATTTTCAGTAAAAGAACATTGAGTTTAAGTAAACGAGCATGTATTATCCCCCAAAACAGTTATGAAAACATGTAAAAGTAGGGGCTATAAAACTCACCTTAGCAATTCACAGTATGCAGTGAAATAAAACAACTAGTGTAGTGAATGGCTCCGACAAGCAACCGAAATTAGTAAGGCAAGTTTAGTCTTTATTTCATATTTAAGACTCGAGAAAGTTTAAATAAACTTCATAAGTTTTACAGTGTTTGTTTTGTTGTTGCTTGTGTGGAATCATTTGAGTTTAAAATGGTTTAAAAAAAGTTTGTATGTGTATTGGCTTATGGAAGTGTATAAAGTATATCAAGGATGAACAAGACTTCGGTTTAATGATAACCTAATGACGATGTACGGAAAGTAAGTATATATATTATACGACGTTATTGGTTTAAGTGAATATCGTGAACGAAGGAGATATATATATTAAGTGTACATATTCTTATGTCATTTAAAAAAATGTATTTATTTTTAAGGAAAATTAAGTCTTAACTTAATATATATACAACTTGTACTAGCAAAAATACAATGTAAGTTTTCAATAAATACATTTCCTAAATATTTTTATCGAAAATTTGGCATGACACGAGTGCATATCTTTGTTTGTTTGTGGTGTTAAATGTCGAAAAGTTATATATTTCATTTTATCAAGTTTAAACATCCGGTTTAATATTTGAAATATATGTTTACAAGTTTATATTCGCATGGTTAGAAGTGTGAAAATATTTTTAATTAATCTATGAGTAGACGTAGTAAATTCATTTATTTAATTTATTTTCAAAACTTAGTTTAACGTTAAGCTTATTTCATGCGTTATTCGATGTTAATGCTATTGATGCTTTGTGTCGCGTTGCAAATAGAATGAGTCGTGTTCAATGATATGCCGTGTGTAACGAATTGATATGAGATGGAAAGCAAGTCGAATGAGACAGAATTTGAGTCGAAGGAAAACTCGAGATGACACGCGCAATCCAATGACCGAGTGGGTTGTTTAATTAAAACCAAACGGACCCCGTGTATTACTGGGCTTCGGCCCAGTGTCAACACACACTCTTATTAAATTGTGAGCTGGGCTTTTTGTTATTACTAAACTGAACGGACCCTTGGACTGTTAGTGGGCTTTACAGCCCATCAATGAATAACACACATACACTCTTTGAAGTTTATGGGCTTGTGGCCCAAATACATTCTAACACCAAAAACAGATTAGCAACTTGGGGTTTTTGACACAGCTTTGATGCGAGGGGAGCAACCAAAACGCAAGCACAAAACGATAACCGAACTCTTACATCACGAGACTCTTACGAGTCTTCCTCGAGGTCTTGTGGTAGTCGAACTAACAAACACCCTCGGGTGTCTTTACTCGACTCGGAGCCAAACACAACAACACCCTTTGGTTTGTTCTCTTGGTGACTCGAAACAAACACGAACACAAACACTCTTAGAAGCTTGCTAGCACACCGAAAACGAAACAACAATAACAATAGCTAACCAACTTGACTAGGGACCAAAATCTACGCATAAGTACTAATGTCAAGGATGTATAGAGGTTTTAGACCGAGCCTTGCCTCGTGTCAAACGGGTACGACCCGACTCGAGGACATGACTCGATACCAATCACACCCTTATGGTATTGTGATGGTACGTGTAACATATTGGATTTCATAAACACATCACATATATTAAATATGGGGCGTATAATATAGGTTTTAGAGAGAGAAAGTGGAAGAGTTTAGGAAACTTAGTTAGACAAAGAAAAATGATATCATTAAGCTCCAATCCTCTACCTTGGGAGGTAGAGGGTATTTATAGTTTCTTACAAGACACGCCTCCTACGGGTCGTGGATCGGGCATCTGATGGGTAAAGACCCGACGTCCTCCACGGTGTTACTTAGCAAACTACTTACTAACATAAAATAACTATGACTACGAGCTTTCTAACGAAAACATATACTTGAGGAGACCGACTCTTTAACAACCGGATTTTCTAAATCCTAACAATCTCCCCCTAAGGGAGGTCACCTCAAATTACATTGATTACAAATAGATGTTACATTTTAGATGTTCTTGGATTCTTGTTTAAGTTCTTTGCTCTGTAGCCCGTAGTCTTTAATTCTTCATGTTCCGCATGTTTTGTAATTTCAAGTGGAGGTCCTTACTTGATCCACGTGATGGTGAGTATTGAGCCAGTTTCGAGATCATCAGCCACAACAAATCTCTGACTCATCCTTTATTGTTGTATTGCCATTGTGTGATGTTGTGACTTTCGGACCGACATGCTCACATTTTGGATCATGATATCTTATTATCAGAGTAGCGGAAGCTTTTGTTGATTCATAATATTTCCAGCAGCGTAGCAGAAGCATGGGTTGAAAATATCAGAGCCAGTTGATGAAGATATGCGCTTATCATGATTTCTTTAGATGTGAATGTGATGTGTGAGCATGCGGCTATGGATTGACACCCCAATTCTAATCAGCTGCAACCATCGGGTGTTCCTGCATAAAACGATTAGCAATAAAGCGCACAAAAGTGTCTTTGATCACTTTTGTTGAATTGAGTGGACGGCCCACGGTTCCCGTTGATCAAGACAAGCATTGCTGTGATCGTGTAAAATTCGAAGAATCTCCTTCGAGGGTTTCAGAGTCGCTCTAGTCGTTCTCAAACCGGAACATCCTAAAGAAGACAACACGGAGTGAGTGAATCAGCGAATTGAGATTCACAGATTGATAGAAAATGATTTGAAAAACAATCGTGTATTGCTTAATATAAAGGGTTTTGCAATACAATGAAGGTTTTATGGAAAATCAATTATCAATCATAAATACCCTTTTATTTTGAAATATTAATACACAGTCGATGTGCTAGAGAAAAGAAATTTTAAGCACAACGACCGGTTTTTCAAAGGTATCCATCAATCCATTTCCTGGACCAAGGTTGATTCAATATTGAATCGCCCCATCATTTCAATCCAGTTGTCACAAGCTTGATCTTTAGAAAAGATCTCACATGTCACCCACCAAGAGCTTGTTTTGTGTTGGCTCTAGAAGGATTTCCATCTTTATCGTGAATACTTTACATATCACTCAGATGTTCTAGCAATACCACAAGGATAATGCGTAGGACTCTCAATATATACTTACTTTCCACATTGTGTGAAACAGCAAGTCTACGTTAATTTTGTGTCTTAATGAGATATTGTGGATGATCTCTTGGCTCTAGACTCAATCGTTCATTTTTGGTTTCCTATGCCTGAGACTAGGGAGAGGGTCTCCTTCTTCAATATCAACAATCTCTAAGAGAAAGTCGATAGATTATGTAGGTTCCCGTGAGAATGAAACAAGTCCTTTTAAGAGGAACTTGAGTAGTTTGAAAGTTAGGTGCGATCGTCCACCGGGTCCATGACGTCTTGTCTTCAATACCAGTGTTACCTTAGTAACAACCAAGTAGCATATGTCTTGAACCGGTTTCGCCCTAAAGTTGAATTATTGGAGGCTATTTCTTTTCACCCTTTTCACATTTATTTCTTTTACATTCTTCAACCCTTCAAGCTTACGAGACTTCATTACTAGAACCTTGTTGGGTTTATTCAAGTTCTAGCTCTTTCTCATCCGCACTCTTCCCATTTCTCACTTTTCTCCTTTTTTCATCATACCTAAGGACTTCTACACTATCTAGTGGATTGTCCTGGTAGATCCTCCGACTCTGGCGGGATCGTGGGAACGAATACCTAACCTAACCATCCTTATATATCCATGCATAAAGTAAATTTGGTCGGTCTTTTGGCATTGTTCTTCTGCCATTGAGACCAATTGAAAACCATTTTAAAATCAATCCAGGTACTTGTGATATACAATCAAAACATTTTGTACCTTAATTGTTTTTGATATTTTAGAAAGAGCTCCCCTTCAACATGTGCATCAGATATTTGAAATTGTTTTCGCACATGGAGGCAAGAGAACTTTGAAATCTTAGATTAAGATTGAGAAATTCAATCTTTGATTAACAATGTTTTTCTAAAGATATCATCATCACTTCCCTTATCAAATCGAGTATTTTAAAGACTTTGTATCAAATATTTTGGGAAGGATGAGGTTTTCATGTGATCGCTCCCCCTCAATATGTGCATTGAGATATGAAAGTGTTTTGCACATATTAGAGAGAACCTGCACTTAGAGACAAATCGATCACGTTTTAATTCTTTTGGGTTTGAGATATATGCTCCCCCTCAACATGTGCGTGGAAAAATTGTGTTAATACAAATATCGTCATTAAACATTATTTATATTTTTGATCTTTACCTAAGTTTTGTTAACGACAAAAGTAAATTTAATTTTTATAAAGCTTAAAGCTTGTCAAGTTTAATAGATATTAAAACAAGCTTTTTCAAATAATATCTTCATCACTCAAGCATTTACATTGTGATTAATCATATCTTGATATGACTCTAAACCATAATGTAAGATAGTAGTTTTTAGAATGTTTTGATTTCTTAAAAACTAAACATTACATATGTATTTGCATATTTCTAAAAATAGAAAAACAAACACATGACATCATGTGATGTATCATTGAAATCATTGGAAGATTTCATTAGATATTTTGTGTAGATTTAGGCTCTACATATCTTACACAATCTTGCATAGATATGGTTGACTTTGGCAAGATTTTGAGATCTTGTTGTCGGACCTCAAAAGACCATAATTTAACACGGCGGAACCCTTTTAAGGGTTTCGTGGTCCGTGGTGCTTGCTGAGTGTTTTGGCTATAAATAGCAAAGCCAAACCAAGTTGTTTTTCATCTCTTTCTATCATACTCTCATACAATCCTTCTCTCTAACCTTTCTAACTCAGTTTCATATCATATTAGTGATCTCTTTTGTAGCAAAGAAGATCAAGTCACATTCAAGCTTCAACGAGAAGTTGGAAGTCTTGTTTGTTTGTTGTTGTATGATCTTGTGTTGATCCATACTTCATTGTTGTACCAAACCATCATAATCTTGTGAGTGTGAGTGGTTAGTATTTTAGTCCTTAAAATACATTGTGTGTGGGAGTGGTTGTACCCTTGAAAAGAACTCGACATTTAGCTTAGTGTCGGAAATAGTGTGTAAGATAAGTGTAAAGGTTTCTCCGCCGGTGAAAGGAGCTTGTTGACTAGTGAAGTTAAACTCTCGAGTGTGAGACTCGGGGAGTGGAGTAGGGCAAGGAAAAAGAGTCCTTGTAGACCGAACCACTATAAACAACTTGTTGTGGTTTGATTGTTTCTTTCCTTATCTACTCTTTATATATTATTTACATATTTCACTAACATATCTAAGATAAATATCAATTGATCTTTCAGTAAGTTTCAAAACAAAGTTTTTAATCGGTAAACTATTCAACCCCCCTTCTAGTTTTCCACAATTAGTACCAGAGCCTCGTTGCTTAAGAATTTCTAAAATATATTATATTTTATAAACTTGAAACGATCCATGGATTCTGAAAACTTTAAAGAAGGGCAATCTATGCAAAGACCACCACTCTTTGAAACCAATGGATTTATCTATTGGAAAAACCGTTTTGAAACATATGTTAAATCAAAAGATATAGATCTTTGGTTTGTTATTGTTAAAGGGATTTTAGTCCTACAACAAAAGATATTTCTGTTGATGAACAAAAGAAATTAATTGCTAAAAATAATGAAGCTAAAATGATGCTTTATAATGCTTTGCCTAGAAAAGAATTTGAAAGAATTTTTATGTGTGAAACCGCCAAAGATATTTGGGAATCCTTGATTGTTACACATCCAGGAAATTCACAAGTCAAGGATAACAAAATTGATCTTCTTGTTCAACAATATGAACAATTTGTTATCCCTGAAGATGGAACCATTGATTGTGGCTTTGCTCATTTTAATACTATTATTACATCACTTAAAGCACTTGATGAATCTTTTCGTAGTAAGAACTTTGTCGAAATTTCTTAGAGCACTCCATCCAAGTGAAGAGCTAAAGTGGCGTCCATTGAAGAATCAAAAGATCTCTCAAAATGTCACTAGACGAGCTAATCGAAACCTCAAAGTACATGAAATGGTGATGGAGAAAGATTCGAAATCATCAAAGGAAAAAAGAGAAAATCAAATCCATTGCTCTAAAAGCAAAAACGGAATCAAGTGATGATGACGAATCTTGCTCCGTTAGTGAAGATGAAGAGTATGCCATGGCCGTTAGAGATTTCAAAAAGTTCTTTAGAAGAAGAGGAAAGTTTGTAAGACAACCTCGAGAAGAAAATAAGCCATTCCAAAAAGATCGGGATGAAAAAAAGGGTAAAGGTGAAAGAAAGTGCGTTAGATGCGGTGATACAAGTCATCTAATAGGAGATTGTCCCACGCCACCTAAAAGCAAAACTCAACGAGCCTTTTGTAAGTGGTCCTTGGAGTGATAGTGAAGATGATGAAGAATCAAGCAAGTAGAAAATTGCTCTAATGGCACAAGAGTCAAACGAGGTACATTCTGACTCATCTTATTCCTCTATTGATGATGACACTTTGCAAAAAAAATACAATCAATTGTGTGAGCTAAGTCTAAAAATCATAACTAAAAATAAATTTTTAAAGACTAAAAAGGAATTTTTAGAAAATGAAGTCTATGAGATAAAAGAAAAGGCAAAATGATTAGAAAAGGGAAAAGCAAATGACGATGGTTGCAAATCATGTCAAGAGCTTCATCTTGAAATAGAAAACCTAAAGCTCACACAAGATATTCTAATCGGACATAATTCTAAATTTAAAAGGTTTAACAAAAACATCGCTTGTGCCGATGAAATAGTTAGAATTCAAAAAACACTAGGAACATGAATGGGCTAGGATTTAATGAGGTATTAATTCCAAAGAGTCAAAACAAAACGGCCGAAAAGACAAACAAACTGTCAAAACTGCTGCAGTGCAGCACGGACCAGACGGACCCAAAATAAGGGCTCCATCCTTTGTAACAAATGGTGCCGTGGGAACTTCAGCAGGACAGAATGTTTGTGATACGGACCGTAGCGAATTTATCAAAGTAATAAAGAAAACCGAGGATAGTGTTAAACTAAAACCTGCTGTTACATCAGGAGTAGGTCTTGCTAAAAATGAATTTAGATCAAAAACTACTCAACAACGACATAAAACACCTTTTGCCAAACGCCCATTTCCTAAAAGTAACCACAACATACAAACCAACTATCAACATAACGGTTGGAATCAAAACTTCCCTAGACCATATCAAACTCCAGATAACATGTATGTTTAACCCAAACGGACACATGAGATATTGGGGACCAAACGCTTGAGTTATTTGCATCTTAGGTATGCTTGAAAGTTGGATTGGAACCTGATGAGTGGATAAAAGATAGTGGATGCTCACGACACATGACTGGCAACAAAGGTCTCTTCTCAACATACCAAGAGTATGACGGAGGTAATGTCACTTTTGGTAGCAATCTCAAAAGCAAAATCATTGGCAAATGTACGATCGCTCATAACTCCATAACTATTTAAAATGTTGCTCATGTCGATAGGTTAGGATTTAATCTACTTAGTATTAGCCAATTATGTGATAAAAAGTATAAAGTACTATTTGAAGAAAATGGTAGTAAAATACTAAAAGATGGTATCACCATAGCTAAAGGAGTTATGAAAAATAACATATACATCATGAAAATAGATAAAACATCTAATGACAAACTTTGTTTAACAACATTAGATGATAGCTCAACTCTTTGGCATAGACGCTTAGGTCACGCTAATATGAGACTTATACAAAACCTATCTTCAAAAGAGCTAGTTAGGAATTTACCAAAACTTAAATATGACCAACATTTTATGACGCTTGCAAAATTGGTAAACAAACCCATAGTAGTCATAAGGCCAAAAACATGGTGTTCACATCTAAGTGTCTAGAACTTTTGCATATGGACTTGTTTGGTCCATCCGCTATAAGAAGCTATGGAGGCAACTTATACACTTTAGTCATAGTAGATGATTACTCAAGGTTTACTTGGACGTTGTTTTTGAAAACCAAAAATGAAGCTTTTGATAAATTTGAAATTCTTAGCAAGAAAATTCAAAATCAACTAGGTGTTAAAATTGTGTCGATCCGAACGGATCATGGTCATGAATTTGACAATGAAACACAATTTGGAAACTTTGTGATACAAATGGTATAACACATAACTTTTCGCCCTCGAACACCTCACCAAATGGAATTGTAGAACGAAAATAGAACCATTCAAGAAATGAGTAGAACGATGCTTAATGAACAAAACATTCCTCAAAAGTTTTGGTGTAACGCTGACACTTCTACATATATTTTAAATAGAGTCCTAATACGTCCTTTCTTAAACAAAACACCATATGAGCTTTATAAAGGTAAAAAGCCAACTTTAGGATATTTTAGAGTATTTGGATGTAAATGTTTCATTCTTAATACTAAAGATTATCTCACCAAGTTTGACCCAAAGTCTTATGAAGGTGTATTTTTTGGTTATTCTCAAACTAGTAAAGCTTACATTGTCTTAAAAAAAGAAACAATGAGAGTCGAGGAATCGTTGAACATAACATTCGACGAAAGTCCACCTCCCTCTAAGACATCACCTTTGGTAGATGATGACTTAGTTGAAAGTCAACTTGTAGAAAGTCAAGAAATAATTGAAAATGACAAGGAAGATGAACCATTAAATAATGAGATTATAAACATCAATGAATCCAAAAGTCATCCTTTAGAAAAAGTCATAGGATAACTAAATCAAAGAACCTTAAGATCACAAGCCCAAAATCAAAGTAATCATTTTTGTTTTGTGTCTACCATAGAACCGAAAAACATAAATAAAGCAATAAAAGATGAATCTTGGGTAATTGCTATGCAAGAAGAGTTAAACCAATTCGTTAGAAATGATGTTTGGAAATTAGTTCCAAAATCTAAAGATCAAACTATTGGTGTAGTGTCTAGAAACAAAGCTAGGCTTGTCGAACAAGGTTATAATCAACAAGAGGGGATTGATTATGATGAAACTTATGCACCGGTAGCTAGGCTCGAGTCTATTAGAATATTACTTGCATATGCATGTGCTTATGACTTTAAATTATTTCAAATGGATTTGCGTTTCTTAATGGGTTTATTAACGAAGAAGTATATGTTGCTCAACCTCCCGGTTTTACCGACTTTGAGAAACCACACCATGTCTTCAAACTCAAGAAAGCATTATACGGTCTTAAGCAAGCACCAAAATCTTGGTACGATAGACTTAAGACTTTTCTTGTTGAAAACAAATACACCATGGAATTAGTAGATAATACTCTTTTTACCAAGAAAAAGGAGTCACACATTATCATTGTTCAAATATACGTTGATGACATCATATTCGGATCAACTTGTCAAGAGCTATGTGATGATTTCTCTAAAATCATGCACGATGAGTTTGAGATGAGTATGATGGGTGAATTAAACTTCTTTCTAGGACTCTAAATTAAACAACTAGAAGATGGCATATTCTTTAACCAATCTAAATATATAAAAGATATGCTTAAGAAATTTGGTGTTGAAGATTCAAAACCAACTAAGACACCCATGTCTTTGACACTAAACTCACCAAGGACGAGGAAGGTGAATCAGATAACACTAAATATAGAGGAATGATCGGTAGCTTACTCTATCTCACGGCTAGTAGATCCGACATTATGTTTAGTGTTTGTCTATGTGCTCGCTTTCAATAAAATCCAAAGGTATCACACTTAGAAGCCTTGAAAAGGATATTTAGGTACATTAAGGGAACGACATGTTTAGGATTATGGTATCCCAAAGGAACGGGTGTAGAAACTATAGTGTATGCCGATTCGGATCATGCCGGTGACTATGTCGATAGAAAAAGTACAAGTGGTATTTGCACTTTTGTCGGACATTGTCTCACCTCATGGTTTGCAAAGAAGCAAACGGCTTTAGCTATCTCAACTACTAAAGCCGAGTACGTCTCAGCCGGAAAAGCATGTCAACAAGCTCTTTGGATGAAGCAAGCTCTCGTGGATTACGGAATTCATCTCAACGACATCGTTATATTTTGCGACAACAAAGGAGCTATTGATCTCAGCAAAAATCCCATCCAACATGCTCGTACAAAGCATATTGAAATCCGTCATCACTTTCTTCGCGACAATGTTCAAAAAGGAAACATCTCAATTGAGAAAGTGTCCTCCGAAGACAACATTGCCGACATTCTATCTAAGCCTCTCAAACGAGAACCATTTAATCTCCTTAGACTTGGTTTGGGGTTAATGTAACCAAACATGTAGGTAAAACATAGCCTAAAACTTAGAACAAACAAAACAAAACAAATTTGTTTTGAACTCTCTTCGTACCCACGCACAAACGACAACAAAGACGGAACCAAAAATTTGGTGTCGCTCGGTCCGTGGTACTACTGATTGCAAAAGTGCTACCTACAAAACACCTTCTTCCTCACAACCCACTTCACCAAAACGTGCAAACATTAGACCTAACTCATTGTTGACATTTCTCACCCACAAAGCAATCAAGTTAACATCATTGTAAGTATCCTAACTACATTTTATCTCTTAATTTCGAGTCTAGGATTCTAATTTGTGCACAAAATCATTACATGGGGTTTGTGTATATTCTTGTACAAAACATGGATTCAATTGGCAAATTGCATAACTAGTCATTGAAATTAGGTACTACATTATCATATTGCATAAACAAATCATGTTTCCCACTAATCAAAAGATAATGACTATAAGGTTTTATTCAAATAATCAAACACCCCATGTCAAAATTTCTTTGAAAAGCTTCTCACTTGTAGGAAAACAATTTTTCATTGTTAATACAAATAGAAACGTTAAATTTTCATCACTTGCATGCTCTTGAATACTAAAGGTGTTGCATAACTAATATGCATTCCCGAGTATATTCAAATAAAGCCACATTGAATTAGGAGCGTTTGGGTTATCTCATGTCGTTTGCAAAACACCCCCACTAAAGACTATTTTATGCATAAAATGAGTCGAGATAACCGCAACTCCAAATCGTTTTCATATAGGCACACACTAGAATCAAAACATTAAGTTTATTCTCATTTTTAACATGTAAATTCTTGCTCATAGGAATAACCATGGTAGCCGCAAGATTCTATGATCACAAGGATACCGTTAACTACATTCCAAAACACCACAAAACCAAAGGACTTTCCAAGGAACAAGTCTAAATCTTTAAGAGTCTAGAAACAAGGTATTTCCATGAGGATAGAACCATTCACTCCTCTTTTGTCGACAATACCAATCTCCGTGAAGAGCTAGCCGCTATTCAATTCGTTTGTCTCCTTGACATCGATGAACCTATTTGTCCTAGGTTTGTGTTAGAGTTCTATGCTAGTGTCACCGTTTCATTGATGAAGAAGATGAGTTTAGCCTTAGGTTTAAGATCAATCAAACGACTACACCATCTCCTTAACCCAATTTGCTCAAGTGCTAGGAATTCCAACCGAGGACATGTGTCTACTCGGATAAGTGGTCACCACCATCCTTGATGCAATCAATGACCGCTATCTTCCTACCAAACTCCTTTAGCGGATAAGGATGTCATCCGTGAGCTTATTTACCCCAAGGGTGATACAACCGTGTCACCCGAAAGGAAAGGAGGTAAACCGAGATCCATATGGAATGGAGCTCAATGAACTTAAGCCCGAATTTAAGAAATGGGAGGAACTACTTAGAGCAAACGTCATTAGCACCATAGGAATAGGGATCATATCAAAGCTTTCCTTTGTCACATGCTCACAACTTGTCCACCACAACCATTCAATTTAGCCTACTACATTGCTAGGAGAATGATTGACATTCCAACTCAAGGATCGGTTGCTCTTCCCACGGGATGCTTCTCACCCGCCTCTATAGAGCCTTTGCACCAATTCCACCAAGCCCAAAGGGTTGCAGCTTCACTATGAGCTCATCCTCACATCTTTGTGCCCTTGAGTGACGAGCGAGTGGCTAAGACAAAAGGCAAAGAGCAAAACCTCCAACTCCATCATCATCATCATCAAATAGCTCGAGGATGGTCTTCCAAATTCTCGCCTTCCGCCACATGAGTATTATGCGTCTCTTCCCGAGATTGAGAATGAATCAACGAGTTCAAGCAAACCAAGGGATGTTCAAGTGCCTTGGTAGGATGATGAACAAGATTTACAAGAAGTTGGACAAGTGAGGGTCGGTTTAAGAGTGTTTGGAACAAAACATTAACTTTAATGTTTGATACAATTTGGTTGATTTTTATTTGTAGGATGATAATATAACTCAAAACAATGATGTATGCTGATACGCTTACACAGCGCGTTCGGGGTCAAAGGAACTTCCTTTTCGTCGAGCAAGTTTTTCAACACCCTAGGCAATGAACCTAATCGTTGTAGTGTAGTATTAGGGTAAGCCACGGGTGTTGATATCATTCTCTAGGGAATAGGAATGCTAGTGAGAAGTTACTACACTAAGGTTGGGGTTGAGGAAGATTATTTTTTTTATTTTATTTTTTTAGGAAATGGAAAGGTACAAATCTCGGGGTTTGGATTTGGGGGTTGGTATTTTTACCGATTACTCTACTATTATCTATTCTAATTAACTAAGCTAGGGGTAGTCTATGTCTATATTTGTGTGCTCGTATGATGATTAAGAATGTATTTACTTAGGTTTTATTACTCCCTAGTTATCTCCTATTGATGGTTGAATTGTCACGTCCTTATTCTTAACGTTGTGGTTCTAAGGTCGTAGGGTATGCGTTATCCCTAACTCTTTGAAGCTACCAAAGGTTAATGACTACAAAATCTCTAGGATTTATAAACTTAACACTAAGGTATTCTTTGGATGTTTAGCCTACAATAACTCTAGGTGATTATAAACTAAGGTTCAACAAAGATTAATCAAACATTAATACCACAACGGATGACCTATCGCAATACTAGGTCAATTACAATTAAGATAAGAGACAACCAATCAATAATCAATAACTAGGTTTCATATTACCTAAGCAAACACACAAATAAATTAGCCGGACATGGAGAACATGCAAGCATACACACAATCAATTGAAGACATAATTAAATTAATGAAGTAAAACACTTATCTTGATGTAAGATAGGTATGGAACCCTAAAATCCTGTACAAGACAGACCTTTGGTTCGGTTTAGGTTTTACTCCACAAAACTACACTAAAAACTAAAAATTGGATTCTATATATAGTGTTACAAAGCTGCGACGACGCCACTCTTTAATTGTGACGCCGCTGGTCGGGTCGTCATTAGGGTTTTGTCTTGGCCATGTTAGCATTGTGACGGCGTCACCTTATGCCTTTGACGCGTCTCCTTGGCCTCGGCGCCGTCTGGATCAAATCTAGGTCGCCCGAGCCGCGACGCCTACTCTTTTAAAACACGATGTCGCCACCGTAAATAATCAATTTGGCTCTTGAGTCGTCACAAAACTTGTTCGACGCGGCAACAAAGTAGAACTCGACGCCGTCCCTTCGGCCCAAAGACTGAGTGTCTCGATTCTTGACTTTGGCCATTTTCTTCAGTATATTCGCGCTTTTCGTCCGAATAAGTGTCATTCCAACAATTTGCCTTCAAAAGACCTAAAAAGTGAAAAAGAACGAAATTAAGTAGTAACGGATACAAAAGTGATCAATTAAGGCTTAAACGACCCTCAAAAGGTACATTTTAAATCCTTATCAAATATCCCTACACTTGGTATTTCCTTGTCCTCAACAAATGTGCTTTTAGCCAATTGATTTATAAATTAGGGTCATGAAGCATTAGTTTAGAACGATCCACAACACATATAAGCCCATATGCTTTTTTTTTTTTTTTTTTTGAACACTCTATTTTTTCTTTTTCTTTTTTTTTTTTTTTTTTCATACACTCTTACTCTACCATCCTCTCACGATAACATCAAAATGATAGGGATTTATGGGCACATCCCTACACTTGAGTTTTTATTACTCTAACACTAATTTGACCGAATTGAAAAGATCAAAACACTTGGAGTACATTATTATGCAAATAAAGGAATTTGAATTTAACGTTCCCTTCTCGTCATTTCATAAAATTTAACTTTTCCCATGAGTCCCAATCGTCCCAAAACTGTGTACAAAGGATATGACTCGACTTAGCAACTTATGCAAGCAACTAGATAATTGAACTAAGGGTTTAGTGTGATAACAATAATGCACTAAAAGTGAGTGCATACAAGGTAGGCTAAGGCGATTTGGGTGTACATTTAGGGGTGGATTGTAAACAATGCTCTTCATTGATATTCCGTAAAACCGAAACATCACGAGAACCGCAAAAGGATAGGCTCGAGGGTTAACTAGGGTATCGTGTACTAAAATGAGTACAACGCAAAGGTGTGGGGAATTACTCAACCGATGTGGAAGAAGTAATTATATTACGGGTATCAAACAAGGGTTATCCTAATGCCTCTTATCATTTAGTTATTCCTAACTACACAAGTGTAGTCTTACTAGCGATCTCGGAATGCATCACAAAACAAGTTCTAGAAACTATTATACTACCGGTTCACACTCTAAGCATTAAAGATTAATGCTTTAATTCCTACAAATCTAAGGGCGATCCTCACATTTTGGGTGGAATTTAAGTGGTAAAGGGTTTTTGTGCTAGTCATATAATTTCCTATCCATGAGACGCTTTATTAAGACTAATGGCCCACTCCTACATGTCATGAAAAAAATTGAATTTGGTGCCAAAATTACCCTAACCGATATTTCTCATGGTTTATTACACAAATGAAATTGGACAAGGCAAATAGTCAAGGATAAGCATAGTTTCAAAGTTCCCGTCTTATTTTCCCTCCCTACACTTAAACTGAACATTGTCCCCAATGTTCCCCGAAAGTATCAAAGTAACGATAATGGAAGGTAATTAAATGAAAGAAACTAGTACTCCCCTGATTAGCTCGGTAGGATCCATGTGAAGTGGTGGTTACATCTTTCTTCAAGAAGAATGTTTGCATGAAAAGCTCCTTCTCATCTTATGTATCTTCTTCTTGATAAATTAAACCTGCACACTTTGAAGAAAACAAACGAAACCTTAGCGTAAAATTGACGGTAACAATATATATGACTCTACTAAACTATGATATAATGCTTGTGGAATGGATGTTTCTGATTTTACCGAAAATTAAGACACAGTAAATTCAATAATTTATAAGTAGCTCGAAAACGAGAAAAAGTAATAAGTTGTTTATGCTCCTCCCGACGCCATCAGTTGCGATCCTAACGTCAGTTATCCTGGCGAACCGGTCTGCGATTTTGGAAAAATTCGGAAAATTTTATCTTTAAAACTGGAAAAATTTCCTGCAAAACATCTATTATGACTCGATACAAGCATTTGAATTGAACAACACACATGTATATCTTTTAAATAATTGTAATTCTCATGTTTACGTTTCTTTTGAAAACGTGTAATCCTCCTACACTTATCCCTTATGTAAAATACCTTTATATGTAATTAAGACGAGGTTAAAGACAAAATAAAGCATTTTTACAAATTTAAACATGAGAATAAACAATCAATAAAAGATACACGACACAAACAAGCAAACAATTAAGCATGGGTTGCCTCCCACTTAAGCGCTTTTCTTTATTTATGAGTCTTGTAGCTAGACTCAAGTCGTGCCCCTACGTGACTTCATTACCGTCACCTTCTACCTTTACTAGTCCTTCATCAAAAGGGCGTAGACGTTGTATGCTTACCGTGGATTCCTTCCCAACGTCGTCTATTATGATAACGGTTTTATCTTTTAGGTTAGTCTCCTTCACCGTATAAGGCCCAAACCATCTTGGCTTGTTTCTACCACTTAATGCTCTTATTCGTGATTTGTACAAGAGTACTTTCTCTCCCTTTAAAAATTCCTTAGGGTTCCTTTGTGTTTGTGGTATTGAGGTAGGATTATTTCCCAACTTTTTATCGCGCTTCCACAATGTTGCATGTAGTCCTTGAACCATGAAATCTCTAAGCCCTTTCTCCCAATCGTCTATTTTCTTCTTAACCACATTGTTAGGGACCTGTGGATTCTCATCCGTAATCTTTTCCACGATCTTAAGAGGATACCTTGGAACTAGAGGTATCCTAGCGCATCTTTGCCGCTTTTAAGTATCATGATGCCTCACCGCATTTGATGGTTGCTTTGGCGGTGGCGAAAAGGTGTTCCAAGAATGAGTGGCATGTTTCTATCTTCCTCAATGTCTATAATCACGAAGTTCACGGATAGACAATATTAGCCACTACTAAAACATCCATTGCTACTCCTATGGGGTAGACATATGTATGATTTGCTAAGGAGAGTCTAAGATTGGTCTTGGCTGGCTTTTCCCTAGTCAACTTATTATAGACTGATAATGGCATTATGTTTACATCAGACCCTTGATCAGCTAAGGCATTTATATTATCAATGTCACCTATGCTACATGGTATCACGAAGTTCCCCGTGGGTTCTCGTTTTTTAGTTACTGGTTTTTTTAGAACCAGCTCATACATAGGTCCCATAGGCATTGTGTCGTACTCCTTTTCTGTTATTTTTCCTTCAAGGGCTTTCCTAAGAACCTCATTGTACCTAAAGTTGTTAACTTGGTTGACAATGGTTTTTTTGTTTATCTCGTGCTTAAGGTAGTACTCAATGGTTTCGGGCTCATCATTAGTTTCAGCCTCCTCCCTCTGGCTTTTCTCAATTTCCTTCTCCTCACCCTTTCCATCTTCATCAGGAAAAATGGAAATGGCATTAACAAACGAAGTGGGAGGGTAATCATTGCTTCTTACTAGTACCTTCGGGTACTTTTGTCTTGGTATACTCTTTTACCAAGTTCATCATCTCCGTCATTTTTTCCTGCATCTCCTCCCTTTGCCTATAAACCTCCTCTTCAAATTTTGCTAATCTCTCCGTATGAGCTACCATGTACTCCTCATTTGTTCCTTAAAGCTTGGTGAGAGTGGTATTGGGAAGTAGAACGGCAGGCTGCTCGAATTAAGATTATGCTCACGACTTGGGATTTAGAGAAAGGTGTTGGGTGGTTGGCGGAATTAACCATTTCTGAGGGATTCGTTCGGGGGCTCTCCTATGCCTTTCAATTAGATAATCAATCCTTCTCTCAAGAGCACTCATTTGCTCTTCAGTGACGTTGGAGGATTCAAGAGGAATTGATATGGCCTTAACCACTTTAACGGGGGTTTCAGGGGATTCATTCCAATCTTCATAGCTTCGATTGGCAAGCTCTTCTATAATATCCTAAGATTTCTCTGCGTTGAAGTCACTAAGCCTTCCACCGGCGGCTTGATCAATGGATCGCCTTGTGATGAAATCGATATGGTCATAGAAGATTTGGATTTGAAGCCAAAGATCAATGCCATGATGAGGGACTTTATGGAGTAAGTCCTTGAATCGAGTCCATGTTTCATAGAGAGACTCGCCTTGAAGTTTGATACAATTTGGTTGATTTTTATTTGTATGATGATAATATAACTAAAAACAATGATGTATGCTGATACGCTTACAAAGCGCGTTCGAGGTCAAAGGAACTTCCTTTTCGTCGAGCAAGTTTTTCAACACCCTAGGCACTGAACCTAATCGTTGTAGTGTAGTATTAGGGTAAGCCACGGGTATTGATATTGTTCTCTAGGGGAATAGGAATGCTAGTGAGAAATTACTACGCTAAGGTTGGGGTTGAGGAAGATTATTTTTTTATTTTTATATTTTTTAGCAAATGGAAAGGTACGAATCTCGGGGTTTGGATTTGGGGGTTGGTATTTCTACCGATTACTCTACTATTATCTATTCTAATTAACTAAGCTAGGGGTAGTCTATGTCTATATTTGTGTGCTCGTATGATGATTAAGAATGTATTTACTTAGGTTTTATTACTCCCTAGTTATCTCCTATTGATGGTTGAATTGTCACGTCCTTATTCTTAACGCGTTTTGGTTCTAAGGTCGTAGGGTATGCGTTTATCCCTAACACTTTGAAGCTACCAAAGGTTAATGACTACAAAATCTCTAGGATTTATAAACTTAACACTAAGGTATTCTTTGGATGTTTAGCAAACAATAACTCTAGGTGATTATAAACTAAGGTTCAACAAAGATTAATCAAGCATTAATAGCACAACGGATGACCTTTCGCAACGCTAGGTCAATCACAATTAAGATAAGAGACAACCAATCAATAATCAATAACTAGGTTTCATATTACCTAAGCAAACACATAAATAAATTAGCCGGACATGGAGAACATGCAAGCATACACACAATCAATTGAAGACATAATTGAACTAATGAAGTAAAACACTTATCTTGATGTAAGATAGGGTATGGAACCCTAAAATCTTACAAGACGACCTTGGTTGGTTAGGGTTTTACTCCCAAAACTACACACTGAAAACTAAAAATTCGGATTCTATATATAGTGTTACAAACTGCGACGGCCACTCTTTAATTGTGACGCCGTCGGTCGCCATCATTAGGGTTTCGTCTTGGCCACGTTAGCATTGTAACGGCTTCATCTTATGCATGTGACACCGTCTCTTCGATCTCGGCACGCCTGCGGATCAAATCTAGGCCGTCGAGTGCGACGCCTACTCTTTTAAACCCGATGCCGTCACTTGTAAATAAGCAATTTGGCTCTTGAGTCGTCACAAAACTTGTTCCGACGGCGCCACAAGTAGAACCCGACGTCGTCCCTTTAGTTCAAGCGATCGAGTGTCTTGATTCTTGACTTTGGCCATTTTCTTCAGATATTCGCGCCTTTTCGTCCGAATAAGTGTCATTCCAAACAATTTGCCTTCAAGAGACCTAAAAGTGAAAAGGAACGAAATTAAGTAGTAACGGATACAAAAGCGATCAATTATGGGCTTAAGCGACCCCTCAAAAAGGTACCTTTTAAATCCTTATCATATGCTAACAATTTCATGCAGGGGGATAGCACAAGTGTGTTATCAAATTTTACCCATTTTCACTTTAATGTGAAAATCATTAGCCCTTGGTCTAAGTCTATGCTCCACTATATTTGTGTATGTGTTATTTACTTTTCCTAACTAGAAATAATTAATGTCACATGTTTTGAGCAAAATTTCAGGTTTCGAAAAAGTCCCCGACCCTTAAAAACCTGTTCTGCAAACTTTTTTTGTGTCCACGGATTAGACGGCACCAAAAATTTGGTACCGTCTGTTATGGAATTTGGTACCGCCGTACCTGTACAAGCGGACCAGGCGGCACCATTTTATTGGTTTCGCCTATGTAAAATTTTGGTGTCGTGGATCCTACAGGTAATTTTCTGAATTTTGCTTATTTCGACATTCCAAATTACCACACATTGCTTGTAAGTTAATCTTGACTAGTTATTACCCATATTAGAACTAGTATAACATACTTAGGCATATAGGAAATCCATTTCCCACCAAAATTCATAAATTTGAAAAATCCACCCAAGGAGCCCTTTTGCATAAAGGAAGGAACCAAAAATTTGGTTCCTTGCAATCCGTGGGTAATCTGATTGTTAGGATCTCACAATCATTAGAACACATTTATTGCAAATCTTTTCCTCTTCACTCCATCCTTCTTGTATGGATTGACTTGGGTGATATGACTAGCATTAAACCCACTTCAAAATCATTAGAAACCTCATCTCTTCTATGGTTTAACATCAAATCAAACACACTTCTCCATAATTCTCCATTCCTATAAATTAAGAGGTTTTACCATGATCATCTTCACACCTTCTCAATTCTTACCATCTACTAGCAAAAGCTTAAGTCAAAATGACAAAAACTTCACCATCAACCATGCCTTGCAAGAAAACCACTAGGATTAGCATAAGACCTTGTTGCTTTGTCAACTTGAGCTCTTCCTCCGAGTCATCTCCACTAACCATCTCATCTCCCATAAGGGATGACACAAACCTCACTTTAGCTACTCCTACACCACCTCCACAATCACCCATTACCATCATTACTCCACCACCAACAAAGACTCCAAGCTCACCACCACCGGCTCCCGTTCAAACATCAAAAACACCATCACCTCCGAAATCTCCAACACTCATCCCATTGGAGTTATTTTCTACACCACCTACTTCTCCAAATCCTTTCTTGGAGGACTTGGAAGATTTTCCTCCTAGGCCCAATCATCCACCACCACTACCATCATTTGGTACTATTGAGCAGATTACTCATGAGTCTCCTAGACCATCATTTGACCCAAACGCCCCGTTAGGGCCAAGACCTCTTCTCTTCCACCCTATCCACAAGGATATCCATGGTCCTTTGTATGGGTATCAACCACTCCCTACATCAATGTCTCCTCACATAGAGGACATTGAGGAGTCCATGTTGGAAGATCATCCCATAAGAAAGGAGATTCAAGCCGAACTCCAACATCTTCACCAATTCTCAAATATGGTGGATTCTCATCTAAGTGATGCTATGCAAATGCAAAGTGATTTGCTAGCTTCCATCATCACCACACCAAACACCAACACCAAAACCAACACCTCCACCATTCCACCACCACAAAATCATCAACCATACTACCTCCTAGGCATGGTTGCTCAAATTGAGCAAACCGCCCAAACAACCGAACGGACCGGGTGATGGTCCATGAGTTCAAGAGGAAATGAGGTTCATCCTCAATCACATCCTCGGCGCCTAAATGCTCTTGCTCATCCACCACCTCAATAGGAGGTCATAGATTATCTCCTTTAAGCATTTTTTATTTTCTAGGATTTTTCTTGTATTTCTTTATTTTTCTAGGATAATTTTGTTTTCATTGTATTAAATACTTCATTGTGTTCTCCTTTCATGATTCTTAAATCATGAAAAAATTTAACGAATGAATGGTGTTTTCTATATTGTTGTTGCTTATTACATAGTGTTTGGAAATGCTTGTGATGATGATTATTACTAACAATTCTTTTTGTAGCTTTTTCACAATCCATGTATCATTCCATTGGCACCCAATTTAGGGGGAGCATTGGTCAAGGGGAGATAATGGCTATGGGCTCATTACACATTCCACCTCGCATCTTCTTTTTGTTGAGACAACAAGGGGGAGAAATATATAGAACTTGGTTATACTTGACTTTCTGAAAAAGTCAAACTGCATACATTAACTTTCTGAAAAAGTCAACATGATACTTCATTGGCAATATTTGACTTTCTGAAAAAGTCAACTACACACTTTGACATTCTGAAAAAGTCAACATCATGCTTCAACTAGTGAAGATTTTGACTTTCTGAAAAAGTCAAACATCATATACTTGCATTATCATTTCTCTTTCAAGTTCTAAAACTAATATTTTGATAACTCTTGTACAATCTTACATCTTATATAAAATAAAATTTATGTTTTGTCCTCAACAAAAAAGGGGAGATTGTTAATCCTAAGTTTTGTTAACGACAAAAGTAAATTTAATTTTATGAAGCTTAAAGCTTGTCAAGTTTAATAGATATTAAAACAAGCTTTTTCAAATAATATCTTCATCACTCAAGCATTTACATTGTGATTAATCATATCTTGATATGACTCAAACCATAATGTATGATAGTAGTTTTAGAATGTTTTAATTTCTTAAAACTAAACATTACATATGTATTTGCATATTTCTAAAATAGAAAACAAACACATGACATCATGTGATGCATCATTGAAATCATTGGAAGATTTCATTAGATATTTTTGTAGATTTAGGCTCTACATATCTTACACAATCTTGCATAGATATGGTTGACTTTGGAAAGATTTTGAGATCTTCTTGTCGGACCTCGTGACACTATAATTTAACAGGCGGAACCCTTTTAAGGGTTCCGTGGTCCGTGGTGCTACTTGCCGAGTGTTTTGGCTATAAATATCAAAGCCAAACCAAGTAGTTTTTCATCCCTTTCTATCATACTCTCATACATTCCTTCTCTCTAACCTTTCTAACTCAGTTTCATATCATATTAGTGATCTCTTTTGTAGCAAAGAAGATCAAGTCACATTCAAGCTTCAACGAGAAGTTGGAAGTCTTGTTTGTTTGTTGTTGTATGATCTTGTGTTGATCCATACTTCATTGTTATACCAAACCATCATAATCTTGTGAGTGTGAGTGGTTAGTATTTTAGTCCTTAAAATACATTGTGTGTGGGAGTGGTTGTACCCTTGAAAAGAACTCGACATTTAGCTTAGTGTCGGAAATAGTGTGTGGCGAAGTGTAAAGGTTTCTCCTTGATGAAAGGAGCTTGTTGACTCTGAAGTTAAACTCTCGAGTGTGAGACTCGGGGAGTGGAGTAGGGCAAGGAAAAGAGTCCTTGTAGACCGAACCACTATAAACAACTTGTTGTGGTTTGATTGTTTCTTTCCTTATCTACTCTTTATATATTGTTTACATATTTCACTAACATATCTAAGATAAATATCAGTTGATCTTTCAATAAGTTTCAAAACAAAGTTTTTAATCGGTAAACTATTCAACCCCCCTTCTAGTTTTCCATAAATTGAAATCGTTTTGCACATGTAGGGAGGAGAGCTTGTAAATATAATTATAAACCACTTATCGAATTATCAGTTTATGTCCAATTTAAATTACAAATTCTCCCCCGAACACAATTTTCAAATCCTTTGAGAATTGTTATCTCTATTGATTTAAATTAATTTTGAAAACTTTTGAGGATAATTGTGACTTGCTTTTGAAAAACATTTTTAACTGATAAGGATCAGATTTTTTGAGACTTTAATCTCCATTGTACAAACATGCATAAGTATCTGCCCATTGTTTGAAAAATAACCTTTTTGATTAGATTGAAATCATTCTCCCCCTCAATCAATGACATAAGTTGTTGATTGAGTGTTAGAGATTTTGACAAATGATAATTCCAAAAGATTTTCAAAAATATAGTCCGAGTTATTTTCAAAGCAATTTTGTTTTCATTAGATGACAAATATTTTCCAGAGGAATATTTATAAGGAAAGATATTTGTGATGGAAACATTTGTCTTTTGGCGACAACATTTGTTTTAGAATCAGGCATGAAGATTCAAAATTAATTTAAGCATGGCTCGTTTCTTTCTTTTAAAAAGCAGTTCTTTGCGATATGACAATAAACTACCATTTTCTCCATCCCTTTTTTTTTTTTTTTTTTTAAGTTTTATGTACAATCGAACTTCATCTAAAGACCCGAGCCATTCTTTGAATGACAAATCAGAGTCCGTAGATGTTATCGAAGAACATAAATAGATGGAAAAATAGTATTTTTGGGTTTTTTTTTTTTTTTTAAGATTTTCGAAATTTTATATTTTTCTATTTTCTTTTTGTGGGTTTTATAATTTTGTATTTTTATTTTTGAATAATTATGTACAAGAGATGGATGAAGAAAAGCCTTTACTCCTCGTCTTCCTCTTGAAGACGTTTGAGTGTTCGGTTGTAGACTCTTTAGACCAAGTCGTGGAAGGATAAACTCAAACGTTCTCTAGGAAGAGCTTTGGTGAAGATGTCCGCTAACCGATATTTAGTCTTCACAAAGTAAAGTTCCACCACACCATTCTCCACTTGATCCACGATGAAGTGATGTCGAATGTCGATATGCTTTGCTCTTGAATGTTGAACGTTGTTGCATGAGAGAGCAATGGCACTCTTGTTATCACAATCTGAGAGGATTTTGTTGAATTCAAAGCCATAGTCGATAATGGGATCTCATCCATAGGATTTGAGCACAACAAGATGACATGGCAATGTATTCTGCCTCTGTAGAGGATATTGAGGTACTTATTTGTTTCTTTGAAGACCAACTCACAAGCTTATCACCCAAAATTGAGCACTCTGACGCTTCAACGTGTATCTTGACACCCTACATGGTCAAGATCTACATAGGTACGTTAGTGACATACCGGTGTCCTTTGGGTACCAAAGACCTATGTTGATGGTTCCTTGGAGATACCGAAGACCCGCTTAACCGCTTCAAGGTGCTTTTTGGTAGGCTTAGCACGGTATCTAGCACACATGCATCAAAGAAACATAATGTCCGGTTCATGGCGGTAAGGTACATCGGGATCCAATCATACTACGATATTTAGTTTGGTCAACCATGATCCCCGAGTGGTCCTCATCCGGTTTAGTACGCCAACCATGGAGTGTCAATGTGGTCACAAGAATCAAATCCAAATTTCTTTAAGATCTCATTAGCATATTTAGATTGATTGATAAAAATGCCTCCGGACTTTGTGAAATTTGTAATCCCAAGAAAATGACATGTGTCCCATCATTGACATTTGAAATTTGAAGCCCATCTCCTTAGAAAACGGTCACATTCATTGGGGTCGATCGAGGCAAAAATAATATCATCAACATAGATTTGAACATGAATTAAGTGTTTGCACGACTTTACGGTGAACAATGTCGGATCAAGCGCTCCCTTGTGAATCCATTAGATACAAGAAACTTTGATAGCATGTCGCACCATGCCTTGGAGCTTGCTTCAAACCGTAAAGGGCCTTCTTCAAGCAATAGACATGACTAGGAGGCTCGATTCACAAAACCTTCAGGTGGCCGACGATACAACCTCTTTCGGATCTCCGTTAAGAAAAGCGTCTTTACATCCATCCGATAGACTACCATGTTCTTACTAGCAGCGTTAGCCAAGAAGATTCGATTGCCTCGATCACGCAACCGGAGCAAATGATTCTTCAAAGTCAATACCTCCTCTGACGGTATCCTTCGCAACTAGTTGAGCCTTGTTTTTAGCACATCACCATGTTCATCAAGTTTTACTTTGAAGATCCATTTTAGAGCAATGATCATATACGATCAGAGCGGTACTAATTCCCATACATCTAGTCGATCGAACTCATGAATTTCTTCTTGCATGGCATTGAACCAATTGTCCTCGGACATTGCGGTTTTGACATCTTTTGGTTCGACCTTTGATAGTATGGAATTGAAGAAGCACCATAAGACATCTGTTGCAAGTTGTTTACGGGTGGATACCGGACGAGAGGGATTCCCAATGATATTTTCCAATGGATGATCGTGTGTCCATTTTCTGAAATGCTCGTGTGGTTGTGGTTGAGGAACTGATGTAGCAGAGTTGGTGTCCCATGATGAAGATGGTTCAGATGATGCATCAGGGGCAAAGATTTTTTCAAATGGTGCATCTTCTAGAGTGATAAAGGGGTTATCTCCATCATAGTTGCCAGACGCATTTCCATTATGTACACTCGATGATTGAGGATATGATGATGATGATGAGTGATCTGCAGTAGGCACTTCTTGACTCAGTGACATAGATACTGAAGGGTTATCTACGTTGATCGGGTTGGGGTAGGCCATCGTTGAAGGATTAGACGATCATTAGCAATAGGTTCATAGTATTCATCAAACATCGGATCAAACAATTTCTTCAACTCATCTTCAGAGGGAGGTACACATGGAACTACTGGTGAGGGGTTTTGTACAAGAGAAGAACTAATGGGACAACTTAATGAATGTTGAGATGCGGGTCCAGAACTTGATTGTCCTGGAGCCATTTGCTCTGACAGCTCATCGAAATGTGACGTGAATAGTTTCCATGATATCTCGAGTTCTTTTGTTGTAGATTCGGTAACCCTTCCTGTTTGGTGCATAACCCACAAAAACTCCAATGTTCGCCTTAGCTCTTAATTTACCTAAATCTTGACCATCATTCGTTAGATAGCAGAAAGCACCAAACGCATGAAGGAAAGATAGATCCGGTTTTCGATTGTGGACAAGTTCGTATGGAGTTTTTCCATGAATGGTGTGGATAAGGAACGGTTTGGGTATAGCAAGCAAGGCAATGGCTTCACCTGCAGAAACATTGGAACCTTTGAATAGATTAGCATGGTTCTTGCGGCTTCCACTAGAGTTCGATTTCGATCTTTCAACTACACCGCTCATTAAGGAGATTGTGGAACACTTCTTTGATGGTCGATTCCAATGCTTTCATAAACCGACTTAGTTCTTTGTTAACAAACTCGGTTCCATTATCCGTTCGAATAATTCTAGCGATCTTGTTGAGTCGAACTCGCACTGTTTGATAAGTTTGATGATGACATCCGGAGTTTCATCCTTTGTCCTCAAAAACTTAACCTGTAAATCGAGTAGTCATCAACAACAACTAACACATATTTCTTCCCATTTATCGTTTGCACTCTCATGGGTCCGCATAGGTCCATATGAAGTGTATGTAGAACTTCCATAACTGAGTTTGCAGTTTTGGGTTTATGGGCATATATTTTGCTTTTTCCCAATTGGCATGCAGAACAAAGATGATCTTTTTCATACTTCAATCTGGGTAAACCTCTTACGAGGTCCTTTCTAGACAAATCATTTATGGTTCCGAAGTTCAAGTGACTGAGACGACGATGCCATAACCATGACTTTGTTTTAGAGGCTTTAGATAACAAGCAGATTGGAGAAGATTTCATCATATCTTCGATAGAGATGGTGTACAAGTTTGTTCCACGTTTTCCTCTTAATAGTTCCACACCATCAAGTTCTCTAACGAACAAGTATGTTTTCTAAAGGCCACTTCTAGATCGTAATCATAGAATTGACCGACGTAAAACAAATTATGACCAAGACCTTCAACATAATATACCAGGAAATTACACTATCACCAACCACATAATCTCCATAACCCATAATTGCCCCAAAATGGTCGTTTCCAAATCTAATGATCCGATAAATTTACTCACGAAGTTCATCACCATGGCGATCTCTAGTCATATGCTTGGAACGACTGAGTCCAGTACCACGTAGCGATTTAAACGACTGCGGTTGAACACCGACAAGAATGGATGACTGGACAATTGGGATCCCCATGCAAGAATGGGTTCCACTTGGTTAGTAAATGTGATTGGAGCACCCACATCAAAAGTAGAAACAATGATATCATTAGAGGTAGATGTCGGGCTAGTAGAAACAGTAGATCTATTCAAAGTATGTTCACTTCTTAAAGGTATAGTGCTACCAGTAGGCATCCATTTCCTAATGGGCATTGATCTAGATAATTTAGGGCACAACTCGTTAAGATTGAATTTACGGCTAGTAGGTATCCAATGATATCCTACATTACTATATTTTCTTCCTGTTGGTTTCATTGTTTTCTAGCCCTCTTCCACCTTGGTTTTCTGACCTTCTTATCCCTTTTCTAGTGTTAACATTTTTATCCGAGATTTGACAAGATTACTCAAATCATTCACAATACATTCATGATTAATACGTAAATCAAGCATTCATTACATGTTTTGCAAGTAGTCGCAGATTGAATTAATTACTGAAGACGCTTTATAGCTAATACTAGAATCAACACGATTCGTCTTATTCAACACAAACTTATTGTTCCTAGGATGGTCTTCTATTTTCTTCCATTGATCACTCTTAGCTTGCGAGGTCCTATCTTGATTTGTATTGCACGGAGGCTTTGACCCGCTTGCTTTGTATCATGATTACTCTGTAGAGGAATGATGGGAACATTAGTTGGTTTTGCTACTTTTGGCATTCCTGATCTAGAAGTGCTGGGATCTGAAGTACTTGCAGGCACATCAAAGTTCACATGCTTGCCTTTCGGCACAAAACAAGGCATATCATGGGTTGCATGCTTAACACTAGGCATAGAACAAGGCATAACGACTTTATCTTTCTTACAAAAGGATTTAGGGCATGTTGCTCTTAAACATTCTAAAAGTTCCTGAGATTGTTTGTTATATAAGCATGCATACCTAACTTCAATATCAAGTGGTTTATTTATGCTATCCTCTTCGACAATCTCTCGGAGACATTCTAGACTATCCCTAAGGTACGAAAGATATTCTTGAAACACAAGTTCGTTATTTCTAAGATGAGGAGGAATATAATTTACAGTCACAGCATACTTAGAATCCATAAATGCCTTTGATATAACATTCACATCACAAAGTAGTGGCATTTTCCATTTTACCGACTCTTCAAATTCTCAATTTCCTTTTGTAAAAGTTATTTTTCATTGTTCTTGTCACGGTGCCTTTCATTGAATCATATAACTCTTTGAAGTGTCATTTAACCTTTTCATTTTCTTCTAGAAAACTCTCATTTTCTTGTTGTAATACATTAATGATGTTTTGAAGATGAAAGTTTTGAGAATCTTGAGAATCTAAAGGAGGAGGCATTTGGGAGCCATTCACATTGTTCTTTTCACCCTTTAATTGTGAAATTTTGGTTTTCAACTTTCGATCGTGTTACGTTGAGCTCGATTACGTCACACGCGTTTGCTTATTTCAAAAGCGCATCAAACTCGGGAACATCCGAGGATGTCTTGATATTTGAGTTTTAACATTTTCTTTGAGATGTTGATATTTTAGTTGCAAGTCAAAATGTTCAACTTCCGACTTAGAATAATGTTTTACCAAATTATCATGATCATCCTGTTCAACTTTATCATGCAATTTTGAATTTGTGGTTTCAAGCTCAATGACACGATCATGAGAAACTTTTAATGCAACAAGTTAATTCATGAAATTGAGACGAGAATAGAATAATTTGTGTGATCTAGAACACATCTTGAGCAACACATTGAGAGATTAAATTATCATTAATGATGTGCGATTTTTATCTCAATTTCATTACTCTTAAGCTCACGCTCATACATATTGACCTCAAATTCCATATCAAGAAACATCTTTTCATTTCTTTAATCTCGTGTCCATTCCTTTTTAAGACTCTCAAATTGTTCTTTAAGTTGTTTAATGAAAGGCATGACTTGATTAAATAGCATTCTTTAGTTTGTTCAAACCCTTTCCCTTCGATTATCCGGTGGGTATGATTCTCTTCTT
Source organism: Chrysanthemum lavandulifolium (assembly GCA_022545495.1). Lineage (NCBI taxonomy): Eukaryota > Viridiplantae > Streptophyta > Magnoliopsida > Asterales > Asteraceae > Chrysanthemum > Chrysanthemum lavandulifolium. Next base: position 107,560,807 of record CM040240.1, read on the forward strand.
ACACGTTTTCTTAAAATCAACAAATAGTTGGTAAAGTACATAAAGGCTTATTAAGGTCTTGCTATTAGTGGGAAGATTTCTAGGCACTAGATGCATTGGTGTATTTGGGGGATACAAAGTGGCTGGAGGCAATTTCCTACAAGGGGAATTCTTTCGATAAAATCATCGACTTTTGCTTGTCTAGATCCTTTTCCGAACATTTGTTCGGTGGTCACTGGGTCGAGGTCTAAACTTATTAAAGGCAATCCAGTTTTCCTTAGAATAATTTGGTGTTTTAAAGGTGATATTTTCTTTTATGCACAAGGATTCTTAAGTTTATCATCCAATTTTTTCTAGAGACTTCTTCTAATCTTCTATCTTCCTCGGCACTCGGCCTGAGTGGGTTTCTGTCTAGGCTTAAGAATCTCATTTCCATCATAGATTACCTTTTGAGCTGCTCTAGCAAGGGGTACATCCACAAGGGGGATGCTATGTTTATCGCTTAAGACTCTATGCTTAGTGATCATGTGAGCAGTCTGAATGGTGTTACCTTGTATGTACTGTTTGTTTTCAAGTTTGTTTTTCAAGGTTTTTAGGTTGGAAAAGTCATTCAAAAGTTTTGATTCCTTAGTATTAAATTCCTGTTTAAGCACTTTTACATTTTCTTGAAGTTCTTGCTTTTGCTTAACAGTTTTAGTAAGCTTTTCTTGTAAGGAACTTAACTCTTTTTAACATTTCTTCCTAAAGTTACTTTTTCTAATGACCTGACGTATTTGATTATCCATCTCTCGCCACGGTGGTCAATTCAAACTTAGCACGTTGTTCATAAATGGGAACTTGTTCCTTATAGGCATTAAGTTCAGAGGTTATGGAATCATCAGGCACATGCGGTGTATTCATCAAAACATAGTCATCATTGATCGCAGAAGATGCATCACTTGATACATATTCACTTCCATCTTGCTTCACATATTGATCATATCGGACAACATTGCTATTACCCATATTTTCAATATCGATTCAATAATTTCGCTTGATTGTACTTTGTCATGCATCTTTGCACATCAACCTCATCATATAGTTTTAATACCTGCAAATGATAGATTCCCCGAAAGGATTGGCCTGTTTTGGTGTAGAAGCCCTTGGAGTTACCATTGGTGAGATACTAACCATGAAGATGGTCCGCCGTTGGTTCATCATCAACATCTCGAATTAAATGCATCACAATCGCAACTTGAAACGCATTGGGATTGTTCGACCCATACCGTGACCGGTTGTTCATCCACATCGGCATCATAAGTTTTGGCATTTCCTCAAAGAAGGAATAGTAATTCTTCCTCATTCAACACACCCACTGTCTTGAGCTTGTACCAGCAGCATCTTGTCCCTGAAGTACTCTGAATTTTGTGGACGTTTTGTAAGAGTGCAATTCCTTGCGATGTGACCTTCTCCACCACAGTTTTAACACTTGATTGGCTTTACTTGACCCTGAGCCATGTTCCTTCCATGATTCTGATTGCCCACATATCCACCACCACTGCCAGCATTCCCATATCCAAAGACCAACATTCCCATATCCAGACCAACATTCCATATACAAGACCAACATTCCTTGCTCATTATGTGGAAGGTATGCATTCTGTCTTCCTTGCACATTTTGCACCACTACCCTTTCGTCTTTAACCGTAGCCTTATTGTGAAGATTGGATGCAGTTCTGAGGTGATTGTTGGTGTGTGGGGTGAAGTTCAAGTTCTGCTTGACCATTAAAGCCAGTTGATTGACAAGTTGTTCCATGAATGTGTCTGATTCGGGAGGCTTATACCCTGGATCCGGAATAAGTTTGTGATTACCATTTCCAGTAGGTATGACTTGAGATGCCTTGGTAGTTATTCCCACATTAGTGTAGAATGCATTTGAATCATTTGACGAGCTAGTATTTCCAGCATTGTTGTTGAACTTTTCAAGGATCATCCGTTCAAACACACAATGCTTCTCATTTTGGAGCAAATAAGCATACAATTGCTCATAATTTGTGTTCCTCAAACCTTTCTTTAGCTTGACTGCAGTGACAAATTTGTGTCATTCGGGATTCATGTTGTTCACAAACTTTGAATTAAGCTGAATATTTGGCATTGTCATTTTGATATTCCTCATGTCATTCACAAGCTTGTGGAATCTTACATGATATTCAAGTAACACTTTCCCGGATTCATCTTAAAGTTCTCAAAATCATCATACATTGAGACTCCTGTCTTTTTAGTCAATTCGTAACAGGAGAGAAGCATCTTAACATTGTCCCATAACGCCTTAGCTTCAGTGTTGTGATTGATCGACTTGTAAATGTCCTTGGGTAAACCTCAAGTATGATGTTTGAAGCCCCGATATCCGCATCGTATCTCTTCTTCTCCTTATGAGTAGGTTCATCATCGTCTTTGGTCTATCCAATCCAAAATCACCGAACCATCGCCAGCAGTTTCAAGAATGTCTCTCGGTAGTCTCAACTTGGTATGGTCCTTCATCAATTGACTTAAGTATGTTAACCCATTTTCTTTTTCCTAAGCAATACTGATCGATTCTTTAAGCCCAAGAGTCATAATCGGTTCATCCCATGGGAGACGAGTGTCGATCCTTCACTTGTACATCATCAAGAACGGAAGAGGTGATTGTAGACATGGTTACGATTCTACGGATTTCACAACTCTTTGATTAAACCGAAAATAGATTCTTTCACGGATTTTACTAAATCAAGAGAAAACCGTAAAACGTAACACGAAGAAACAATAAGTCTCAAAAGACAAATCGCTCACTTGACAAGTCGCACTGGTTCCCAAATCGCTTTAAGCTGACAAATCGCTAGAACAGACAAATCGCTCAAACACACAAATCGCTCAAACACACAAATCACTTAACTGGACAAATTGCTTAAATAGACAACTCGATTAAATAAACAAGTCGCTTAAACAGACAAATCGCTTACCCAAACAAATCGCACAAGTACAACCACTACTTTGTCCTTTCTTGTCGTTTTGTCTCAATAGACAAATCGCATAGTGTACAAATCGCTTCCCAGAAATAGACAAATAGCTTCAATAAGCAATCTTTCTAGAGACAAATCGAATAAAAACAGGGACAAATCGCATACAATAAAACTTGTCCGAGACACAAATCGCTTGCAGGAAACTTTCTAAAACACCACTTTTCAATCCAAAAACAACCCAACCACACTGATTCATGCCTTCCAAATCAAAACCTAAACACTTATAATGATTCTAAACACAAAATTACTATCAAAATCCAAACTTTAACACTAGAGATGATCCAAAAGATGCAAACTACTCTAAACTCATTCAAACCCAAAAACCTTATGAAAACCACTAGAAATCCAAGAACATGAAAGATGAATGATCAAACCATGGCTCTTGATACCATTTGTAACATATTGATTTCATAAACACATCACATATATTAAATATGGGCGATAATATAGGTTTTAGAGAGAAAGTGGAAGAGTTTAGGAACTTAGTTAGACAAAGAAAAATGATATCATTAAGCTCCAACCCTCTACCTTGGGAGGTAGAGGGTATTTATAGTTTCTTACAAGACACGCCTCCTACGGAATGTGGATCAGGTATACAATGGGTAAATACCCGTCCGTCCTCCACGGTGTTACTTAGCAAACTACTTACTAACATAAAATAACTACGACTACGAGCTTTCTAACGAAAACATATACTTGAGGAGACCGACTCTTTAACAACCGGATTTTCTAAATCCTAACAGTACGGTAGACACACAACAAGCAAAATAAACACCCTCGATGTGGGTTGTCTTTCTTAGTTTAACAACAAATAAGCCAAATAAATAAGCCGTAAAATAATAAGCCAATACAATCTTTTAAGTTGTGATTTTTCTTGGTTTTACCACACTATAACAACAACAATTAAAATAATCATACCCACTGGTTTTTAGATCCATTCAAATGGTTTTCAAAGATTCAAAATAAATAACTTTAACAAAACAATAATATATCAAAAGATTTATAAGGGTTCTTACAAAGAGGTGGTGGTGGTTCGAATGAAGTATCAAGAACACAAATGGACTCGAACAATCTTGAACCAAAATCGATTACAATGAATAAATTACACTCAGACTAGTGTTAATTACAACCGAATTAACCAAAAATCAACTCAATTGAAAAAAGCCCTAAAATTATAAACCCTAATTTTTGGAGTGATTATGTGTGAGATGAGTGAAACATGTGAGAAACTTGTCCTTGTTTATAGATGTATAAGAGGAACAATTTAACTCTACTTTCATGGTCTTGAAATTAACGCACCCTCCGCTACTATCGTTTTCCCACAACCACGCCCTAGGTAACCTTGTGATGGCTAGGAATGGTAGCTTGCCGTTTAGAGAGGGTTGATAGTGATGGAGATGGTGTTGATTATCAGTAGCAAGAAGAAGGCATCCATTTTGATGTTCCTATTTTTTAGTGAGTCAAAGAGAGAGAGAGAGAGAGAGAGAGAGAGAGAGAGAGAGAGAGAGAGAGAGAGAGAGAGAGAGAGAGAGAGAGAGAGAGAGAGAGAGAGAGAGAGGGGGGGAGAGATGGGTGATAGAGATGGATCAGATATGTAGGTTTAGGATTAGTTTTTCTTTTGTTTTATTTTACAAGTATAATATGTGCCCCGTGTTATGTCGAGTCTCCGCGTAAACGTACCTTCCCGGTGCCCGAAAAATATAAAAATTATATTTAAGAACGTTTTCATAAGCATAATAATATGGTATCGTTATTACGTAGAAATTAGATTATATCTATTTGTCGTTACTAAGTCGGTGTCGGTATGCGTGGGTGTCGTGTTTTTCTGAAATCATGAGATAACCTCTCGTTTTTGTTCATAAATCATCAGTAAGTGTTAAAAAGGGATCATTACACTTTTCTCAATGTAAATCATCAATTCTATGTGTTTATGCGTCTTTGCAGTTGTACGGGATAACTTCCCAAAACAACGGTTTAAGCTCACGTATGCTTAAATTTATAAATCAGACAATAATAAATTTATATTTATTAGCGAAGAATTTCCGTGTGTGCGGTGTCATGTTTTCAAAGAAACGAGATGACCTCTCATTTTTTAATTTTAAATATCAACAAGTAGAAAATAACCGATTTTCATTTCTGACGTAATAAATATTATTATAATAATCTGGAAATTTACGGGTTGTTATACTTACTGAGTTAGAGGTGGAATGGAGTGACGTATCAGATGCTTCTCAAAATGAAACAACTAAAAAAGATGTCCTTGATGCATTGAAGCCATATAATGATTGTTTCAAGAGGCTAGGCATCGTGAAATATCTAGGTTAGAGTTTCCAAAATGGGTTCAGATCCTCGTTCACTGCTGGCTCGTGTGTCTATAAGTGGTCAGTAAAGTGTACACCTCTACCAACACTGGGCAACTACGGTACTTAAGGAGTTATATATTCGAGACATGGTTGATGTAAAAGTTGTTGGTTCAGAGTTTTTTCGTACCGACCTTACATTTTCTTCACTTGAAAATCTAAGTTTCCAAAATATGTCAGGGTGGGAGGTATGGTCAACCAATAGTAGAATTGGGGTTGGAGATTCTATGTTTCCATGTCTGAAAGAGTTGCATATTCCAGTTTGTCCATATTTGGTTGAATTCTAGTTTAAAGGAGATGAAGTGTTTCCATGCCTTCAAGAGCTCTGTAAATGAGGTTGTCCAAATTTGGTTGAATTCTCATTTGAAGGAGATGAAGTGTTTCCATGCCTTCAAGAGCACTATATACATGGTTGTCCAAATTTGGTTGAAGTCTCACTTAAAGCACCACTACTTTCATTAAAGTGGGTCCAGAATAAAAACTCGTGGCGATTGTTTGATGAGAAGTCTGGTTTATGCAGCTCCATCAGTCACCAAGTTGGAAATAGAATCTATTTTAGGGGTTACTAATGAGGTGTGGGGGTGTTATATTGGATCTTGAGGAAGTTGAAGAATTAGAAGTCAGAAGTTGTGATGAAATAAGATATTCGTAGGGATCAAAAGAAGCTGAGGAAAGTAGTAAGGTTATCATATGTTTATGGAAGATGGAAGTAGATATTTGTAAAAATTTGGTGAGTTTAGGGGAGAAAGATGAGGAGGAGTATAATTATGGGTCTGGATGGCACACGGGTAATCGCATAGGTACCTTTAACCCGCCACCCGCCCACGTAGTTTTTTCTCACCCACACCCGCCAATGGGTACAACTTTCTACCTATGCCCATGCCCATTGGTAAACCCATGGTTTAGTGTAATGCAACAAAACTACAAAACCATGATATGAAAACTAACTATGAAATTACATAACAAGACACCAATCAATTTGCCAAATATCAGGTTCACAATATACTTAAACACATGTCTAAAAGTAGAAATTAAACATCATTACACCAAATCATATGTGTACAACTTTGATTATCTGATCTTTCATATTCTATTTTTAGTCTTAAAACTCAAACAAATTTTTAGGTTAATGTGTTTTTTTTAGACTTGGTACCTATTAAATGTATACCATGCAATATCATAAATATTTTAATTAGTATAATTAATTTTAACATGGGTTTATGGGTGCACCCACGTGTATTTTAAAGGGTATACCCGTGGGTATTTTAGATGGGTGTCATGGGTTTACCCGCGATGGGTATGCCTCACCTGCCACCCACCCGCCACCCACCGATGGGTACAGATTTTCACCCACGACCCATATATGCACGGTACCGCTGGTTATGGGTTTTTCGCCCATTGCCATCCCTAACTATGGGACCAACCTCCTAACATCTCTTAGGTCGTTATATATGAATAATTGTGAAAATTTCAAGCATTTAAGTTGTCCAAACAAATTGATATGTTGAGAATCATGAATCAGAACTCAATTACATGTGTCTCCTTCTTAATGGGAGGAGGGTAGAAGCTCAATTCGATTGATATTTATAACTGTAAAAACTAATGATGGATTTGGGAGAAGGAGAGAGAGAATAGGTTACTTATCAATAGAAAAAGCATGACGAGCTTGAAACTATATGGATATCAAATTGTCCAAAGGTGTCATCGATCATTGATTTTGGGGTAACTTTATCACCTCACCGCTTGACAATTGAATATTGTAAAGTTTGAAGGAGTGGTCTTTATTTTCGACCTCCAATTACAGTAGTCTCGCCTCGTTAACTACTTTGTCAATAAGGTATATGGATGTAAGAACAGCTGGGATTTGGCCTCCCAACTTGTGTGACCTTACAATTGGGGTATTGAAAAAGCCATCTCAGAATGGGGCCCACAAAAGTTTCCATCCACACTAGTTGACCTAACCTTACGGGGTGAAACAGAAGCAACGACTAATTGGAGTCAGTTTTCTCATCTTAATCTTCCTTCTTGTCTTACTCTATTTTTCATATATGATTTCGAGAATTTGGAAACAGTTTCAGAGGGACTCCAACACCTCAGCTCCCTCCAACATCTCAAAATTAACAAATGCCCAAAGATAAAAGATCTACCAGAAAAGTGTTAGACAATGATAAAACCCGTAGGTATAATCTTATTATTAACCATTATTTATAATGGTGAAACCGTAGATACTTTAAACCCATAAACCAGGCTTGGGCCTATTTATCCTCTAATACACCTCGCAGTCACATGACAAAATCATGAAAGCTCGAAATGGAGTAATAAATTAAAAAGAAAGAAAGAAAAACATTAACATAATAAAACATAACCTTTAGTCGACTTGTAACAAAAATGTACCAACGGTCGACTTTAGTCGATCGGTACCAACGATCGGCTAAGTCGACTTGTAACGAAACCGTACCAATGGTCGACTTTAGTCGATCGATACCAACAATGGCTAAGTCGACTTGTAACAAAACCGTACCAACGGTCGACTTTTAGGACCTGGTACCAACATCAACTTTAGTCGATCGTAACAAAGCCATACGAACAATCGACTAACAAATAAACAATAAAACAACTAGTTGTAACTTTTGTAACCAAAATAATAAAACCCAAACATCATTAAAAAAAGTCAGTTACTCGTCTCAAGAATTTCGTGCACATCGCCATCTTTTGGAAAGTCAAAATAGCATTATTGATCTTTGAGTACAGCTTCCTTAGTAACTTTTTGATATTCTTCAAGAGTCGTCTCTTTATCCTCAGCCTCCTTCACACGTTCAGTAGCAGTATTCTCTTTCTTTCCATCGGCGGCCTCTATCAGAAGCCAAGTAAATTGGACTTTTTTTCTTTCTTTTAATCGATAATTGAGGGGTTAGGGTTTGAAGGGTAGTTTAGGGAAGGCTGCTCAACTTAGCCACCTAGGTCTGAGGATCAGACCCGTTGCGATACCATGTTAAACAATGATAAAACAAGTATGTAAATCTTATTGTTGACCATTATTTATAATACTCTAAACCCACAAACCAACCAGGCTTGGGGCCTATTTATCCTCTAACAAAAGATTGATGCCTCACTTCTAAATTTGGAAATTTGGAACTGCCTAAATTTTAAAGATCTACCAGTAACGTTGTTGTATTCTCTTTCTCTCCCAATGTTGTCTCACTTCTTTTATCTTTATTTCCTAATTAAATAATTATTTCTTCTTTAATTAGTTTGATTTCACCTTTTTGTTGAAATACTAGGTGGATAACCCGCGCGTTGTCGCGGTGTGTTTTGTTAAAGATGGATGTAGTAATTGGTTGAAAATAAGGTGCATGTCTAATTGATGCAACAATGTGCTACACAAAAAAAGGTCTAAAGCTGGTAACAACGTACATAAGTTTCATATGCATTTACTGCTACAATGCTATACAAAATATGGGGTATGCAGCTGCTGCATATTTCTACAGTTAGAGTGCAACTGTGGTACAAAAGATTAGTAGCTTGGTATGCAAACATAGCATACCTTGAGTCTAAGTTTTACACAAAAGATTAGCAATGTTTTGGCACATATTTCTGCAGGTAGAGCACAAATATGTTGCAAAACATATCAGTTTTTAACAACGGCAGTTTAAATATTTACATTGCTAAGTTAACGTCTAGTTGTCTTTCTTCTTTTTGGTGTTCTTGGTTCTCCTTTTTTCTGTAGTTGTAGGCTCTATTGTTACTGCATAAACATACTAAAAGTAAGAACATTAGAAACAGAAGATAACAGGAAAGAAATGAAGGTAACTATTATTTATCATAAACATATGAAAAGTTGTTGTAACAAAAAAAATTACCATGTGATGGTTAGGTATACACTGTTTGAAGTAAATGCAACTCAAAATAATACTGTTTTAGGTTGATTTGTTGTACTATTTCTAGTTACATGTTTCTATCTCTTGTCTATATAAGTAGTGACCATGTGTGTGTGAGTGTGGTCATACTTTATTAACTATCTCTTAAGAAGTTTGTGAAAAAAGATGGTTCTGACTCCTAATTTTGACAAACTGAAAGAAGCATGCGGTTCTAATAAGCTTCATTGTGCCTTTCGTTTGCTGTTTTTGCATGAAGAGGCTGATATTGAAGGTCTTATCATGGTTTTGAGTGAAAAATGTGATGATGTGCGTGCATGAATTGGGAAAAAAAGGGAATTGTTCAGAGAGGGTGAAAGTCTTAGTTCGTCTGACCCTGTGGCTGTTAATGGCCTCTTATGTTTGCAGGAAGCACAAAATAAGGATTATCAGTTGTTGGCTGCAATGGTTGTTCTTGTCGATCTAGCACACGAAGCACGTACCGAGAAGCGTCGTCATGTGCTCACTATGGAGCAGTATAATTAGGGTGTCTTTCTGTGGTTTTAGGTGTTGTTGTGTTTCTGAGTAGAAGTCCATGTAGGTCTGCATTCCTGTCTAATATTATGCTCATGTGATCTTTGTATCCGTTGTTGTAAGATATTGTATGTATGAATAAAACTTGGTACTTTGTTTGTGGGTTAAGGATGATGGATTTGTTTTTATTTTGTTTTTGACTTTTTTTAATTAAATAATTTTTTATGTTTTTTATTTCTTTATTATATATATATTTTTTTTGTATTAATTGTTTTATATTTTATTTAGTTTTTCTGGTTATATAAGGATAGCTTTGTTGTGCCATTTCTCACTCACCTTACATTTAACCACCATGGGTGCAAGACCAAATATTGAGCATTTAAAACACTCATGTGGTTCTAGTCAGCTTCAACATTGCTTCAAATATCTGTTTGTGCAAGAATGGAGAGAGAATGAGAGTCTTATCATGTACATTGGGCAGAAATATGCTGATCTTGAGACTAATATTGAGAGAAGAGATCAACTAATCAAAGAGGGCCAATCTTTTGGTCCATTTCATGATGTGGCTCCTGATGCGGTTGACTGTATGATTGAGACACAGCAGAGAGATCGAGATATCTTAGCTGCGTTGATTGGTGTTTTGGATCTAGCTCGGGAAGGGAGAACTGAAAAGCAGCGTCATGTAGGTTTGATGGATCTAAAGTATTAGCGGTGCTTGGTTTGGTGGCTGGTGTTTCAAAGTATGTTGGTAGCAAGGTCGTTTGAATTTTCAGTTTCTTGTATTTTGATGTCTTTTGTTCAGTCAAGTATGTTGATTTTGTTATGAATAAAACCTTGATTTTGTGGATGCATACTTATTTAAGTTTTATATTAAAGTTTAATAAGTGTAAAGACCCTAAGAAGAGTAAAATGACATGCACAACAATTATTTTTTTTCATGTTTTCAATGTGTGGATGGTTGAAGATAAATGGCATTATCTATGGTTCAGTGCCAATTTGTGCTGCAAGTCAAAGTGTTGCACAAATAATTGTTATATTAAAGTTTGATAAGTGTACAGAGTCTGAGAAGTATAAAATGACATGCAAAATTATCAATTTTTTGTCCTGTTTTCAATGTGTCTTCACAAATAGTAAGTCTTGTGAGTATGTGTAAGTGGAAAAAGCAAATTCAGTGCCAATTTGTGGCTGCACTTTAAAGTGGCTGCACAAATAGTAAAGTAATTGGCAATTTTCTGTTGTTGCTACTGAATGACAGTAGAGCATGCATGCATTATTTAAAAGCCTGAATCATAAGGAAAAATATTGTAAATGTGGAATGCAGGCACTAATAATACCATGTGATTTCAGAAAAATATTGTAAATGTGGTTGCACAAATAGTGTAGCACTTGTCAATTTTCTTTTGTTGTTATTGAATAATAGGGGAGCATCTGTGCATCATCTGAAGGATTGAATTATGAGGACATGGATTACAAATGTGGAATAGGCATGTGAAAAAGAAGGTTGCCTTTACTTTCTGTATTTAAAATATGAAATGTGCATGTTAATTTTTTCACAAACCAATTGCTTAGTTGTGTAAAATAACTAACAAAACACAATGCCAAGTCGTCCTAAGTGTGCTAAGCTAAGAAATGATGCTAATTCTAGCAACTGGCCAGATATGTTAGCTTTCTATTGTCATCAAGCCTCAATTGAGGACATTCAAATGGCGCGAGAAATAAATGCAGTGTGTGTAAGATTAGTTGGTATTATTACTGAAAGGGGTCGTTTCATCCAAGAGTTGGAAATTGTCGACAACTTTTTTGCACAGAAAACTGCGTAATACTTAAGTGAACTTCAAAGAAAAGATGATCAAAAGGTTGACGAAATGATAACAATGACAAATGCATTGGATTTAAGTGCTCGTGATAAGGATGTGTTTGTCATGAAGCTTAAGGGACTTATGGATTTCTAACTCTTGATGTGTAGTGTCATATAATGTGTGTGTGTTTAACAAAGCTGGTGTTTATGTATGTGTAACATGCATGTGTAAGATAGTGTAATGAATAAAAGCAATAATAAAGATTGTAATTTAAGTATGGATAAATTAAAGCGAAAACAAATCTACCAAACAGTAATGTATCTATGGGTGTTTTGTTTTTATCTGTCGCTTGTCTATTTAAGATAGTTGGGGCACCTTTTTATTGAAGTAGTTTATTTTTTAAGTTGTCATAAAGAAGTAAGAGAAGGAGATGTCTAGACATCCTAAGTATGACCATCTTAGAGCTGAGGCTAACTCTAACAATTGGTCTGAAATCCTAGTGTTGTATTGTTACCAATCTTCAGGTGAAGATATTCAGATGGCACAACAGATGACTGCACTGACTGGAAGATTGGCTGGCATCACTAGTGAAAGGCTCAGTTTCATTCAAGAGTTAGAGATTGTTGGGAACACCTATGCTCAGAAAAAAACAGAATATCTAAGGGGGGGTTCAAGCTAGAGATGACCAAAAGATAATGCAGATGCGCATTATGGCATGTGAATTGGAGCTGAATGCTCGTAACAATGATATCTTCGTTCAGAAACTTAGGGGTTTGATGGATTTCTGAGTGTGTTCCAATTAAGTGTGGTTTATGTTGTTGCTTGTCTTTGCAGTTATGCATGTGTGTGATTTTATCATCAGTGTTGTACTATTTGTGTGAAAGCCATGAGAGATGATTGTAACATATTGTATTCAATAAAACTGACTATTAAATCTGTAGGACTGACCTTTTTGCTTTTTTGCATCTTCGTGATCATCTTGGAACAATGCCCTCTTTGCAGTTTTTGAGTCGCTTGCTGGTCCAGATCTTGTTGGTCTGTCATTGTGAGAGGTGTCGGTGGTGTTCCTAGTTATTCATAAACAAAGATTCAGTATTCGAACTTGCAAATGCTATGATTGTGACAATTTTTATTTAATAAGATGGTATATTAAACTTGTAGGAGTGACCTTTTTGCTTCTTTGTTTCTGTAAGATCATGTTGGAAGAATTGGGTCATTGGTGTTTTTGAGGCACTTTCTTCATTTTTGTTTTGCTCCAGATCTTGTTAGTTTGTTGTTGTGAGAGGCATCGCTGGTGTTTCTAGTTATCCACAAACAAACATTCAACATTTCTAGTTAGGATTTTTTTTTAAATAACAGAAATTGTTGATTTAAATAATGTTACCTGAGGTTGCTTCTATCAGCTGCACTGTTTCCTTTTGCCATTTGTTTTTGTTAAAAACTTTATTGACAACAAAATCTGTTGTTCTACCTGATGTGTTGAAATGGATCTAGAAAACGTTCTTTTGACCTTCAATTGCAAAAATTTCTGCTGATATTTCTTATGGGTCCTCTACTTTGTGGTTTTCTAGTAGGTCTGAGCATGAATACCCTGTAATATCTTCTACTACGGGGCTAAAGAAAGTGACTGGGACTATTGCGGATGGGTCTGTGATGAAAGCTTTGAAATTATACTTGTGTGTCTCATGGATTGAAATGATTAGGGTTTCACTTCTATTCCATCTGTTTTTTTAATATAATGTAAAGCTGAGCTAGAAAATCACGTACTTATAGGATGGTTTTGCTTGTTTTCCATGGTTCAGGCAACGATACATCCCGTCTTCTTCTTTCACTTTGGAGGCACATTCGTTGCAAGACATGTAATACCAATCTCTTTTTATGTTGATGCTGGTAATTGTTGCTTCAGTTGTGATATGTTTTTGCATTAAACTTTGTTGCAAAGATGTAATTGAATGTTAGGTTGTTCAACTCTGTGTGACAGAAAACTGACCTTGTAGCTTTCAGGATCTTGTTTTAAAAGTATCTTTAGGGGAATCTGTTGCGGAACTTTCTTTTTCGATATCTTCATATGGAGTCTTAGTAATACGAAGCGGTGGTGTTTTCTGGTGTCTTTCTTTGTGCCTGTTTCGTATTGGAAAATTAGAATGGGCAAATTTTTATGTGAAGATGATTTAATACTGAAATTTTGGGTTTAAAGATTTTACCTTGCTCTTGTTTCATCAGCTTCTGGTATCTGTGGGTTTAAGTATTAGCGTGTTGCAAAAGTTGATGTTAATTGGTAATCTGCCATGGCATTGTTTCATAATGTCATGAGAATTTGACATTTAAGTTTTTACAAATCGTTAATGCAATACCTCTAAATTTTGTGACTCGGCAAGAGCTGACGGCAATTATAACTGGCTGTTGCATTGTCTGAAAGTCCGCGTCTTCAAATTTTTCAGCCATGTCATCCAACATAGTGAACTCAACCACATTACCACTGGGAAGATGAGCAAGTTATAAGAGAAGTGATAAATCTTGCTAGTTTATTTTTTAGCAAAAAAAGTTTTAAATATAAATTAATGTACCTTAAATTTTCAATATCCACTTTTCTATACATAGTTTCATCTTGGTTGGCATTTGGTTTGCGTATAACTTCTCCTGGCGACCGCAAACATCCTATGTAGTCTATAAGCAGATAAGTGTTAGCATTTTAGCATTCCTTTTTGTCCTGAAAAATTTGAGAGTAGAAAGGTTACCTGTGAGAATCGAGTATTGCATTTTGCCCCTTGCATCTTCTTTAGGAATTCTGTACTGAATCTGGTTATATGAAACAAAATCAAAGTAGTGGTGCCGGATGTTTGGTGCTTGTATAGCATCAAATTTTGTGGCTCTTCCAAACCGGAGGCTTGTTTTGTTATTAATTGTTTGTTGGTAAGGATTGGTTGGTTCAAACATGAACTCTGAAATTCTGTAGACCTCCCCAAGTTTGATTTTCGGGTTGAAGTAGTCAATTTCCATAACATTCATGTTCGCTTGTATAACATTCCCATGTTCATGTTTATTTCTTATTAGACAAATTTGAAGTGTGACTACATTTTATCTATCCTATCTGAATTAACACATACCTCTTTATCTATCAAGATATAGCAAAATCCAGTCTCTTCTTTTTTCCCAGAGAATCCAATTGCATCCTTTTTGCCATAAGTGACTGAAATCCATTTTATGTATACTCTAGCTTCGAGCAATTTGTTGTGAGATGTCGGCTTTAACTGACGAATCGTTACAATCTATGGTGCACTGCTACTTTCAATGTTTTTGCCTTCGGAGGCATGTTCCACCACAACAGTTGCATTTTCTTCCATTGTGCTGGGAAGTGATAAAAAAGAAAGTCAGATACAAAAAAAGATTTAAAAACTAATAATGATAAAGGGAATAAGTATTTCGGCCCTAAGATTATGACACACGGTACATAAAACTTGTGATTTGCAAATCTACCTATGGCTGATCACTTTTATGATAACTTTATAAAAGCACAACAACAACAACAAACCCAATCCCGCCAAGGCAGGGTATGGGGGAGGTAAAATATAGACAGATCCTACCCCTACACCAGGGTACACCCGTGTGTAGAGAGACTGCTTCCAACGAGACCTCCGGCAAGTGATAACTTTATAAAAGCAAAAGATACTAATATGTAGTTGTGATGGCATTATGTAAAGAATATTCATGACCAAAATATTGTGCTAAATTTTCTATGAACCTACAGCATAAGCAAACCTGAACCCTAAGGTGGTGCTAATAATAAAAAGACATACATAAAAACATTAAAAAAAGAAGAAGGTATAAACTGAAAATTAAAGCAAACTAAATTAGCAACAAAAGAAGCAAGAAGTTTGTTATCCAAAAAAGGAAAATATTAATGGCTATATTTTCGTTGTGAAAAAAAAGGTGTGTCTTTTATTTTTCTTAAAAAATCTTTGTAAACAATATTTTTTGTGACATTTTGTCTTTGATTTTCTTGTGGTTTAATAAGAACTTTTAATCCATGAGGAGATGTAGCTCTAGAGAGAGCCACATACAACTGGCCATGGCCAAAGACTGGTTCGGGAAGGTAAACACCAATTTTGTTTAGAGATTGGTCTTGAATTTTGTTTATTGTCATAGCATAACAGAGCTTTATTGGGAATTGAGTGCGTTTGAAAACAAAAGGAATATTTGGATCTTTATGGATTAGTGGTATTATGTGGATAAAAACCTTTTCGCCGACTCTTGTGCCTGTAATGATATGCACTTCAATAATTCTTGACATCAGGTGTGTGACTATCATATGTGTCCCATTGCACAAACCACCTGCCAAGTTAACATTCCTTAACAGCATCACTGGTAATCCAACCTTAAGCTCTAACTCGTGTGGCGGGAAGCCTGGCAGCTTAAATGTGTTTATATATTCAGGAGGGTATAACATCTCTATTTCGGCTCCGCTATTCCTAACCGGTATGGCTATATCATAGCTTGCATAAGTTGTTATTTCACCATGAACCATGGATAAAAATTTTGAATTAATGATGGCTGCTGTTTCATTCTTTGGACAGACGATTGCCTTTTCTTGTAGAGTAATTGTTGAAGGTGTTTGAAGTGTAGGCTGATCATAGATGAAATCTATGAGATTTGAGAGGCCTTGTTCATCATCTTGTATGCAGTATCTAGAAGGGATCTCAACCCATGTTGAATCTCTACTGTCTTCTTTATCAGGTTCACCAATCTTACCATCACCAATATCAAGAAGCCATGATGCAAATGAGTGTGCTAAGCTTTGTTCTTCTAGACTCAAATCTGAGCGGAACAACCTCATGTTTTCTTTAAGCGTCATAACATGAAAATATGGTCAGAGGTGTGATTCTGCGATAGACAATGCTATTTTTCCATTTTTGGCGCGCCTTTTTTGACCGGAAGTGTTTGTCGGAAATCACCGCCTAAAATGATTGTTTTTCCACCAAACAAAACATCTGGTGCATCTAATATGTCTCTCCGAGTCCTGTCTAATGTTTCAAAGCATCGTCGGTCATTCATTGGCGCTTCATCCCAGATAATGAGATCAGTTTCTTTTAAAAGATTTCCTATGTGAGTGTTTTTTTTAATGCTGCAAAGTGACTCATCTGTCAGTTCCAGTGGAAGCTTGAATCTTGAATGTGTAGTTCGGACCGATGGAAGAAGAAGAGAAGCAATGCCAGAAGAAGAAACTGCTAACACAAATTTACCTTCAAACCGTATGGTGCTAATGATTGTTTTCCACAGGAAAGTTTTACCGGTTCCTCCATGACCATATACAAATATCAACTATTGCTTACCTGCTTTAAAAGCATTTATGATAAGTTCGTATATGCTTTTTTGTTTACTGTTTAGCCTTGGAACCGACTCATCTCTTTGCTTCGCCAACATCTCCCTGTTGTAATTCTTTTCTTCCATTAAGAGCCGGTTGTTTAATTGATCCAACAGCTCTTTTGGAGGTGGCTGCAAACCATAATTTTGTACTGATTTGCCACAACTACTAAGTATTATTTCTAATTCATATAATATGTATCCTTGCAATTCATCATCATTGACATAGTAGTTGGGAATGCGCACCTGTTGTGAGACAATTGTTGGAATATCATGGCCCATTTCTTGCCAATATTAATTCCATAACCGCAAAGGCTGTGCAACTTCACAATGAGTAAGAAGCCGTGCGAAAAGGAACCCGAGTTCTAGTGATGAAGCTGGGCCACATGCTTCTTCAAGAGTTGTGTCCCATTCTTTATCGTCACTAAGTAGACCGAGTGCCTCACATGCAGCACGATATATGGGATACACAACTTGGTTGACTGATTTGAGCTTTGTAAAGCCTCTGCACCCTTTTTGATGACATAATAACATCATTAAGTAGAAAAGTTCCCCTGAAGTTGGGTGTATATATGCAATCCGTCCAATAGAAGATATGTTAGTTTTCCTACGCGACTAACTTTTTTTATCTGCATACCATACAAACTCTGATGGAAATTGTAAGTATGTCAAATGCCTTCCATCTTCATTTTGAATGTTGTAAGTAAACCATTCTGTGAGTGTTGTCAGCTTGCGATCACGACGGTTAACGACGGACTCTAAATTGTCACCGTCTCGTAAGGTTACATGTTGCATGTTTTCTAGATGGACTGAAAGGATCTGCACTGCTGGTTCTCTGCTGTGTATTTTAAATTTGAGGATTCTCCAACACGCTTCATGAGGACATATAAATCGGCCATCAAGATAATTTTGAATTTCACCAATGTATAGCTCTGTTTGCGCTGACGAAGTAGAAGCTTCACCAACAGACCTTGTTACTTTGGCAAAGATTCGATCGGTTCCTTTTGATATATATTTAAACAGATATTTTATTAGCATGCTCCATCCGCAGTATTCCACATTAATATGAGCTTAAAATGCCAAGCATAGATCGCGGTTATACGACACCACATAGCTATTGTCAAGCTTCATTTGCCCTTTTGTTGCGGAAAATTTTCCTTACCTTCTTTGATAATGTGGATAACCCTTGTCATCAAAGAAAGTTTCATTATTGTATTTCTTTGGGAAATTTTTAGTGCACGTATCACCTTGCATACATGGTTCACTCAAGTTGGCCTTGCCACAGGGTCCATGCATCATCATCTCAGAAACAATTTTATAAGTTCGCGGATCAACATCAGAATCAGGTAGCTCTGCAGAAATGTATTGGTCTACATCTTGAGCAGTCTCAATCTTGGTTGATGAAGAAATCCAAAGCAGTGTATGACAATGAGATAACCTACGTTTTTGAAACTCAATAGTATACAATACTGCATATAAAAAAATCGAACAACTAAAATTAGAACAACATGTTGGAATACCACATTATGTAGTTATCGAGTGAATAAACGTGATTGAAAGATAAAATGCAAGGCTTTTTTTATAAATAAAGATAGACATACCTCATGTGACGTGCCCAAATGTCTGCCCTTTCTTCATAAACTTCACGAATGATTTAATCTTTTGTCAAATACTCTACATACTATATCCGCCCTATCTGCTGTAGTCAAATGAGTAAACTGACTCATGTTGTAACACCCCCAAATTTTGTGATACGCAGCGGAATTCAAGCTGGGTGTTACTTCATGGCTCAACAGTTACAATAACAGAAAACGAACTCTAATTGTGTCATTTTAAAAGATTTATCATTCGATTTATATAAATATCAGAGTTTACAAAATGAGGTCCCAGTGGTTTTACAATTTATTAAATAAGTTTTCAAATGATAATATAGCCTTCTTGAGTATCCGTGCCATCCTCGTAAGTTATGAACCTGAGATAAACATGCTAAAAAGTGTCAACACAAAGGTTGGTGAGTTCATAGAGTTTATAGATAAAACAGTTGAGTTCAATAGTTTCGAGTTTGAGCGATTATTGTAATAAATACAAATATCGATGAAATAAGTAGTGGGCTACGTTGTTATACACCAGTAGTCGCTTTGTTTGCCCTAACCGGGTCAAAAGTTGAGTGAATCCATAGAGTTTGTATGCAACCGCTTGAACACAAGTTTCAAGGTTCACACGTTGTTATCATCGCAAAGATTAGTATCATCGCAGCATCAGATGTATTGCTCTAAGCCTCATGATACGCAAACCTTAACAAAGACGACATCATAGTAATGAACTAATGATGTGTTAACGACATCATAGAGATGATGTAAACAAGGCCCTCGGGTAGGAGTTTCCCAACTTCCTATGGGGTTCTCAATAAAGTGCACTTGACTACTTATCCAAAGAACACAAGTGGGCCAAGCGCCAATAGATCTATTCACTATATTCGCTCACCGCAAGTGATTAATGGCTCATGATAGAGGGACTTTTAGTGGCAATAGTGTATAACTTAGGCAATAACAATCGGGATCGCGACATGATAGTACTTGTGTTCGTGTTTGTAGCAAAACGTATAAAGTGTGATTATGAACTCATAGTAGTATGTAAAGCTTTAGAGTACTTGTGAAAGTAAAAATGATTAGTTAAGCATGTATCTTCCCCAAAATAGTTTAAAAGCAAGTAAAGGTAGGGGCCATGAACTCACAGTATATGTAAAAGTTTAGAGTACTTGTGAAAGTAAATGAAAATAGTTGAGCATGTATCTCTCCAAAAAATAGTATAAAACAATTGAAAATGAGGCTATGAAACTCACAGTAATATGTAAAAGTTTTTAGAGTACTTATAAAAGTGAAAGCATGCAGTTGAGCATGTATCTCCCCCAAAGCATTAATAAACAAGTATAAAAACCGGGCTACGAACTCACAGTAATATGTAAAAGTTTAGAGTACTTGTGAAAGTAAATGAAAATAGTTGAGCATGTATCTCCTCCAAAAATAGTATAAAACAATTGAAAATGGGGCTATGAAACTCACAGTAATAGGTAAAAGTTTTAGAGTACTTGAGAAAGTAAAAATAGGTAATTGAGCACGTATCTCCCCTAAAAATAGTATAAAACAATTGAAAATGGGGCTATGAAACTCACCTTGGATTGAATTCTGATTGATGTCAAAAGTTAATTCAAAGTGATTTGGTAATTGGCTTCGACACGTGACCTGAATTGATATGTCAAGTTTCACTTTTATTATGCTACCGGTATATCGTATGTGTATTGTTGGTAATCAGGTGTTGAACTTTTGAGTGTAATTAGTATAACTCAGAAAAGTTTAACGAAAAAGGATAAAAGATAAGGTTTATAGCCGATTGATTATGCTAACGTTAGTATTTATAAGTTCAATTGGTTCAAATGTGTTTGTGAAAATATTTCGTGTGTTGAGTTTTATCAAAACCGAGCCAAAATGAGTTAAAAACATATTCTCGAGAAAACATGAAAATGTTACACTTTATACCCTTATAGTTTCAAGTATTGACAATTCATACCATCGAACTTTCTTAAAATGACAATTTATACCCTCGAACTTTCATAAAATGACAAATTTTATCCCTCAACTTTGGTGAAATGAAAGTTTCTACCTATTAGTTTTGAAAATGATAATTTATACCCCTATGTCTCATGTTGATTACAATTTAGTCCTTGTTATAAAAGAAATATAGAGTTTTGACAATAATTACCCTTAAGCGCTATTCGACTTTATATACATTGTCCTTTATTCATTTTTGTTGTGTTTTCGATTTAGAAAAAGGCCTAGCTGGTTACGACTTACTAAAATAAGTTATTATAAGTTTGAAAATAAGTTGAAAACAACTTATTAGCTTTTTTTTGGCTTTTGGCTTTTAAAAGAATTAAAAAGGTATGTTTGGTTTTTGTTACGAAAGGCCTAAAAGAAAGTTTAATTGAAACAAGGCCTTGCGAGATTTTTACGACGTTCTTGATCCTTAAAAATATTTGCTAGGTGATCTATCTAATGGTTTAGATTTGAAGTTCTAAGCTTTTATGGTTTGGTCGCAATAATTTTTCAAAGTGAGGGGGTTGGGGCGTTTTTCAATAAAGAGGGTGTTTGTTCTTAAACTCGACAAGCCCAAAAGAGATTTAAATAAAAGCGAGACAATGAGAGATTTTTACAATGTTCTTGGGGTTTTAGAAACTTAGTTGTACCCTCTTTAAAATGTCATAAGCCATTTATTTTATGGATGCTCGGTTTAAGAGAAAATAATTATTAAAAAGGGGTGTTTGGAGCGCTTTTGACAAGGGGTGTTTGGTTTTATATGACGGTTGTTACGGTTTTGACTAAAATAAGGCTTCGTTTTACACTTTCAGGACCCGTGATCCTGAGTTTTTGAAGAAAAAGTCGTTTCGGACAACTTTCGTGCTTTAACTTTTTGATGAAACGGACCAGAATTGCCTCGAATTGCGTGTCTACTACCTTCCGTCTACGTGGAGGTATTGATGATTTAGTAAACATCGTTAGATCAGATCTTTGACTCGTGTACTGCGTTTAGGTGATTCAAATTGCTACGTTTTCCTTGTAAAATCCTTTTTAACATTATTTACTTGATATTAAAAGTTATAACGAAATAGAATGAGTTTAATAGACTTACAAACTTGGGATTCGACTAGAACTAGATTGGCTTTCAAATGGAACAAGACTCTTTCCCTCCTCCCAGGCTCTAATGTACCCTTCCTTCTTCCTTCTCTTAGACTTATAAATCATTAAATATGTGTATGTGAGAGTGTTTGTGTGTTTCGATTGAGGAATGAGTGAAAAGAAATGAGTGTGGGTCGATATTTATAAGAGAATTCTAAGGCTAATAGGTGACCACTTGTAGCATTTTGTAAGAATTGTTGAGATATCTAGGGGACATGATGAGGTGTTCTCAATATATCCATGCACTATGTTGTTGGCTCAAGTGGTTCTAAATGAAACCACATAAGGAGCTTGAAATATTTGACTATCCTTATTGAAATTTTAGAAAACATGGTGGCTTGTTCGATTTATAGCCACAATGTGGAAGATTTTAAGTGAAAAGGTGATGTAGCATCATGAGGTGGTTAATCTTGAGCCTAGTAACATCCTTGTGGTTAGGGAAATCTCAAGTATCAATCTAGGACTAGTTTAGTTACGGATTTAGTTGGGATTGACTAGAAAATAAGTTAGTTTAGTTAGGTTTATGTAAAGTATAGAGTTTAGTTCCATGCATTAAGTACTTGTACCACAAGCATTAGGGACTTGTACCTTATAAAAAAGTCAATTTTAAGGGCTTTGTGCATTATAGGTTTGTATCATGTGCTTTAAGATAGGTACATTGAGGTTTATAATATGATTTATATAAGTATTAAGCTTTTATGCATTAAAGACTTGTACATGTGCTTGAAAGACTTGTACATTAGCATTTTGAATATATACCATGCACATAAGATCATAGAGTTGTATATTAGGAATTAAAGTATAGTTAGGTTCCGTGCTTTAATGACTTGTACTCTAGGTATAAAATGTTGTACTTTAGTAATTATGATTTAGTTTCGTAAAATCATAGTTATAATAAATTAGGGTTTCGTGTAAATTCTAATAAATGGCTAACGTTTAGTTTGAAAGTTTTATAATCGTACATTAACGAAATAACGTAAAGTGGTAAATAAAAGTTGAAAACTTTTATACTTGACGTATAAGGAATGAACTTAAGACATTCTGGTGTTGGTGTGTACATTTATTAAGAATGTGAGTTATGTCATATTAGTTAGTTGTTGTGATTAGATAAACCGATAACGTTTAAAAAATTAGACTTGAAAAATGGATAGGTATTCTTTAGTTAGAATATTATACGAGGCGAAATTTACCGGTGGTTCTGGCCTCACCCTTAAATGGAATCTCCCGAGAATCGATCCGTGTTGATTGTGGTGTTGGGAAAAGTGTAGATATCTATGGAATGTCGACAACATAGATGTTTTCGAACAATTTATCTTGTTACAAAGTTTTTCTTTTGAAATAAGATTGATAATGTTTATCTTGTTACTGTGATTAGTCTTGAAAATTACTTGTTTTGTGAAAATCGAATTATAGACGTTCAAAACTGTCTTTAACAATGAAGATTTCGGATGAGAACTTGATAATGTAGAAAAAATTGTTGAAATTAAGCTTTTGTAGATGATGAATCAGTTTGTTTCTTAGTAAGGATTTTTGTGATCTCGAGTTCATACTCATGTCATTTCAGATGCAAATAAGCCCACTTATTTATAATTCATTACTTACATAGAGAGGCATCCCAAACAATGTAAATAAGGAAATATAAACTTATGGGTCGGTGATTTATAATTTCTTTATTTAAATAAAAAGGCGTCCCAATTCATTCAAATAAAGACATTGTAAATCATCCTACTTAAGAATTTCTGACTCAACGTTCATACTTAACTGATGAGTCACAAGGAAATTTAGTGCGTAGGTGATTCAAGAGTATGGAAGGAGTATTTACACTCATCTTTATAGATGGGAGTAAATTTATCAAGGAAAGTTGACATAAAGTTCAAAATAGTTTGCGAGTATATATTTAACGTAGATAGGGTAAGAATTGTGCAATACACAATGTCTTGGTAAGGTTTTCGTAAATTGTAAAAATGTAGAAGTAGGCACATGCTCGGGGAAAGATTGAGTCGTAATGCATTAGAATAGACACATGCAGGTATGTTTTTTGTGTATAAAGTGATCGAAAGTATGTTGAGTGCGTATATATCAATATACTAATATGTTTGGATATCATAAATTGTTTAGAAGTCAGATAATTACCTGGAGGGTGGAAGGCACGGAGAGCGAAAGGCTATAAAAATGTTTTTGTAAAAAAGTAGTTATAGTTTAGGTCTCAATTAGACTGCTTTCATAATCGTGGCTCGATACCAATCTGTAACACCCCAAATTTTGTGATATCATGAATTCAAACCTGGTGTTACTTCATGGCTCAACAGTTACAATAATGTAAAACGAACTCTAATTGTGTCATTTTAAAAGATTTATCATTCGATTTATATAAATATCGAGTTTACAAAATGAGGTCCCGGTGGTTTTACAATTTATTAAATAAGTTTTCAAATGATAATATAGCCTTCGAGTATCCGTGTTCTTCCGTGCCATCCTCGTAAGTTATGAACCCGATATAAACATGCTAAAAAGTGTCAACACAAAGGTTGGTGAGTTCATAGAGTTTATAGATAAAACAGTTAAGTTCAATAGTTTCGAGTTTGAGCGATTATTGTAATAAATACAAATATCGATGAAATAAGTAGTGTGCTACGTTGTTATACACCCATAGTCGTTTTTTGCCCTAACCGGTCAAAAGTTGAGTGAATCCATAGAGTTTGTATGCAAATCAATTGAACACAAGTTTCAAGGTTGGGCACGTTGTTGCATCGCAAGATTAGTATCATTGCGAGATTGTATTATTGCTCTAAGCCTCATGATACGCAAACCTTAACAAGACGACATCATAGTAATGAACTAATGATGTTACCGACATCATAGAGATGATGTAAGTAACAAGGCCCTCGGTAGAGTTTGCCAACTTCCTATGGGGTTCTCAAAATAAAGACTTGGCTACTTATCCAAAGAACACAAGTGGGCGTCAATTGCCAATAGATCTATTCACTATATCCGCGTTCACCGCAAGTGATTAATGGCTCATGATAGAGGACTTTTAGTGGCAATAGTGTATAACTTAGGCAATAACAATCAGGATCGCATCTGAGATAGTACTTGTGTTCGTGTTTGTAGCAAAGCGTATAAAGTGTGATTATGAACTCATAGTAGTATGTAAAAGCTTTAGAGTACTTGTGAAAGTAAAAATGAGTAGTTAAGCATGTATCTCCCCCAAAACAGTTTAAAAGAAAGTAAAAGTAGGGGCCATGAACTCACAGTATATGTAAAAGTTTAGAGTACTTGTGAAAGTAAATGAAAATAGTTGAGCATGTATCTCCCCCAAAAATAGTATAAAACATTTGAAAATGGGGCTATGAAACTCACAGTAATATGTAAAAGTTTTTAGAGTACTTATAAAAGTGAAAGCATGCAGTTGAGCATGTATCTCCCCTAAAGCATTAATAAACAAGTATAAAAACGGGGCTACGAACTTACAGTAATATGTAAAAGTTTAGAATACTTGTGAAAGTAAATGAAAATAGTTGAGCATGTATCTCCCTCAAAAATAGTATAAAACAATTGAAAATGGGGCTATGAAACTCACAGTAATATGTAAAAGTTTTAGAGTACTTGAGAAAATAAAAATAGGAAATTGAGCATGTATCTCACCCAAAAATAGTATAAAACAATTGAAAATGGGGCTATGAAACTCACCTTGGATTGAATTCTTATTGGTGTCAAAAGTTAATTCAAAGTGAAATGGTAATTGGCTCCGACACGTGACCTGAATTGATATGTCAAGTTTCACTTTTTATTATGCGCGCTGGTATATCGTATGTGTGTTGTTGGTAATCAGGTGTTGAACTTTTGAGTGTAATTAGTATAACTCATAAAGCTTTAACGAGAAAGGATAAAAGATAAGGTTTATAGCTGATTGATTATGCTAACGTTAGTATTTATAAGTTCAATTGATTCAAATGTGTTTGTGAAAATATTTCGTGTGTTGAGTTTTATCAAAACCGAGCCAAAATGAGTTAAAAACATATTCTCGAGAAAACATGAAAATGTTACACTTTATACCCTTATAGTTTCAAGTATTGACAATTCATACCATCGAACTTTCTTAAAATGACAATTTATACCCTCGAACTTTCATAAAATGACAACTTTTATCCCTCAACTTTGGTGAAATGAAAGTTTCTACCCTTTAGTTTTGAAAATGACAATTTATACCCCTATGTCTCATGTTGATTACAATTTAGTCCTTGTTATTAAAGAAATATAGAGTTTTGACAATAATTACCCTTAAGCGCTATTCGACTTTATATACATAGTCCTTTATTCATTTTGGCTTACTAAAATATGTTATTATAAGTTTGAAAATAAGTTGAAAACAGGTTATTAGCTTATGTTCTGGCTTATGGCTTTTAAAAGAATTAAAAAGGTATGTTTGGTTTTTGTTACGAAAGGCCTAAAAGAAAATTTAATAAAGACAAGGCCTTGCGAGATTTTTACGACGTTCTTGATCCTTTAAAATATTTGCTAAGTGATCTATCTAATGGTTTAGATTTGAAGTTTAAAGCTTTTATGGTTTGGTCGCAATAATTTTTCAAAGTGAGGAGGTTGGGGCGTTTTTCAATAAAGAGGGTGTTTGTTCTTTAACTCGACAAGCCCAAAAGAGATTTAAATAAAAGCGAGACAATGAGAGATTTTAAGAACGTTCTTGGGGTTTTAGAAACTTAGTTGTACCCTTTTTAAAATGTCATGTCGCTTATTTTATGGATGTTCGGTTTAGGAGAAAATAATTATTAAAAGGGGTGTTTGAGCGCTTTGACAAGGGTGTTTGGTTTTATATGACGGTACATTACGGTTTGACTAAAATAAAACTTTGTTTTACACTTTCGGACCCGTGTTCTGATTTTTGAAGAAAACGTCGTTCGGACAACTTTTGTGATTTAACTTTTGATGAAACGGACGAATTGCCTCAATTGCGTGTTCAACCCTTACGTCCACGTGAGGTTTTGGATGATTTTAGTAAACTCGTTAGACCGCATCTTTTGACTCATGTACTGCTTTTAGGTGATTCAATTGCTACATTTTCCTTGTAAAATCCTTTTAACATTATTTACTTGATATTAAAAGTTATAACGAAATGGAATGAGTTTAATAGACTTACAAACTTGGGATTCGACTAGAACTAGATTGGCTTTCAAATGGAACAAGACTCTTTCCCTCCTCCCAGGCTCTAATGTACCCTTCCTTCTTCCTTCTCTTAGACTTAGAAATCATTAAATATGTGTATGTGAGAGTGTTTGTGTGTTTCAATTGAGGAATGAGTGAAAATAAATTAGTGTGGGTCGCTATTTATAAGAAAATTCTAAGGCTAATAGGTGACCACTTGTAGCATTTTGTAAGAATTGTTGAGATATCTAGGGGACATGATGAGGTGTTCTCAATATATCCATGCACTATGTTGTTGGCTCAAGTGGTTCTAAATGAAACCACATAAGGAGCTTGAAATATTTGACTATCCTTATTGAAATTTTAGAAAACATGGTGGCTTGTTCGATTCATAGCCACAATGTGGAAGATTTTAAGGGACAAGGTGATGTAACATCATGAGGTGGTTAATCTTGAGCCTAGTAACATCCTTGTGGTTAGGGAAAATACAAGTATCAATCTAGGACTAGTTTAGTTAGGGATTTAGTTAGGATTGAACTAGAAAATAAGTTAGTTTAGTTAGGTTTATGTAAAGTATAGACTTTAGTTCCATGCATTAAGTACTTGTACCACAAGAATTAGGGACTTGTACCTTATAAGAAAGTCAATTTTAAGGGCTTTGTGCTTTATAGGTTTGTATCATGTGCTTTAAGATAGGTACATTGAGGTTTATAATATGATATATATAAGTATTAAGCTTTTATGCATTAAAGACTTGTACATGTGCTTGAAAGACTTGTACATTAGCATTTTGAATATATATCATGCACATAAAATCATAGAGTTGTATATTAGGAATTAAATTATAGTTAGGTTCCATGTTTTAATGACTTGTACTATAGGTATAAAATGTTGTACTTTAGTATTTATGATTTCGTTTCGTAAAATCATAGTTATAATAAATTAGGGTTTCATGTAAATTCTAACAAATGGCTAACATTTAGTTTGAAAGTTTTATAATCGTACATTAACGAAATAACGTAAAGTGGTAAATAAAAGTTGAAAACTTTTATACTTGACGTATAAGGAATGAACTTAAGACATTCTGGTGTTGGTGTGTACATTTATTAAGAATGTGAGTTATGTCATATTAGTTAGTTGTTGTGATTAGATAAACTGATAACGTTTAAAAAAATTAGACGTGAAAAATGGATAAGTATTCTTTAGTTAGAATATTATACGAGGCGAAATTTGCCGGTGGTTACACATGTATCTTTGAATCTCAGGCCACTTTACATTACATGTGAATGTTATAAAAAACCGTGGATTACCAAGTACCCGGCAAATCGCCAATGCATCCAAGTAGTAGCTGTGCATATATCTTGGACCTCCAGTAAATGAGGAAGGTAATATAATTCGCGAACCTACCTGTGGCCCATCATGATCGCCTCTTGAAACTGCATCATAGAGGCCTGACAAATAGTCTCCTCGAATATCGCTTTGATGTGTTCTATAAAAATCCATCCTATTCTGTTCTATACAACAATATACCCCAACGACGTACTGCTGAAAAAACCTGCCAGTTCGAAGAAGCAGATTATAATCATCATGTCTTGGGTGCAACTGGTATGTGTAGAATGCATTCATTGAGACCCGTTTTGGCTCATCGTTTGGATCTGTTGTTCTTAACTTTAACTTTGTATGATATCCTGGTTGACCATAGATGAAAATCAATGGAAACTACAATGACATATACGACTTATGAATCTTGCTAATTCTCTTTAACGGACCATCTCTGTATTCCAGGATAACATCGTAATTCGACTCACTTTCTGGGACGCTGTCAAAGACAATGGCGCCAAGGGTCTGCGATGCTGGAAGTTCATAACCACGGGGGCCTTCACCGCTGTAAAGCCTCACCTTAAATTATGGGACATCATGTTCAGCACATTTGTCCCGTGCAGTTCTGAATATCTGGACCAGCTCATTGTGGCCATCTACGAAGTGAATGAGTCCTTCCACGATCTCCAGATCTAAATCAAGGCCATCTGAATTTGAAAAATGCCTCAACCTATGTTGAACCTCATTCTGCGTATCATAGATATAGAGCTGTAAAAATTTTAGGTCATCACCAATTGGACAAAGTGAGCCAATTCGATGATATATTTGGCCCGAAACTTTAAAAACATATGGCCCTCTACCATTATTGATTGTGTTGTCAACCTTTGCACCGAATGAAGTCAATGCAAACATCTGATTGTAGGTTCGGATGTTTTCCATAAAGGCGCTTTGTCCAAGTAGTTGCTTGATATACTAAGGTGGATCTGCCTCAGGCTGCATAAAAATTCTACCACCTCCACAACATAAATGGTATTGAGGTAAACCATTTCTAAAATGATGCCCTGTAAGCTGTTCTCCAGGCCAAAAATCAGCGTTACAATGATGACATCACTCAGTACAGTCTCCTAAATATGAGGTGATGCATCTATATTGATTAACAAATCATAATTAATTCAAAGCTTTGAGAATATATGTTTGGGAAAAAGATAAAGCATGGAAAAAAAATTGCAACAGTTACCTTGTGTTGTATGAGAAGATGACCCTTCATCAATGTTGCATGCTCTATTATATGTGTTACGATTTAAGCTACTTATGAGAGAACGCTGACGTCGACACCTTCTATAGAGCTGACCCGAGCGCCTATTTCTTTTTTGACCTTGCGACTGATGACTAACATTTTGTGTAACACTTGGCTGGCCATCGTCATGCACACCTATTGTTGTTGCCCAAAGAAAGTACCAAAAAAGTTAAAGGCATTTTTAGATGTAAAAAATGTGTTGTAAAAGGGAAAAAAAATACTCACTTTTAGTTGCATCAGGATTTGTTGGTTGACCAATGGTGTGAACATGAGTATCTGAATTTGATTGCCGCATACATGTTATGGAGGCCTGATTTATGCGTCTTTTTCTTTCCTGAGTTTGTAGCCAATAGCAATCACCAGATGTAACACCAGTGTCAACATCACCATGGACAACTGCTCTGACTGTTGAAAGAGAAACACATAAAAGTCAAAGTCAATATTGGACGAAAACAGTTGGGATTCAAAAAACTTTGTTACAAAATAAAACACGGCTGATGACCTTCAGTCACATGTAAAGGCAGTTGGTTTGTGACGGTCTGCGCAACATTATGTAAATTAGCGGTCTGCACATAGCTTCTAGCGACGTCATTGGCTGAGTTTTTTCTTCTTATACTTTTTTTTGAAGGACCAATATTGTGTGTAGCTAATCCTATTGACAATAAAGAATATTATCAAAGGTTAATTCAATATTGTATAGGAAGCAATAAAATTTGAGAAAATGCATTTTAAAAGAGAAAAAGAGAAGTCACCTTCCATCATATCAGGAGTCATTGGTTGACCAATGGTGTCCACATAATCGGATGAACCACCCAGGTGAACTTCTTTGTTGGCCATCTGTTTTCGCGGTCTGCCTCTTTTTCGAGTTTGCTGTGAACATATGTTATCATGTGTAGGTGATCCTATTCCGATTTAAAAAATAGCATGAGAATGTGATCTAATCATTCTAAAGTGTTGTGTAAAAACAAAATACATTAGAGTACCTTTGGTCGCGTAGGAACCAGATTGTTGACCAACAATGACCACACCATTGCCTCGAATTAGGTTGACAATCGGGTGTTGCATAACGCTGTTGGACACGGGTGCTAGTAAGCTTGCGAAAGCTTTTGTTTGTTCCTCGAGTTTCTTTGAAGCAGTCCATATGATGTGTCATATTTGATTGAGTGTGTTGATAAGCAGATGGCCCTACAGTGGCTAAAAAAACATTGGAAAATTTTAGATTCAACTTTGTATGCAAACAAATTTAAAAAAAATAATAATAAAAAAAAAAATAAACAAATAAATAAAAGGTAATTTCTTTAAAGTAGAGTGCATGAGTTAACCTTCGGTTACGTTATCAGGCGTTTCATTAACCGTCCAATCAACACGGTTTTTTAAAGCAGTCTGTGTCAAATCTGTTTCCAAATTATTTGTAATGTTGTAATTCAGTCCCAAAGAACTACCCATTGGTGCACACACTCCTCCCATATGACCACTATGATCTAAAGGTATCTGTTGGCCTGTAATGTGTACATTCTGCTCCTGAACAATATCTATGAACAAAAAAACAACATAAGCCTGTGAATGTTTTCACGGTAAACATGACAATAAGTGTAACTATATCAACAGCGAATAACAAAAAAATCAGCCTACCTTTGCCACAAAGACTCTTTGGTGCAGTCAAACACTGGGATGCATACGGTTGACAGGTGGAGACAATTGGCGTAATGATCTCACGCATTTCACATCCAGTACATCCATGTATATTTGGAGCATTGTTTTGTATCAGGTTTTGACGTGACCGATTGTGAATGTTTTGAGAGTCAGGTATCGTTTTTGGGTTCATAGTTATAAACAATAATATGCAGACCAATTACGAAGACAGCAAAAAGCAAGCAAAGTAGAACTATCAACATTTTTGAAATAGTTATCGTGAGCAACAAAAGCATTATCAAGCGATAGTTTGCAAATATAGAAGAGGAAAAAAAGGCCAAACAAAAAGATAGAAGAAAGTCAGCACTTATCATCCCAAAAAAAACAGCTAAAATACAACTTAATACAACCCCAAAAAAAATGTACAGGCCATTTAATGTGCCTAATATTGAATTGCAACCACCTTTAACCTTAAACCCTAAACCAAAATCTGCATTTTTTTTAGTGACCCTAACATCTAAGCCTAACTAACATCTAAAGCACAATAAGCAACATTTAATTACTCTAACACCTAAATATAACAAAGCCACAATGAATATACCTAACATAAACCACAATAAATATATAAGAACAACCAGTGAACCAAATTGCAAAAATGAATGAAACCTAAATGCAACATAGGGCAACCACCATAAAGTTGAAACAAAACAGGCAAAAACTAAAGGAAAAAACATCAAACCTAGTATCAATTCTTCAAAACAATAAACTTGTTGAACTTTTTTTTTATCACAAATAATTGATCTACCTAACTCTAATTATATATGAAGCATAAAAAAGGATGTGGACCAAAAGAAGAGTGCACTTGTAGCAGTTACCATATGGCAAACACACATCCACAAACGCAATAAAAATTGGTTTGATGGTATATCTGACTGTAGCTCCCTCACAATCGTTTGTAGTACCAACGAATTCCATTTTCTTCGGATCAAAATATCGCCGGATTATTTTCCGGAGGTATACCCGTTTGGATCTAAAAGGTAAACGGAGGGTGTGAGTGAAGATGAATAGGATGGGTCGGGCAGTAAAAACAAATACGCTTATGTGGTCCAGCCAAAGGGTCCGTGGGAAGAAAAAAAACCAAACTTTACTATTTATAAGAAAGCCCAATGAATGTAATTTTGTATAATATTATTAGATCGGTTTTGTGTCAATAAAAAGAAGATTGCGAGTTTGTTAGAATGTGTAGTTGATAAAAAAAAATTAAAAAAGAAGATTGAGAAATGCTCTATAACTATTAAATTTATAATATGAACG
Organism: Chrysanthemum lavandulifolium; assembly: GCA_022545495.1. NCBI lineage: Eukaryota > Viridiplantae > Streptophyta > Magnoliopsida > Asterales > Asteraceae > Chrysanthemum > Chrysanthemum lavandulifolium. The sequence goes on from CM040240.1 coordinate 107,593,185, forward strand.
TAATTACTAATTACTGTCCATTTTTATTCGGTGTTTCGAGTTTTGAGGTTTTACGTTAAATTTTATTACTGACATCTTGATTGTTGAATATACAATTAATTTTGATTTTATAAAGTGACATATAATAGAATTAAATTGGTATTTTAACTTTTCTTTAGAATTTACAAATCTATAATGTAGTTCTCATGATTATTAAAACAACAAACTACGGTGTTTTTCAAGTCGAGACTTATAAGTTATAACAAATGTATTTTTATTTTTTTTCAAAAGCTTCCCAAAAAGTGGGTTGACCCATCATGACCCGACCCAAACCATTTAACCCGTTAGACCCATCATGTGAAAGTGACCCGTGACCCGGCCCGTAGTTTTTGCCACCTCTACAAAGTACTATATATTAAAAGTCAAATGCAAGTGTGTTTTTCATCTTATTGACAATTATATGTATTTGTGGAATGGCTGCAAATTGCTAATCAGGAAATTATAAGGATGATCATTTTTGCATATCCAGTTAATTTTTAAATCAAGTTGGTTGGATTCATAAATGGTAAAAAAGTTGAGATTGATTGTATGTATAGATTGTATATGTGGATGAGTGAGAAAATAATATTTTAATGAAAGATTGGGTTGGATGAGATTGTGAATAAAGATAGTCTAATGAAATTCTGAGACCACTTGATAATTGTACAACGAATGTACTTCATATGTACATTTTCTTAAGATGATGAGAAGTGATTTTTTTGTTTTCTTATACAAAATCTCTTTAGTACCAAATTATTACTTCTAACGTTCAATTATATAGTCTACAAGATTTACCTGGACATTTTCTCATATTTACTTTTCTAGACTTAGGTGAATTATTTACTAAGGGATTTCTTCAAATGTTCAACTTCACAAGCTACTACATTTGTTTCTTAGTTACAGCAGGTACGTTTGACTATCTTCACTTTCATTTAAAACATTTTAAGGTTCCATACTGTTCTTCCATACTTGATATATAAACAAACAATCTTTATTGGATTACTTTTTCAGGCATGGTGACTAGAGGTGCATTTCGACTGACATTTAAACTCCGACCAAACCGACACGAAAATTAACGAGTTCGCGTTGTGCTAAATAGATTTGGTCGTGTTTGGGTCGACCTATCTAACCCGCTTATTAAAGCAGTCGTGCTCGGGTTGAGAATAAAATAAGCGGGTCACCCGCCAACCCGTTAGGATTTTTTCATAAACTCAAAATTATTTATATTTTATTATGCGGGTTAAATGTGTTAAACAATCAACCCAACAACATGTTTAACATGTTTAACTCGCAGAATGTCAACTTTTATATATAAAAAGTAGGGTGAGTAGTTCGGTTTGGCTCGGTTTTTATAAAATCAAACCGAACCAAAAAATTTGTTTTTTATTTTAGAAACCATTCGGTTTCGGTTTGGTTTTCGGTTGTCGGTTTTTCGGTTTGGTTTTCGTTTTTTTGTTTCTATAAGATTTATCGAGCTTTGCTTTTTCAAAGTAGATTTGACATATATCATAAAATAGAACCATATCTTAAACCTAAGATCCACGGCATAACAAGATTAAACGGGTAAAGATCAAGTCTTAAATCAAGTGCCAACATTCTCAAAGTTGCTTCCAAGTTCCAAGGTGTGTAAATGATTGAAGGTGCATCAAACAATTGAAGGGTGTGTAACGAAAAAGAATGATGTTGGAACAAGATCTTCAATCTTTTGATGTAATTGCACCATCTTCAACAGAACAACCATTAACATTCAAACTTAATGTTCTCGTGACATTTCATGTACTCCATTTTTTTTTTACCTTAAAGACATCCGCATGTATGTATATTGTTATGAAATAAAATATTAGCGAGTTATCACACATTCAAAAATCATCGACAACCAGAATGTAAAGGAATATATCAAGATAAAGATTTATATTATTTATGAACAACAATGATATATATTATTTTGACTTTAAATGTCGGTTCGGTTTTATTGGTCGGTTTTAAAGTTAAAACCAAACCGAACCAAAACTCGGTTTTCAAAATATAAAACCGAACCGTCGGTTTTCAATCGGTTTCGGTTTTGGTTTCGGTTCTTGGTTTTTTCGGTTTAGGTTCGGTTTTGGTTTCTTGCACACCCTAATAAAAGAGTTAAATGGGTCAACCCAAAACCCATCGAATCGATTTAACCGTTAACATATTCAACCCATGTAACCTATTTAACCCGCTTAACCCAAGTATATATCTGAGTTAAATGGGTTAGGTTCGAGTTATGTCTAACGTGTTAGGGTTGACATAGTGACCGATGATTTAAATGGGTCAGGTTTGGGTTGAGATTTTCTTACCCGCCAACCTGACAACCCGAACCCGCCAACCCGAACACGACCCGAATTGCCACCCCCTAATGGTGACCACAGCCCACATCCCTTTCTCCCACGTTACTGTGATTCACAATGCAGCACTTTATGTATATATATGTTGTTTGCTCATCTCATACTGCTACACCACTTACAGCTAGACAATAAAAGATCACACGTTAGTGGCCGGATGCAATATGATTTAGATGTATAGTTGCTTGACCACAGTCCAATGGTTGCTCATCTAGTAATCAGACATTTGTCCTTCTCTACAAGATCACTTTCCTGTGTAGGGTGTACTTTAACCGGCCATCAAAAACATCAACACCAAGGATCATGCATGAGTACAAGAATTACGAGTTTATTAATCTGGCAGTGTTCTATTTCTTCTTTTGTTCAAGTGTTCAGAACCTATTTCGAGGCATATGTAGAGCAAGGGGTTTGACTGTCTACTGATACAAATTATATGCTCCTTGTTACTTTTGTTCTCAATGTTTTGCAATCATTCTTCTCTAATCCTTGTTACTTTTTTTCTTTCCGTTTCTTTGATTATCGTCTATGTTACTTCTTTTTCTTGATAAATGTAATTCTTCTTCCCTATTCATGATATATCTTTTACACTGCAATAACCACAAGTGATCTTATATACATAATTTAGGTCACTGTTTATAATAGTACTTATAGAATTACTCATATGTGATTGTAAGGTTTTAGATTTCATTAATGAAAAGTGAAAACAACACTTGTGTAAGATTAAAGAAAGCATGTGTATAAATAATAACTAGCTGAACTACCTGAGTCAACTGTTGACTAATTTAAATCCAGTAACTAAGCTGAATCTCAAAGCAAACAGTTTAAGATCACAAAAATTAAATTACTCATATCTGGATTTGTGACCATAAGTTTACAGATTCAATTCACTAAAGATATGTTATTCGAGTCGACCATTCCAAAAGGATTGCTAGATGAACTACATTAGTCAAGATTTGACTTTCTCAAGTCAGGAATTGCTAAGATAAATCTTTAAGCACTTGTTATAAGATCACAAGCTTAAATTGTGAAGTACGGCCCTTTGCATAATAAAGAGAACTTATTGTGCAAACAAACACGAAACGGATGCTAAAAAAATTCTTTAAATCTTCACCATTCTAGTGGTGAAATGAATTTCTTGGTGTCGTACATTTCTCCAACTAATGTAAACATAAGTTACCATCATTAGTCTAACCTACAAATCTTACCATTAGTTTTGATTAGAAACGCAATTCCTAAAACCCTAACACTTCCTTGATGATATTTGCCCATCATCACAGTTAACAACCTACAATTTCAGATCTTTAGTCAGTAGTCTTCTGTATCTTGAGCTAAACTACTTGGCTGCTTTCTGCACATGATCTAGCAAAAACTGATATAACTTCTTCCTCAAATTTTCCACCTTTTCATCCCAACAAACCGAATCATCAAGCCACATGTTAACCCTTTTAAGTTGTCCCAAAAGACTAACCGCAACTCCTGAATCTTCTCCTTTTGTCAGTCCAAACCCTTTGTTCAATGATACCTCTAAGTAATTTAAAAACCATTTACGCGATGTCAAAAGCAGTTTTTCAGCTAAGTTAGCAGTGTCCTTTAAGCCACTTCCTTTTGACCATTCTACCCTCTTGGGACTTTCCTTGGGACATTCCTTTTTAGGGGTGGGGACAGCACGTCGTACTCTTGGAGTAATAGATTCTTGGGTTTTTGGGCTTCTCTTGTTCTCAGGTAACCGGTTCTCCAACTGAACTTTTTCTGAAGCTTTTTCAAGCACAACATGGTACTTTCCCTCGCTATGTTGAACATTTGTGTTTTCTTCCATCATTAATAAGGTAAATTTTGCAAGGTTAGTTCCTAAAGCAGCTTGTACCCACAATGCACTATTACTAGGATGACCTTTTGTTTTATCAACAGTTGATTTTGAGTCAATTAAAGTGTTAACTACAGCAGCTGATGTTTGAAGTTTCTGATAGAAATTCAAGAATTGTTCAACAAGAGGCTTTTTAGAGGTCTCAGTAAGTTCACATATTTCTGCAAACGCACTGCATAGAAAGAAAACGTAACAAGTTATATGATGATGATGATTGAGAAGCGTAACGTCATAGAACTGCATAAATATACACGACATGGGAGATGACAGGGGAGCTTCTACCTCATGCATTGAAGGATGTTCTCCATGGCTGAAGTTTCTTCTAATGCATGTACAGCAGATGAAAATCCATGATTCCTACGACAAATAGCTTCCTGAAAGGGATCATATTTTGAATAAACATCGGCTCAAGGAAATCAAATAAATAACCAAACTATAATAAATAGGGGTGGCGAGATACACTAGCTGGGTAATGGGTCAAAACAGGTTGCGGTGAAGAAGGTCATATTTGCAGGGATTGATTTGAGCCGCAAACACTTCTTTTATTACATGAAAGGATATGTTTTTTAAAAAATTGATACAAAACCAAAATCTATGGGTAATTTCCAGTCTGTTTGACCTGTTCAACCCATTAGGACATGTTCCAATATCAGCTAAAAAATTTATCTACACCTTTTGAGCTAAAAATACAACCCAGGTCGACCCATACATAAGTAAATGGGTCAAAATTTCCAACTCTATGGAATAACCCTTCAATAACTAACAATTAGAATACCTTTCCAAGTTCACGGATTGTTGGTGAAACAGAATCCCATGAATTGCTTGAATCAGACCATGTTCTAGCACTGATAGACACCTGGGTAAGGTGGCCTGGTACATGAATGCTATCAAAAGATGTTTTCAAGTCTTTTTTGATAGGTTTGCTTATCAGCTTTTCAGAGACTATGACATTCTTGTTTCTAAGTGGTGCCAGATTCAAGTTAGGCGGGTTTAGAACAAAATCCTTCACTGAAGAAGCCTTCTTAACCGAGCGAACCTGAAAACGTATGGACAAATCATACTACAATCAGAACATAATATTAAATAGATAAGACCACGAAGCTATATTGTATGCCCCTCATCCAATGAATATTTGCAATGTTTCCATTCTCAGATAATTCCCATATTGAGACATCTCAATAAACTCGGTATTTTTTGGCATTCACATTGTACTTAATCAATGACAGTATAGAGTTTGACAGTTTGTCCACAAGATTCTCGTACTATATATGTTGGAAAGGTTTAATTTAGATAACTGATTATACTCAAGTACTTGCTTTAAATATATTAACTACAATAAAAACAGATTGTAACTCCTTTGAACCTGATATTAAGGGTTGATGAGTTTCGTGGTAAGCAACAAAGTATAAATTTTCCACTACGACGATGACAAAGCACCAAAAAGGATAAAATCACTTTAATAAACTTCGTTTTATCCTATGATTTGAAGATTTGTAACTGAAAACAGAAAAGGTACGGAAATGCAATAAATTAGCAGATCACTACAGACGTGTTAGAACTTAGATGGGTAATTTATTAATCCTTCTAAATACTTACATCAGTGTATTAGTTAAACAGCTTGGAAAAAGGGAGATGTGGCAGAGATATAGATTTGAGTTTAAGCAAACAATTTCTAAATAGAAAGAATGATTAACTACCATTTCCAATCATTATATTTCAAAACTAATGTCCAAACAGTAGAGAAAATTTTTAAAGAAGGATCTGATTTGCAAACATATATAAACACCTGAGCAGTTGTCAAAATTATTGTCTTCCATTCACATGTTTGACATTCGTGTCAAAATTAGCTATTTAGCATCAATATTGAGGTAATGCTTCATATTTGAGTTCCAATATTGTTCTATACTACTCCTGTCTCAAGTAGTTACAATATTTAATGTGGACAAATTACAAAATTTAATGCGGCCGACAAATTTTAAATATATCCAAAAGATACTAAGAGTCTAAGATTTAAGTTACTAACATGAGTTTCAATAAACAATATCAATCTAGTAGACCACAAAGTCAACATTAATAGTTACTAACATATTAACAGCCAGAATCAATGCTATAAATTTCCTCTACATTTCACACAAATTAACATATCAGACTTAATAATAGCTCAATGTTGGTTTGGTACCAGATTGGTCCCAACCAGATATTGAACTAAACTCAAACTTTTGGACTAGTAACATACCGGAGTAGAACAAAGTGGTGATGATGGCTCCACAACTTTAGTAACATCTGACCCAGACCTCAAGTGTTTCACATTAGGGGGTTTCAGAACAAAATCCTTAACTGAAGAAGCCTTCTTAACCGAGCGAACCTGAAAAAGTAATGAAAAATCATACTACAATCAGCACTTGATATTAAGTAGATAAAACCAAGAAGCCTAATTTTATGTCCGACATCAATAAATATTTGCAATGTTTTTCATTCTCGGATTTCATGTAATGGATATTATTCCTATTTTGTGACATCTAAGTAAACTCGGTCTTTTTGGGCATTCACATTGTTATAAATTACTGAAAGTGTGGAGTTCTGTCCACACGATTCTCCTACTATATATATTGGAAGGGTATTTTAAGTAGAAATTCTGTACTTGCACTAAACTTATAAAGTTCAATACACTTTGATTGTTAGAAGTTTCATGGGATGCAACAAGTATAACTTACCACTACAATGATGACAAAGCACCTAAATCTACATTACTAAAATAATGAACACTTACAAATACGATAGTTACCCAGCATACCAAACTTATAGTTATAGGGATGATAGTTTAATGTCGGTTTGGTACCAGATTGGTCCCAAATCAGACATTGAACTAGACTAAAACTTTTGGACTAGTGACATACCGGAGTAGAACAAAGTGGGGGTGATGGCTCAACAACTTTAATATTATCTGATCCGGACCTCAGGTGTTTCAAATTAGGGGGTTTTAGAACGAAATCCTTCACTGAAGAAGCCTTCTTAACTGAGCGAACCTGAAAAAGTAATGAGAATTTATGCTACAAAGTACAAACAGAATCTGATATCAAATAGATAAAAAACCAAGAAGCCTAATTTATTTTTATTTTTCATGCACAATTTTTTCCAATCTCAGATTTGGAGTGTTGGTTGTTATTTCGAGTTTAAGACGTCTCAGTAAACTCAGCCTTTTTTGGCATTCACACAGTTGTTAAACACTGCAAGTAGTCTTCGAAATAATGTCAAAATTATTGAACTCAATTCATATATTTGACTTCATACCAAACGAATTAATTCTCAGACATCATCGTTGAGCTAATGCTTCACGGTTGATTCCCAACATTGTTCTATACTTCTATGATTCTATTTCTATCTCATCTCTAGTAGTAGTAGTTACAAACTTTAATGTGGCTGGCAAATTACAAAGTCTAAAGTGGGTCACAATTATATCTCAAAAAAACACTAAGACCCCACATGAGTTTCACAAAATAAAAAATGAATCTAATAGACCACAAGTCAAACATTAATAGTCAGTTCAACATATTAACACCATCATGTGCAAGTTGCAAGATCTTTCCTAATAATGTTACTAGTATTTCATGAACAATTTGACACTAATGCGCATAATTAAAGTAGGCGTGTGCAACCCGAACCAATAATTTAAAAATATTGAAACCAAGACAATGGCCTTAAGTATACTAGTATAGGATAACAGCAAAATTTGCCATTTGTATTAGGAAGTCTATTGAAGTTGTACATATCTAAATAGTGACCTAATAATACAGCTACCAACCCTACCGCTTATTGTAGTTCAGTGTCCGATGTGGGACCAATCATCAATACAGATTGGTCCCAAATCAGACACTGAACTAGACCCAAACTTTTAAACTAATAACATACCGGGGTAGAACAAAGTGGAGACCTAGGGTCCACATCTCTAATAATATCAGAACCAGACCTCCGGTGTTTCTCAAACACCGGACTCCGGTCCCACCCTTTCCTAACCGAATAATCTAAACTCAACCTCCTCGCATCCAAACTCAACCTCCTCCCACTCCCATTACCATTCCCATCACTCCTCTTCCCAAAACCAACCCCATTCCCATTTTTCCCCTTAACAACCAACACCTCACTCGAAATCAAATCTTTCGGTTCGCCAACACACGCCCGTCTCTTCGCAACCACTCTCACCCCACTCAGCACCGGAACCGGACTGCCCGACACGAGGCGCGTGACATACACGAACTGTCCTAACTGAATCTTATCACTCAAAACCAACTCAACATCACACTCAGCTACACTAACATAAGCAGAATGGACACTATCAGAAACCCGTAAATAAAAACCCCCATTTTTGTTTAAGGAAAACACATCATCTTTAGGGACAATGCCAATGACTTGAAGCAATGGGGTACGATGGTCTCCTGCTATTTTGGCATGTGGGTTGTTTATGTTTTGTAAAAGCTTTGTTAAGACACCAGGTGTAAGTGATGCCATGATGATGGGAACAACATTTGGAAACAAGGGTTCTTTTTGTTTATTTATATAAAATGGGTTTTGTTTTGTTTTGTTTTTATGGGGAAGAGTGTTGGATGTTAAAAGTGAATCTCAAAGTGGCATTGGATTGATCGAATTATTTGGAGTGTGGCAGGTGTTTGTCGAGTTACGAAGCTGGCTTGTTCAGTGGAAAGATGCAGGATTTGCAGTGGCTTTAAAAATCATAAAACTATATTTTATAAAAATATTTAGGTTGCGTTTAGTTGAGGGTTCCACAAAATATTTTGTGAAAAACAAGGAAACAGATCGCGTTCAAATCTAACGTTTCCAACAAAATGTTTGCAAAACACAATCACTGTTTCCTAACTTAATGAGGAAAATTACAAAACAAATTTTAGTTGTTTCCTTTCAGAACCTCAACCTCCTCCCTTTCTTCAAAACAGAAAATAAAAACATCAACTAAACGCGTTTATATTTTCGAGTGTTTTGTGGAGATTAATCTCCTTCCAAATTTTTACAAAACTAGAGATGAAAATAAGAGAATTTGTTTCTAACTAAACGCACCCTTAATTTTTTAAACAGTTTTTGTTTTTTGTTGTGACCGGCCGGTTCTGACCAACTGGTTCTCAATTCAACCGGCTCACTGTCTATTTTGATAAATTTAATTGCGTAGATACTCATATGTATATCTTGAACTCGTTTTTATACTACTACTTATAAAGAATGTAAGTTTAGCTATAGGAATTTTTCTCAATTTTTTGTATCTCTAAAAAAAGTTACTGATTTAGAAAACGTGTTTAGATTATATTTTGAAAAACGAAAAGTGGAAGGGATTCATAAAAGAGAATTGATTTGTACATTTTTAGTTTTGATTGGGATACTTCAATTACTGCATTAGACAGTTGTATCATATTTATATTTTGTTTTGAATACTTGTACACTAATGTGTGCAAATAAATAAATAAAATTTCTTTTTATAAAAATGTGAGCAAGGAAAAATGTTGAAAAGTGTAAATAGATCATTTCAAATTATGTTAAAATTTAGAACTTTAGCTTCTTGCTTTTTTAAAAAACTTGTAAAAAATGTGCGACTAAACAAGTTGTCTACTTTTTCAGGTTTTTTTATTCTTTTTTTTTAAATATATATAGAAAGATGCCTTATTTCTTACTAACTAAATGCAACCAAAGTCTTCTGTTTGGTCTTTGAAAAACACAAATGACAATAACTATAGCTCTCTCATATGATTTGCCGGTTACTTTCTAATATCAAAATGTGTAAATTACAAAAATCATCCTTGTAGTTTGGCTACACTGCATGTTCATTCGTCATCCTTTCAAAAGTGCAACGAACATCTCTATGTAAAACTTTAGGATTCAGTCCCGACCAAATTAAAACGACTAAGGCTACGTTTGCTTTTTTCTAATAAGCGTTTTTTTTCTTTCACTTTTCGTCTGCGGGAGGGTAGGGTTTATGTTTGTTTTTGCGCATAAGTCTTCTTTTCACTTCTTTCTCTTCAAATTTTACATTATATTTCACTCTTACTTCTTCTTCACAAACCCTACATCTCTTTCTTAATATCCATTTTTATTTCGCCGCCGCTTTTATCGTTTTCGTCCGCTTTTTACGCCGACATTTTTACGTTTTCATCTTTTTTATGTTTTCGTCTATTTTTACGTTTTCGTCTTTTGTCCCGTTTTCATACGTTTCATCTGTTTTTACGTTTTGATCATTTTATCGTTTCGACATTTTTACGCCGACATTCTTTACGTTTTCGTCTCTTTTTACGTTTTGTCTATTTTTACGTTTCATCCTTTTTTACGTTTTCGCCATTTTTACATTATCGCCTTGTTTGTTTGTTTTGTGTGTTTTACGCCGACCGTTTTTATGTTTTCGCTTTTTTTTACGTTGCGTGTGTTTTCTCACGTAAGATAACGTAAGAAAGCGCACAATAATGTACAAAACTCACGAATCATAATGAAACGGATGAAAACGTAAAAAGAACAAAAACGAAAAAAAAAAAAAATACTAAAACGTAAAAAGCAGACGAAAACATAAAACAATGATTTAAACATAAAATAATGTATAAAACGTAAAATGGACAAAACGTAAAAAGGGACAAAACATTAAAAAGGAAGAAAAAGATGAAAACGTAAAAACCATACGAAAACCCTAAAAATAGATGAAAACGTAAATAAATGGTCGAAAACATAAAAAAAACGTAACAAAACGTAAAAAACGGGCAAAACGTAAAAAACGAACAAAAGCGTAAAAAAACATACGAAAACCTAAAAAAGACGAAAAAGTAAAAAAAAATGGTCGAAAACGTATTGACCCAGATATAAAAAAATAGTATGGGCGTTCCAATTAAGAATTGTTGTCTTATTTGGTTATATCGGTCCATGAATCCCATATACGCTTGTAAGTTGATATATGTTTACGTATGAGATATAAAATGTGATTAGTATCAGATTGGGATGCTTGTGTTGTTCGGTTTCTCGTGTAGAACGGCAAGGACCAAAACATATAATTAAAAATTAAGAGCTTGAGTAACACTCTCAACAAACCATTTAGTATGTGTTTACTATTTGAAAATATTATGTAAAGTGTAGAGAGAATTTAGTGATTCGAGAGAGACTCAAAGTGAGAAATGTCTTATATTTATAGAGAGGCAATTAGGGTTTAATAAACCCCACAAGGATGATCAAATGGCTGTAGGACATGGCAAGTGTTGATCATCCGACGTGTAGACAAGAATATATGTGGCAGCTCTTCTTTGGCTTGTACCATGTCGTGGCCATCACCCTCAATCCTGCTGGTATGCCTCCCATTGTCATATTTTAGATAGTATATCTTGGACGTTAGTGGCAATTGAGAGACAATTGTCCCATACATGTCCGTTACACAGCCTGAGAGGTTTTCACATGCTATGTGTAGCCTAGGAATGTAACCGCACTAACCGGACCTATAAAATCTTGATAATGGACCTTGTTAGGTGTTTATGATGGGCTTGACTTTGGCGTATAATTAATGAGCTTGAGCCGTTAATTTTGATACACTACCAAAGGTCCCATGAATGTTTTACGATACAAGATACTGTCAATGAGAGTATACATGCCTGACTTTCGTCTAATTTTCAGTGCTTCTATTTTATCATGCGGCAAGTCCTATTGTTATAGTGCCACTTTTAATTTCCATTATTGAATAAGGCACCTGAACCTAAAAATTACATGGTAAACATTGTTGGCGTATGTCCCAACATGCAAACTCCCCGGCATATTAGTAAAATGCCAAGCACCTAACTCTCCGGCCTGTTATTAAAACCGCCCGGCAGATCATACAATCTTCAGGATAGAGCATTCACGGTCATTCTAGAAGAAACACAGTAAACCCACCGAAGGTTAAACACAACCCTCGGATAATCTGGATTTCGACATCACTATGTATATAAGGACGGGAATCTTGGTCGAACCATCGACCCTTACCAGACGGAATCCAAGCGAGTAAAGTCAACTCCGCCCAAAAGAGTCACTATCGCCCACGCGTGACTGCGGTGAGGACAAAACTCCGCATCTATAAAAGGAGCCAAAGCACAAGACTCAAGGTTAACTGATTTCCATGAAGACTAAAAGGAGCCATCCCGCTCAGACTAAAAGGAGCAGCCAAGGAAGCCTTATACTCATGACTCCCATGAAGACGAGCGACAAAAGTGGGGAAGAAATCCCTAATAAGACGTGACTTCTCGATCTCCAGATTCCCCGCCTCCACGGCCAACTCTTGACGTTGCTTCAACAGAGCGGCATTCTCTTCTTCTTCATTCTTTAAAGTCCCTTTTGTTTCCATCAGCTCCTTCTAACATGGATATCTTTTCACCGAGCTTGGGATAACTTAGACCATTCGGCTTTCGGCCTCCAAGGCACGCACTGTCTCTTCAAAGCCACTTCCGGGCAGAAACCTCTCAAGCTCATCCTCGCTTTCAATTCCCCAAAGTTTTATCCAAAAGGCAAAGTTATCCTTGGCGACCTTCTCACAACCACTATGCTCCTCGGCCGACTCCGATGCTCCAAATCCAAGCTCTCAAACGAACAAGCAAGTCCACAAAGCAAGAGCCCCGGCCGAATAGCCCATGACCTGGGCCGACTCGGTGTCCGATAGGTCTCGACATACTCTCTTCGGCGGGGAGGCAAATGAACCATCGATCCCTATACTTTCGTACTTTAACCCGCTCGTCCTTCTTTATCGACCAACCCGGAACATAGGTGGCGCGGACGGCGCCTCCTCTTCGTTAAGACCTTACCTTGCGACACAAAGGAGGAGAAGCCGCTACAAACATTACAAAAAGAATGATAAGTACACATGAATAAATGGCAACAAGAAAACGCTATTCGGAAAAGAAAGAAGCCAACTCACCGTCCTTATTGGGAGCAGGTTGATCAACAAACTGAGAAGCCTCGGCATTATGATCCTGCGGATCTGGATTCTGATCTTGGAGATCCACTCCGGCCGCTAAATCATTTCCAGCATCCGCATTCTCTAACTTGTTGCTTGAATGACCCTCCAAATGCTCTTTATCAACGGCGGGTGGATCATCCAACTTTTGACCCTCCGGGAGAATGGTGTTCACCGGCGTAGGATTCGTGAGGGAATCCAAGTTGATCACTGGGGAGGGGCTTTTCTTCCTACGTTTCGGTTGCCCGGAGCCCCTTCCCCAACTTGACGTTTGCGCGGCTTATAACCCTGAGCTTTCGCCTCCGCAACCTTCTTCTTCTTGTCCTTGGCCTCTAAAACCTTTGGATCAGCTACTTCGACCCTTTTCATAGCATTGGTCTTCGGCGGAACTTTAGTGTCGGCCGGACTCGGAATGGTAACATGCATCAAATGAGCCTGCCCCTCCTGGTACTTATCCCCCCGGGTCATAGCCGCCCCCTTATGAAAGTTTGGCTTGATGAGATAATCAGACATTGTTAAAGCTGCAAAACACACAAAAACGTTAAGGTCACAAGAAAACACAAAATCCATTACTAACAAAGAGAAAAAGTGTATAGGCCAAGTACCATTCCCCTCGGCATCCTTCAGAGCCGCCCGATAACCCGGATACTTCCATTTGGCGGACAACCCCACAGCATACAAAAAACCACGGAATTTTTATCAAGTCTATAACATTAGCGGATAGTAGATCCGCCTGGGGCATAGAAAATTCTCCGGTTGGGAAAGGATCGGACACATCCGAATCCGGGTGCCTCCACGGCATGGCAAAAGGTATGGCCCGGCGGTCAATCAAAAAGAATCGCCTTTTCCAACCTTTCAGCCCCGACAAGATCTCTTGAAAACAGACCTTCTTACTCATCCCGTCCGCGTCATAAAAGTGAACCAATGACCTTGTTTATGCAACTTATAAAAGCCCAAACAACGAAGTCGTGGGAGTAATATGAGGCTACGGCTATATACCTCAAAAAGTGTAACCTATGTAAACCTATCGGCACTAATCGGGATATATGAACTTTATAATAATGAAGAACATCTAAAAGAAAAGTAGAAACGGACGGATATCCCACCCTCAAGAAAGTACTCTAAGTACAATCCTATGGCATCGTCTCCTAGTTGCCCATGGTAAAACCATCCGGCGGAAGCCTCGGTTGAAGATCAGAGGGTATCCCAAATTCCTTCACGGCCCATTGTAAGGATTTATCAGTCATAATCGAAGTATATTTATCTAAATCAAACTTAGGTTTTGGATTTGATGGACCCTCGGAGACTGGCCCAGATCCCCGAGCAGATGAAGAGCCGGACGGTTCTGACATTTGAGCCGAAAGGGAATGATCACGCCTAAAAAACTAAAGAGGAAAAACTAGAATAGTACCTGGGCAGAAGACGGAGAGAAAATGAAATCGTTCGGCCAAATAACGCAGAGGAGACGTGTGAATAAAAAAGTTACGATGGTAAAAATGAAGAGGAACAAGCGTATTTATAAGCGAAAAACGGGGGTAGCTGAGGCGTCCCGTCGTGTCAGAGATGATGTGGCATAAATCCTCACCACACAGCACGCGCCAACCGCCACGTGTCCTAACGTGGAGGCATCACACTACCACGTGGCCAGCTGACGTGTCATAACCTGCACAGGAAAAAAAAAAAAAAAAAAAAAAAAAAAAAAGGTTCACCAAAGAAGAAAGAAAAACGGTCGAGGAAATACTCGCCGACCACATACTCCCAATATCATATAAATGCTTCCATTAACATGATATCGGGGGACATGTTGGCGTAGTCCCAACATGCAAACTCCCCAGATATTAGTAAAATGTCAAGCACCTAACTCTCCGGGCACCATCATTGAAACCGCCCTACAGATCATACAATCTTCCGGATAGAGCATTCCGGTCATTCTAGAAGAAACACAAGTAAACCCACCGGAGGGTTAAACACAACCCCTCGGATAATCTGATTCGACATCACTATGTATATAAGGATAGGAATCTTGGTCGAATCCATCACCCTTACTGACGGAATCCAAGCAGTAAAGTCAACTTCCGCCCAAAAAGTCACTATCGCCCACGTGACCTGCGGTGAGGACAAAACTCCGATCTATAAAAGGAGCAAAGCACAAAGACTCAAGGTTAATCGATTTCTAATCCCATTTCATTATACTTTACTCGACATATTATCATACTCATTCTCACGCGGAGCTGGGTCTAGGGATAAAACCTCAGGCGAGGCTAACGCGTGTTGTCTTTGTGTTTACAGATCCGAAGGTACCTAATCCGGAGGGCTTGACCGAAGGATTACCGAAGGATTAGCTTGTTAGGGTAATTACAACTTTTTACCTCAACAAACATATAGTTACACCTTTGTTGCAAAACGTGAGCATGCAAAATTTTAAACTAACATGCTAACTTCTTAAACACAACGGCCAAATCGACAACCATAAAAACTACAACCTCTTGTATTTTTTAGACAACACATGCACCTAATCAATTCATGCTTAGAAGAGCATAAAGAGCAACAACAAAACCGCAACTTTTAACATCCATAAACATGCAACAATAACTTTTAACTTTACAAACAAATTCAAACCCTAAACACCATCCCTTACTACAAAGAACCTAAAATCATCAGCAGCATTTGATAATGTTAAACCACGAACATTAATGAGAAAATGGACGAAACAAAATTTAGAACCTACAATAACAAAAACACACTAACCTGTCAATAGAAGCTGAAAGAGTCGCAGTTCCCAATTTTATATTAGAAATATTGTTCGTCGGCTGCCAAACTGCCGTAAGAGATCGAAAGCTCGAAGTTTTAGTAAGCCGATAGAAAGCAGGAACTTCTAGTAAAGTCTAAGTGTTTTATGCATGAAGGTTGGTAAACCAAAAAGTAATATATATCTGATACTTTCAAATAAAAAAATAAAAAGAAAAGATGAAACGATATCGTTTTTGGCCAATGTTATTTTCAAACATTAAACGGCGTCGTATGTTGGCAAGGAAAGAGTTAAGAAAAATAAAAATAAAATAAATAAAATAAATTTTCAAAACGGCGTCGTTTTGTAGCAGCATTAAACGGTGTTATTTTTCACGCTAAATGAATAATAGAGTAATAAGAATAAATATTAGAGCACTTTTGTCTATAGCACCAGTTTTGCTATGACATCAAAACACTCTTCTTTGATATAACACCAGTTTTCTGATGCCGTCGTGCATAATATTTTTTTTACAATTTTAGTTAAATCTTTAAGAATAAGAACTAGTTTTATTTTAGTTTTAGTACTTGAATTTTTTGTTTATGGCCCAATGGACACCTTTAAAAACCCAAGTTTAAGGCCCAACAATACATGCCTAAGAAAGCATTAACTAAACACATCCCACCCGCTGCCTTCTTCCTCAAAGTCTCAAGTCACAATCTTCTTCCTCCCAAACCTAAAAAAAAAAAAAAAAAAAAAAAAAAAAAAAAAAAAAAGCCTCTAGGACCGATAAAACTATTGATTCATGTGGTTGGGGGGTGGGAAGCTCAAAGAATGAATAAGACATGGTATTATTTAGATTAAAGTAAAGGAAGATGTGTGTTTCTGAGAGAAGAAGAAGAAACCACACACTTCTTTACAAAATATGAACTTCCTACCTCCTAGTTGGGACTAGGAGGTATATATACTTAGACAAGTCTAACTTAGCACAATTGACTAAACTAGTCCTTGTGAATGAGTAAAAGAAGAACTAATGCAATTCGTAATGACTTCACTTTAGCGAGTCTAACAATCTCTCCCAAGTGATGTCATCACGGAGTTGCTGCTAATGTTCCCTACAAGCAAAATCAAATACAAAACATAAGCGATCACCCAAGAGTGTCTTCATAGTCTTCAAACTTCATGAATCTTCTCACCGCCATCTCTTTACTTGCAAGAAGAACAATATGAGCAAATCTAATTAGGGATTAATCGACCTTTTGCTCTCCCTAATTAGTGCTCTCCCCAAACCGACAACCTTTCGATGAATTTCACGAATTCAAGAAGTCTTTGATAATTAAATTAGAACCGTCTTTAGTCTTCTAACACGCATGGAAAATGTAGAAAATCATCGTCGACTTGACCTTCTTCAAGATTGTCCATTCGGGAATAATATATCAACATCTTCATCTCACCAAATGCATTCCGCTTATCTTTCATATATCAAATCACCATAATGTACACATTTCTCTCCTCGATGGTTACGATTTATCTGGAATCAAGATACAATTGTGTACTTGAAGCATTAATCGGAAGCATTCTATCATAAATCAAATCACCCGTGAGAAGATGTCGATGAACAATACCATTTGAAATTGTCTAACTCATTTCAACCCCCGTATCAAAATTCAACTACCGTCTGTAGTAACCACATGTAAGGATAACCCAATATGACGAACTTGAGAATGAAGTCAAATCTCCTGACCGATTACTTAAGCTTGTACTATCCTTGTGAAAAGAACGTGTACCCAATGTACAAAACCTCTTGGCGTATCCTCAACTACGTGAGACAATCAAGTGATAGCTACTTTGTGGGTTAAGAGAGAAAGAATCACAAAGTAACTAGATAGCAAGTCTTCATCACAACAACATATTTGCCTGCATAAGTCATCTTCGTAAGGGAAGAAAGAAAGAAGACGAAATAAGTAAACGCTACGCCAAACTTCACTTCACACCCAAATAAATAATAAAGAGTCATCTCCGTAGTCACGATTGAAATACATCGAAACCTTTAGCCGTGAACATGTATCCTCTGAAAATTTTCGTGAACCAAAATACCTCTTAATTTTCCAATACTTAAAAAATTGTATCCAAGAATTTGTAACACAAACGTTGGATGACAAAATTTTTGTACATCTATTTATCTCAAAGGAGAGAAATAAACGATATCATGCACATGAACTTCGAGCATACACTCAATCCACCTCACCCAAACACAATGAGAGCCCAACTCCCAAAATGTAGCTATTATCCGCTCACGCCCATGTAAACATTTGAGTACTGATCCATTAGCCACTATCCCATCCCGCTATATATAACACGCTTCATACATTTCCTTTACATAACCCTAAATCACATAAGTGAAAAAAACGCCCCACCTTAACCTGTCTCACCCAAAATGAATCGAGAAAAATACGCCCTTTTTCTCACAAATGCTTTCACCACAATAAAATTCTCTTCTCTCAAGACTTCAATCAATCAATCTCATAAACCCTTAATATTCACTGAGATCAAACATCAAACACAAACATATTCGCAAAGAATCGAACCATATGAGCTAATTAAGAATGTCTCGGTCCA
The DNA here is from genome assembly GCA_022545495.1 of Chrysanthemum lavandulifolium. Lineage (NCBI taxonomy): Eukaryota > Viridiplantae > Streptophyta > Magnoliopsida > Asterales > Asteraceae > Chrysanthemum > Chrysanthemum lavandulifolium. The sequence continues at coordinate 107,611,736 of CM040240.1, forward strand.
AGAAATGCAAGATCCCTATGAGGTCTCTTGTAGGTTGTACTTGATGTTAAGTTTTATGTTTGACAACAATCGAAACAAAGAGATGATTGAAACCTATTGGTTTTTGGTCTTTCTTTCAATTTCAAATATTATCATGAGGCTTTGACTTCGTGCATAAATGGATCAATGATGATAAGGTTCCAAGAAAAAATCTGTAAAAGATGCAATCTTGAACCGTTTCTGAGATTGTTTTTAAGTTAATTCGAGTCTTCTTGATGATTGAATGAGAGTAGGAGAGTGATTGTGAGGGTCTTGGGGTGAGTCTAGTTTAGGATGGGTTGGTTTTGGTTTTGGGTCACTCGGACTGTTGATGGGATATTGACCCTGAGGTCGAGAGATGGTGTATGGTATTTGGTTTTTGTTGTGGTCAGGTCTACGCGTAACTTTCTTGGTTCGGACCACGCATAATATCTTGATAATAAAACCTTATGCGTAACATTTAAGCGTAGCTTCTTAAGCGAGACACGGTCATGGTTATGCGTAAGCGAAGGCTTATGCGTAAAGAACCCACGCAGAACTCGGTCTTAGGCGTAAACATACGCCAGAACCATTTCTTACGCCAGAACTTCACAGCCTACGCGTAACTTTCACTCAGAGATATTCTTAAGCGTAGAAAACTAGGGTTTTGACCAGTTGACTTTTTCCATGAAGTTTTCAACCATGTTTTTCCGACCATCTTCATACAAAACCCGTAAAAGCATGTAAACCGCTTCTATTTTGACCCAGCTAACCAAGAAGATGACGGTTTGACCAAGGTTTGACCACAATATTTTCCACGGATTTGGTACAAAAAAGTCACAAAAATGATGTTATCAAGAAACTGAATCTTGAACCAGAAACAGAGACTGAAAACTGCACATAAAAGGTGTTGACTGTTTTGACCAAGATGATACAATATTCGTAATAAACTGTTAAACTTCAAAAGTTGGAAAAAAATTTCCGGCACATAAAAATTGGTTAAAACAGTTTAAACAAACATACGAAACCACACAAATCTATAAAACAACAACTGGCTCGTTATACCAATTGTAGGGACCGATAAAACTATTGATTCATGCGGTTTAAATCGGCAATTTTGACACGAACTCATTAACACGACACGACACGATCCGGGTCTTAACAGTTCGTGTTCGACCTTTAACATGTTTCGTGTCTTAGCAGTCGACTGTTAAGACTGATAATATAACAGTCTTAACAGTCGGACTGATAGACCTGTTAAAATTAAAATATATATATACAAAAACCTTACTCATTTATCCACCTCCTATTTTTATCATTTCTTTCTCTCTACAAAACACACACACCAAACTCTCTCTCTCTCTCTCTAAATTTCCATGACCAAACTAGAGTTCCTAAGAATCACATCGCTTCCGCCAAATTCGACGACCTAAATACTTACACCACCTATCTCAAATGATAGATCGTGTCTTGTGATCACGTTTATGCATGATAATCACGCTCAAACATCAACACGCTCCAAATCTAGTTTTTAGATTTCGGATATTGTGGGTTTTGAATAAAACGTGTTTGATGATTCATCCCTTTAACCTTATCATCCACTCTAAATGATACCAAAAGTTATAGCGCACAAGATTTAAACTGGGAATTTGGTATGGTCCATTTAAGTTGGCCATCCATCAATGATGTTAATTGGTTGAAGACTTGATATCGTAGCTCGCCTTTTAATCGAACAAACAAATACGAAGAACATGATATTTGATTCTCTGTTGAAGTACCATATTTTTGAAGGCATAAATACCATACATATGTATATTTGCTTACAAGTTAGATTTTAGTTACGCAAGTTATTATCTTGCAAGATTCTTGGTATATAAGATTTTATATTTAAAAAAAAAAAAAAAAAAAAAAAAAAAATCTCATTAATGACTTTAAGATAAGTATTAATGTGTTCTTATTGTGTCTTTAACGAGTTAACCTGTTTATTTTCGTGTCGTGTTCGTGTTTGAGAAAATGACACGATAAGCTAATGTGTCGTGTTCGTGTTTGACCTTAATGTGTTCGATGTCTTAATGAGGTTAGTGTCTTAACAGTTCGTGTGACCGTTATGCCACTCTAATGTGGTTGGGCCGGGGAAGCTCAAAGAATGAATAAGACATGGTATTATTTAGATTAAAGTAAAGGGAAGATGTGTGTGTTTCTAGAGAAAGAAGAAACCACACACACTTCTTTACAAAATATGAATCTTCCTACCCTCCTAGTTGGGACTAGGAGGGGTATATACTTAGACAAGTCAAACTTAGCACAATTGACTAAACTAGTCCTTGTGAATGAGTAAAAGAAGAAACTAATGCAATTCCTGTAATGACTTCACTTTAGCGAGGCTAACAAAAACGCTTGGGCCGGTGGCTACGACACCACAACCCAGTCAGCCGACCTCCGGTGTAGTATCTCTCGCCATAGACTTGCGCCGAAGCCCATGACTTGAGCCATGACGCACCATACCGAAAGCGTGCTCTCAGAAAGGTGCGGTGGTGAGTGGCTAGTGCCAAACCCTTTGCGCGACGCTGAAGCTTGGCGCACTGTTACCCCTGTCGCGCCAAAGTCCTCGCGCCAAACTTAATTTTTTTTTTTTTTTTTTTTTTTTTTTTAAAAACTAGCCGTTGGTGGTGGCAAATATAGCCGTTTTTTGAATTTGTACCCAATTTTTTATAAAACCTCCTTATTCTTCCATATTTTCACACACTCTTCAAACCTAATTTACACCTAAAAAACACTCATTTTTCTTTCATTATGGATCCAAACCATCTCTACGGAAGCACTTTAGACAATTATGAAGATTTTTTAAAGACGATCGGAGAGATATATTCGTCAGTATCAAGAGTATGAACAATATATGAATTTGTGTAATCAAGAAGCCGGTGGATCAAGATCGAGTCCTAAAAGGAGGGCATATATACCACGTCAACGAAACGGCGGCGGAACGTCTAATCGACGACTATTTCGCGACGCAGATTGGTCCTAAATATCCAAGAGAATTTTCGACGAAGGTATCGTATGAGCTCAACACTTTTAAAAAATAGTTAATGCTATTCTAAGTTATGATGCCCACCTTCCCAAATACTTTCAATTTTTAGAGATGGTTATGATGCTATCAATCGTAAAAGTATTGATCCTATTTTGAAGTTCACATCCGCTATACGGCAATTAGCGACGACATGCTACGCGATGCGTTTGATGAGTACTGCAAATTGCCGAACGAACTCAACGACAATGTTTAATCGACTTTACAAAATGCATACATGTTTTATACGTTGAGAAGTATTTAAGGAAGCCCACTTTAGGCGATATTGAAATGTTATATGCATTGCATAAAGAAAAACATGGACTCCGGAATGCTCGGGAGTATTGATTGTATGCATTAGGATTGGAAAATTGCCCAAAAGCCTTAGCCCTCAATTCAAAAGGCGTGGCCATAAATACCCAACTATTATGTTAAGCGGTTGCGGATCAACGGTTATGGATATGGCATGCTTATTTGGGATTCTGGTGCAAATAATGATCTAAATGTTTTATATGGTTCTCGTTATTTGATGATGAACTTGCTTAAGATACTCCTAATGCCCGTTTGAAGTAAATGGGCATGTGTACAACAAAGGTTACTATCTAGCCGATGGCATTTATCCAACATGGTCCGTGTTTGTGAAAACGTTTCATTGCAAGGTCCGAAAAACGTTGAGGTTTAAAATAATTCAGAAAGTTCTAGAAAGGATATCGAAAGAGCTTTGAGTCCCAAGGTCGTTGGGGAATTATACGACAACCCGCACGCTGCTGAAATCAACGCTTTGACAAGGATCATGAATTGTCGTAATGTTGCATAACATGGTATTGGAAGACGAAAATTACGTAGTGAATTTAAGAGATGTGTTCGTTGATCCAACGCCGGACATTACGGGAATGGACCGAAGATGTGATTTACATGTTCGAAAACACAAAGAACTCGAGATAGAAAATACACAACGATCTTGAGATGACCTTGTGGAACATGTTTGGAGAAATTATAACTAGTTTGTAATTTTATCTTTTAAGTTTTTATGTTTTTTATTGTAATGTTTTTTTAATGAATAAAGTAATTTTAGAATATATTCTTTTACATTTTATAAAAAAAAAAAAAAAAGTTTACCGTAAATTCCTGCTAACGGATACCTGTAAATGTGGTCTAATAATAATTTACGCTAAACTCAAAACGATGTGGCGCAGCTAGCGCAAGATTTAGCCGTAAGTGACTTTAAGACCACTGCATCTAGTCTTTCTTAACGTGATATTATTTTAAGATTAGAAAATTAATATCGCAATAAGGTAGCCTACCATTATAAAAAGTAGTAGTATATATCAAAATAAAATATATAAAAAAAAAAGTAGCCTCGCATAATTTCCGACACATGCAACCTTATTTTTGTTCTCAAACCCTCTTATCATATCACTTTGTTAGAAACCTTCGTTTGAGAGTGTCGCACCTAATTTTAAACTAAATTTCCTTACCAAACAATTAGGGTCCGTTTGTTTATAAGTGGGGTTGGATTCGGATTTAAATTTGGTATAAGATTTGAATTTGAGGTAGGATTAGGAGAGAGAAATTTTATTTATTTAAAAATATTTTATAATATAATAAAAATAAAAAAGATTGTTATCTAATTAAAACAATGAAAATGTATGGACAAGAAAAAGAGAGAGTGTGTAACATAGTTGAATTGTCAGGATATCATGCAAATCCCACCCCTAATGCCCGGATTCACTTTTTTGAATTCATTTCATTGTTTGATATAGGGTGTTCATCTGTTCGGTTATCGGGTTATTCGGTTTATTCGGTTCGGTTAGTTCGGTTAATTTTTTTCCGGGTATAACCGAAAACCGAACCGAACGAAATTAATTGATTCAACCGAACCAAAAACCGAACTGAATAACCGAAAACCGAACCCTTTATAACCGAAAACCGAACCGAATAACCGAATTACATAATTTTAATTATTTTTATTTAATTATATATATTTTTAGCACAAAATATTTTTTCAAGCTTAAATCATGTTATATTTATACTAAAAATAGTTTTAGTGATTTTTTTTCATATATACATAGAAAAATATATATTTTATATGAATTGATTTTCGGTTCGGTTTTGATTTTCATTGCCAAAACCATATCCAACCCGATAACCAAATATTTAGTTCGGTTCGGTTCGGTTTTGACCAATTCGGTTCGGTCACAAATTCGGTTCAACTATTTTCGGTTTGATTCGGTTTCGGTTTTGGTTTTCGGTTACTGCGGATATTACCCGATCCATGAACACCCCTAGTTTGATACCAAATGACATGTACCAAACTACAGTAATTATTTTGGGCTCATTCCATTCAAGAGTGGCCAAAACCACATAACAAACGGGCCCTTAGTTTTAGTTTAATTCCTTTTTAAAGAAAACAAAAATCATAAACCAAACGGGCCCTGGCACTTCACCTTAATACATCAATGCATGTATATAGTTCTATAGGGGTTGTTCTATCAATTTTCGTGACACTTTTTTCCTTCCAAGTTAATTTGTTAGGTAAATAACATTCACTATTTCCAAATAAGACATCTTACCATTTAAAAGGACTTGAGAAAATTGCCCACCAACCAAATGTTTTATGACCACAATAATGCATTAATTCATTACTAAGCATCCTACTTCATAACCCTTTGTTTGATAATTCTTTGGTATATATCTTCCCTTGACAAACTATGAGCTTTACTTGAGCGACGTTCTCAAACAAAAAATGGGAAATGAATCCAATCCAAACAAGCCACATTATGACATTAGCATGTCTAGAAGAACCCGAAGAGCACAATCTAGGGCACTCTTTGGAGAAAAAGTGAGTGCTTTGAAAGACGAGGAAGATAAAAAAGTAGAACAAGAAATAGAAGAGGAGAAGATAAAGAACCGGTTCATAGAATTTTTCCGCGAAAAAGGAGAGGAAGAAGAAGAATTTAGAAGCTCTCTTGGAGAACATTTCACCGAGGAAGACAAGCAAGATCATCAGCTAGTGGTTAAACGCGAAAAGGGACATGATGGGGTGAGTCTTAAGAAAATGGTAAGTCGTTGCGCCAAGATGTGGGGTAATATGATTAAGATCAAAGGAGGTTCTCGGAAAAAACGTGTTCTTCAGCTCACCATGTGATGATCGACTGATCAAGGTTGAGAGATAATTTTTGCCATCGTATATTTGTTTTAGTATTTTGAACATATTATGCAGCGAAAAACGTTTTATGCATTACCCACAACATAAATAATGTTTTTTGTACAAGCTTATCGTATGTCTGCAACATAAATTTTGTTTTGTTTTTTTTCGTGCAACCTATTTTTCTGATAATGGCTCAATCTGTGAAATGCGTCATGTGTGTGTTCATATTATACCTTGTAAAGTTGTACGGACGTAAATCACGTATTACCTAAGCGTTGAAATGAGCCAACTATACTACTAATCGTTGAAGAAGCATATTCAGAAATAAAACGTTGCCCTTAAAAACGATTTTTATCAAATGTAGAGTTTTTTACCTCGCCATCAAACTATAATCAACTTGAGAAAGTATGATAAAAGCTAGTTCACTCCATGTGAGTATGTGACCTACTTTGAAGTCATTTAAACAAAGATTTAATTACAAACTTCGTCCTTGTGGATTACAAACTGGCACCTTTCGTCCTTTTTTTTTTTTTTTTTTTCAAGACAATTACAATGGTTGCATTTGTGGTTGTTAAGGTCCGTTTGATATGATCAGTGGGTTAGTATATGATTTAGATTTGGTATTGAATGAAAAAAAGAAATGAGAGAGAAAATATATAATTATTTATAAAATTTGTTTGTATTATAAAGTTTTATTATATTTATATATATTATTTGTATTTAAAAAATAGAGAAAAAACCAAAGCGAAAATATAAATTATAAATATGTGGTGTAGAATTTGCAAGCGCAAAGGAATGGTTGAAACACCACCATTTTGGTATGGTATTAATTTATGGGTGTAGTTTCATTGGATTCCATCTAATTAAGGGTGCGTTTAGTATCCCGAAATGGGAATGAGGGAATGAATTTTCATTCAAATCATATGTTTGTTTAATATGAAATATAAGAATAAATGATATATATGTTTCATATTCCATATACCTCACAAGAGTAAGGTATGGATCTTCATACCGAAGGGACACCACTACTATCAAACTCATACCATTGTGATTCATGACGACATACCAAATGCACCCTAATATACCAAACAACATTATATTGGTGTGATTCCATTCCACCATATCAATACATGCATACCAAACGGCCCCTTAATTCTTTCATGAATGATTCTTTTAAGTAGGGCCGTAAACGAACTGAACGTCAGTGAACATTTTATGAATCGTTCGGTAAAAAGTTCGTTTATGTTCGTTTATTTATTACATGAACGAACATGAACAATACTTTACGTTCGTTTAGTTAAATGAACGAATATGACCAAAGGTCTCGTCCGTTCTTTTATGTTCGTGAACGTCCGATTATACATTTGTTAACGTTCGTTTATGTTTATTTATTTATTTATGTTCGTATATCATATCTTTATTTGTATAATTTTGAAATTGGTTTATTTAAATAAAACAACACCTATAAAACAATATATTATGCATAATTCAATAATGTTTATGTTTGTTTATCTATTTTCATTTATGTTCGTATAGCGTTTGTTTAGTGTCTTAATGAACGAACATGAACAACTCATCTTCTTAATAAACGAACATGAATAAGAAAATTCGTCCGTTTACGCGTCCATGTCCGTTTATTTGTCCGATTAAAATAAAATGAACGAACATGAACAATGTTTCGTTCATGTTCGTCCGGTTCGTTTACATCCCTACTTTTAAGAGTTGATTGTTTGATTGACCTTCAAGTTTATTGTTTAATTTTCGTCCTTTTTGCAAAATAATTACTTTACTATGAAAATAATTTATTTTTATTTTTATTTATTAATTATCTTTTTTTTTAAACTTTAATTTTTATTTTAAGTTTTAAGCAATTCTTACTTGATTTCTTTTTTTTTTCAAAACTTTAATTTTTTATTCTTAATTCTTATGCAATTCTTACTTAATAACAACTCTTTCAGAAACTTTAATTTTTCATTTTAATTTTTTATCTTTTTGTTTTTTACTCTTTTATTTTAACCTTTTTCGCAAAATAACTACTTTTCTTCAAAAACCTTTTTAACGATTTTGCTTCAACTTTAATGTAATTTCATTTAAATAAATTTCATAATAAACTTTACACTTTATTTTTTTTTACGTAAACTTCACAGTGAATCTTCACTGTTAAAGATGGCCTTTTTTTTAAAAGATACTAAAGGTAAAAAAAATATATAAAATATAAGTAAGAATCACTAAAAAAAAGTACATTTTTAATTTTTATACATGAAATTTTTGTCAACGGTATTTTTTCAGGGGCTGAAATATTTTTCACGTATGAAATTTAGAAATTTATAACTATTTTTTTTCATCAATCTTTACCTAAATATTAAAAATGTTTAGTTTATTCTGGAAATAAAATATAAAAATGTATAGTTTATTAGGAAAAAGTTAACAAATTTTGTCAGCTATGAAGAAAACTGTACAGTTTTAATTTTCATGCGTAGTGGTAAAAAAATTGTAAAAGATAAGTAAAGATCGCTGAAAAAAAATGTACAATTTTAATTTTCACATGTGAAAAAAAAATCAGGTACGCAAACAAAAATATCACTGAAAGAAATTTTAGGTATGAAAACTAAAAATGTACATTATTTTTCGAGTAATTCTTTCTAATATTTCATATATTTTTTTACCTCTAATATCTTCAAAAAAATGTTTATCTTAATAGTGAAGATGCATTGTGATGTTAATGTATAAAAATTTACAGTTTATTCAGAAAAAGTTTGACATGAAACTACATAAAATTTGAAGCAAAATCGCAAAAAAAAAAGTTTCTGAAAAAAGGTAATTATTTTGCAAAAAAAAAATTAAAATATAAATTATAATAAAATAATTAATATTTAAAAATAGTAATTAAGTAAGAATCGCATAAAAAATTAACATAAAAATTAAAGTTTCGAAAGAAATGTAATTAAGTAAGAATTGCATAAAAAAAACTAAAATTTCTGAAAAGAAAAAAAAAAGGTAATTGAGTAAGAATTGTATATAAAATTAAAGTTTTTGAAAAAAAAAAGGTAATTAAGTAAAAATCGCATAAAAAATTATAATAAAAAATTTATCTTCATTGTAAATTAATTATTTTGTGAAAAGGACGAAAATTGCAATTTTGACAATATTAAGGACATCTAATGTAATAACTTTGCGCAAAAGATATGCGAAAAGACAAAAATGCCCTCACGTTTTATGCGCGTTAGGGTCAGTCAAACAGTCAACCCCCAAAAGGACCATTAATGAAAGAATTGACAACCACATATACAACCAATGTAATTATATTAAAAAAAAAATGACGAAGGGTGCTAGTGTGTGCAAACCACAAGGATGAAGTTTGTAATTAACTCTTCAAACAAATTTAGAACTCTTTTTTGAGAGCAGCCAAATGCAACTGCATTACATTCAATCAATTCTCAGTGTGCATGGGCAAAAAAAAAGGTATCAAGAAAACAACACTCTACTTTGAAACTGCTATACGAAACAATTAGCAACTTTTTTAACCCTTGTGTGTTCCAAAATTCAAACTTATTAATCAACGTCAATATCTCAATTCACAAATGTACAAGAGATGACTAAAAACAAATTTCTCACCAGTTCTTCAGTTTTTCCATGGGTGAAAGAATTCTTAACTCTCCATCTGGCATTCAAATTCAGTTCCTCGGTAAGTCATTAAACAGTTTGAAAGTATTATTGATTCATTTTTAGTTTATAGTAATATTAATAGTACCCAAGAAGAGATGGATAAATTTGTTTAGTATATTAAATGAGGTGACCACTGACCTTTGATCTAAAGTGCCAATTCTGCCTGCAATTTACAGATTTCATCTTCCTCAGCTGTGTTCTTCTGTGGAGGTGGATGTGCTTGCGAAGTGCCATCTGGAACACGTAGAGGAGGAGCAGAATCGGTCGTGATTGGTTGGAAAATTTGTTCCTCCAACTCAGCACCTTCCAGTTCTTCAAGTTCAGCTTCCAATTCATCCTGGATTAACCAAATTACTCGTTGTTAGTGAGGTGGCAAAATGGGCGTGATTTGAGTAACGGGTCAAAATATGTAACTTTTAGTACAGTTGGGTTGACATAAACACTATCTTCTGCATTTAAAGAAGAACTATAAGTGATTAATGTTTTACGACTGCAAAGTTAGAATATTACAATCATCACCCTTGGTTTTTAAATTAGATAAAAATTCAATTGCGTGCATTAAAGATGCACTTTGAGAAATATTTGACCTACCTTCAACCCATTTGAACCATTTCCTTTAAGCTAAATCTTTGATTTTACCCATCATATATGTTAGGAGGAATAAAACCTAACCCAAATCGACTAGTTTATAAGTATATGGATCAAAATTGCCACATCCACTCAATGTTTACATATGACTAGTGGCATTGATGACACAAGATTGCTCGTAGGGTCCACCAAGCCTTTTGAGCTACTTAATGCAACTCACACTTTTCAGCATATCTTAAGTTCCGCCGCAACGATTCAATTGTAGTTTTATACGAAGGACCTTATTTATTTATACAAAACTTAATACTAATCAAACATTGAAGGCTATCACTTCTGCAATTGCAGTGTTCCATTTACGGAGACCATCAAGAACAAAATTAGAACTACTGTTTCAATTATATTATTTATCAATAAACAAAGGGTATGCTGATTTCTTTCCCAGTTCTACCTCTCTCATGATTGAGATTTAGGACCGCTTATTCAAAAAACTATATCAATATGTGTGTAAGGTCATGTTAAAAGAATACTAGGACAAAGGGGAGTCGAAGAAACTGTGGAATGTGGACAATACCTCATCAAAATTAGCAAAGGTAGTTGTTGCAATTATGTCATGAATTTGTTTCATGATTTCACTTTGTTCATTTAACTCATCCATAGTCTTGTCAACATCATTGATGTTCCTGCACGCATGAAAATAACGAAATTCAATATAGATTTTTTCTTCAGTTCAAAGAAAGAGAAATGGTGTCATGGAGATGGATTTATAATATGTAGTGTAACACGTAGAAATGGCGATTCCGACTCGTGAACTTAAAAAAAGCCCAATGGGTAAAACCAAAAGAAAAAGTTCCTTCAAAGAAACCAGGTTAAATGGGGCCAAAAATCACTGAGTGTTTTTTTAATGCGTAAAACAGTAAAACCTCATATAATTATTTTATTCAAAATATTTAGTAATTACTGAAACAATGTAATTTGTGTAATCACATTTGCCACACCAATTACTTGCAAAAAAAAAATAATAAAATAATGTAGGATAAAAAGTGTAACGGGTTAACCCAACCTGATCCACACTAAAATTAACGCATTTTGACCCGAGCAGAATTTGACCCATTAGCCCATCCACCCTACAGTCCATTTTGCCACCTCTAGAACAAATATTCATGTTACTGAAAAGTAATCCAACAATGGGGATTTACTCAAAGCTTAATGGGCATCAATAGTGGTCCTTAACATTGTCATTCATGTTTAGTATATAACACTACTTAATCACTTATCATTAATGAATAGATGCTTAGAAGTCTCACCCAAGTGCTCCAATTTAATGTTATATGGTGCAAGCACATAGAAAACACAAACTAAGAAAATAGGACTTGAATATCACACAAAGGATAACAATGAGAAAATAGAGTAATAGACGCCTACATGTACATACAAACTTATGTGTATTTGTGTGTATGCACTGAGATAAACTTGAATATCATTTGATCATGCCTAACTAGTGGATAATTTACTACTTATGAAATAAACTCAGTGGAACCCGATAGTGAAAGCTGCGTGTCAATATAAAGTGGAGTATATAACTTACATGGACTTATTATAGGCTTTCATTGCATCTGCACCAGTTCTCAAAGCATCAACAGTCTCTGTGGTAGCTTTTGCATTTTCCAGCATAATCATCTAATAATCACACTCCAAATATATATTAGTTACATTTGTTCTTACATAAGTCTTAATTGTTGAAAGCTAGAAAACTAGACAACAAAGACTAGTAGAAAATCACCTGATCGTGAATACGTAACTGAAAGTTCCCAAGCTGTTCAATTTGTTGTTCATAAAGCCTTTTTCTCTTCAAACATTGTATTGCCCTGAATGACATTCACATGACAAAAAAAAAAAAAAAAAAAAAAAAAAACAAACAAACAAACAAACAAACAAACAAACAAACAAACAAACAAACAAACAAACAAAACAAAACAAACAAAACAAAACAAAACAAAAAAAACAAAACAAGAAAACAAAAACAAAAACAAAAACTTATGACCAAACAGATCATATTTAAGAACCCAAATTAAGTGTTAAAACAAGAGGTACAAAACGGGTGGGTTTGGTTGAGTTGACTGAGGACCTACAAACACTTTTTATATTTTACTAATGTTTTCAAAAACATTACTTCAAGTCCATAACAGTAATCTAAATATAGCAAATCATAAGTCCCCACTTGACCCATCCTTCTTTTAGACGAGCTTTTTAAATCAGACCCGTTTTGTCAAAATCACTTCTAGTTTTAAGAATTGACCAATTCTTTCGGTAGTAATCCAAGGGCACATAACATAAATTCAAGATGAACTTTTACTACGTACCCTTTTTGTTCTTAGCTTTGGTCAATTTTCTAGCTTCTTCCACCTCCGCTGCAGCCTTCTTCAAAAGTACCTTCTCTTTTTTCTCCAGCATGTCAAGTGTCTGCAAGCAAAACGTGTATATAACATGGTTCAGATCAAAAGATGCACCACAGGATTCAGTTAAATAGTAGAAAAAAGCCTCATAACATGTTGAAACTTCAAATGCAACAAACAACAGGATTCTTTTGAGAATCCAATAGACGATTTCTATTATATGTCTTATATCATGACTTTGGTGATAAATGGAGATCAGCAAAATAGCAATTAGTACAACAATACTGCATGATTTTATTAAAATACTAAAAAACCTTCCCGAAATTTGAATGAGAAGAGCTCTTTAAGTAGTAATAAAAGCCTCGTGAAATGTTGAAAACTTCATATGCAACAAACAACAGCATCTGTTTAAAATATTTATTGACGGTTTCTAATATGTCTCATATCATGACTTTGACGATAAATGGTGATCAGCAAAATAGCAATTACTAGAACAATACTGCATGACTTTATTAAAATAGTAAAAAACCTTCCCAAATTTGAATGAGAAGACTTATTTATCATGATTAGGATGTTAGCAAAGCACTTGATAGACCTGGAAGTCCTGATCAACCTCAGCAGAACAGAGTCCTTTAGGGTCGGGTTGAATTGAGTGAGGCAAAAACAGAGGACGTGTCCAACGGGTCATCTGATTTTTATTTTTTTTCGTTTTCTGGTCGGTAACCAATGTCAGTAATTGAAGATAACACAATTCGAACAATTTTAAATTTGCCTGAAATAACCAAATGGGTCATAACAGGTAGTTGAATAGTTGGATGGGTCATCACCGAATTCCCCTGGTCATTTACTCAGTGTGTTCTTGCCAGCTGCCCTTGGCAACCCGGCCCAACCTGCTTGACCAGTGACACGATCGAACCATTCTTTTGAAGTTGACTCATGACTTTTTTATCCAACCCCGTGACCTTACCCGCCCTTTTGGCCGCCTTTAGTACTAATTGTTGGAAACACGTGATTATTCCCCATCAGGGTGGGAGATGATTCTGCGCCCATCAGTTAATCAAAAATCAAGGATTACTATAAGATGGTATTCCCCATCATCAGTTAACCAGGAATTGATGTTGAGCCGACAGGACTGGAGATGATAGTCCGCCTATCATATAATCAGGATAAACTTTTTTCTGCACGATTATATGATGGGTGGAGAATCATCTCCCATCCTTAAGGATTCATCGATACCTAATCATATGATGGGTGGAGAATCGCCTCCCATCATGTATAATTCATCAATACATGATTTAACTCACCGGCGTAGAATCATCTCCCATCCTGTAGGATTCATCAATGCCTTATTAACTGATGGATCACTCATCAATGGTTCTTGCAGAGGTGTAGGCCATTTTATATTCCTGTAAACTAATTGTGTTAAAAGTTCCTATAGGAGCGAGTGTAAATTGAGGGCGTGAGAGACTAATAAGTAAAGACCGATATTGCACTTGTGTGCACCAATTTGGTAACTAATCATGCACATATATATTATGATAATAATTGGTAATCAAGCATGTACATGTATATTATAATAATTGGTAATCAAGCATGCACATGTATATTATAATAATTGGTAATCAAGCATTCCCATATAGTATATTATATTATAATAACTTGATATCATATTTATATTTCAATGCATGGATCTAACACTATTTTTTAAGCACACTCGTGTAAAAAAAATGTTCTGCATCTCGAATATCATCAAAGGTGTTATAATCATAGACCTAGACGTCATCTAGCCGATAATGATAAACAATCATCCCATAGATTTTCAGCAAGCCAATGACCATGTTGTGGGTCAGCACATTGTAATTAGTTAGCCTATTTCAAAAACTTCAGCTGTTTTCGCCAAGCCTTGGCACGAGATACACTTTCGCTGTCCACGAATACACTTGATCAATAATAAGTTATATAACACATCTTTTGGTTTTATAAGGCGAGATTAAGAAAAGAGGGCATGCAAAAGTCATTGCGTGTCAAGCTATTTCTCACATGCAAACAGGATTGCTTTTTAATCTACTCTAAATTACCATAACTGGCATGTCCTAAGCGATGCTTAAGCAAGAGTGCATGTGGAAAGCCTGTGTCAAGATATAACATGGAAGGATATTTCTATTGCTAAAGAAGCGCCCAAGAGAAACTGCGTGAAGCTTTAGGCCGTATAGTGGTAGCAACGGTAACATGTGCAAATTACACAGAATCATTCAACAGATAAGAGTAATTAATGAAGCTATACAATATATGTGTATATGAATTGATTTGCCACTAATGAATAATGCGTATTTATCACACATAATACTAGACACAGTAGCTACGGTGGTTCCTAAGCAGACATCCACGTGACAAATTCTCAACTTAATATTTTATAAATGTGACAGTAAAAACTTCCTTTACAGCATTAACAGTGAATGATAAGCAGCAAATAATGTTGTGAATCGCAGTGACTAGAGAAAAAACATAATTAGACTTATGATTGCTATTTTTTCGTTTAAGAAGAATGCATTTAAAAGCAACCAAAAAACTATTGTTTCTGTTATCATACAAGTTGCGTATGTTGACATAAAACCTACAAAAACATGTTTTCCACCTACATTTTCCATATGTGTAACTGAAAACGCCTTGAAACTAAAATCAGTTTTACATGCATCAACGGTAACATAAAACATTACATATGAAATAAAATCTAGCATAACCTTACAACACAACGAAACATCTATAACTACGCAAAACTTCATGACCGTAAAACTAGTCTCCATAACAGAACTAGTCTCCACATTGTAAAATTTCAGTACACATGATAATAACGCGAATGCCTATAACTACGGACACAAAAAACGACAACCGCAACTACAGTTACTAGTAACTAGACTCGAGTTTTCTACTATCGCGCGCCGAATACTCGTTATTCAAAAAATAATCAAGATCGTAACAAAACAAAACAAACAAATTAAATCATCATAATCATAATTCATAATTCATAATATAATAATAATAATTAAAAATATATATACCTCATATAGTTTTTCTAAAATAGCAACGGTATTAACTTGTTTCTTCTGTTTCCCGAAAAAACGCTGAAACATTTTTGTAAATTCACCTGTTAAAAAAAAAGAAAAAAAAAATTGTGAATTAGGGTTTTAAATTGTTAAGTTTAATTACAATGAATTGATATTTACCGTAAAATGTGGTTATTTTAGTGAGGGGTTGGTTTGAGATGTATTGAGGGGTTTATATAGGGTTTACTTCTCTTTAGTTAATGCAATTGGCCAATTGGGAGTGTTTGGTAAAAATGGAAATGATCACGGTCCAAAAACCGATAGGACTGAAACCGATTTGGCTACCGAGGACCGAATTGAAATATGTTTAGTTCCATTCAATCAGGTTGGTGCGAGCTGGTTCAACAAGGCATGTATATTGGCCGGTTGTGCTTAAAACCGAACCGAGGATCGAAAATGAGAAAAAAGTGAACCGAAATAGTTCTGTCTAATTTTACCGGGTCGGTTTATCGGTTTGATTCGTACATTTTGATAAGACCTCGGTAAAAATACTAGTCACATTTTGAAGTAATAATAATAATAATAATAATAATAATAATAATAATAATAATAATAATAATAATAATAATAATAATAAATTTATTTTTCGTTTATTCAATTTGCGTGCTTTTTTTTTATGTCCATATTTACCGTAGTGAGTATGACCCTAAAATTTATTATTCACTTTAACTTCGTTCTAATATGCTCACAATAATTTTTTTATTTGAATTATTTTTTCTAAAATTCAACAAATACATGAAATTTTAACGTGATTTTAAAATCTTAACTAAGCTTTCATGTTACTTTTTATTTTACTTAACTTTTATTTAGCCTATCAAAAAAAAGAAACTGTTTTTAAACCTTAACCTTAGATCATGATATGCTTTATAATAGACATTTAAAACTTGTAATAGGTAATAGCAATCTAGGCAAAAGTTCTTTGTAGATCCAAAAAATACCATAGATCCCAACATGTCATTCTAGTCTTTCATTCCACTTTGATCCAACAGCTAGGATTAATCTGATTTTTTTCTTTTTTCTTTTTTTCATTTAATAACAAGGGCAAATTGGCCTTTCTTTCTCAGTTAATACTCACCAACCTCATTACTTTCACCTACACAATCACACACCGATTCATCACCGCCTCTCACCATCAATCGATTCATCACCATCAAATAACCCAATCGGAATCATCACCATCAATCACCCAACCTCAAATAACCGATTCATCGCCATCAAATAACCGTCACTCACAACACAATAAAACCTGAAAACCTAAAAACAATAGGTTAGTGTGTTAGTTGTTGAATTATTGTGTTAGTTGTGGTTCAGGTTTGGTTACTTTATTCGGTTAGTTCATTATTAGTGATGATGACGATAAGATGATGTGGTGATTTAGATGCACACCATGTGTTTGATGAAATGCGTCTGTGAAGAATCATATGTGATTCTAGTATAATCATATATGATTCTGAAATGCGTATATTTTTGTAATAAAGAAGAAAAGAATCACATTATCAGGGTTATTTATCTTGAATTAGTTGATGTTTAGGTTAGTTATTGTGTTAGTTGATGTTTCAGGCGCACTGTGTTAGTTGATATTTTAGGTGATGCGTTAGTTGATAGAGGTAGTCGATGCGTTAGTGATTTTGTGTTAGTTCTTGAATTTGCTTGGCACGTTATTGGCTTTCTTAATAACTTGTATTATCAGATGGATAGGTTGTCAAAACAACATCTTGTGCTTGAAAAAGATGTTGTCAAAACAACATCTTGTGAGACATTTGGCGCTACGGAGCTCTTGTGAGGTCTAATGGCCTCACGAGTAGATGTGTGCTTATATTGATGTTTTTTTATATATATAGTTGTGCTTATAATGACGTTTTTGTATTGTATTCTACTAGAATCACATAGTAAATTGTATATGATTCTACTATAATCACATATGATTCTTACTAACATCATATATGATCCTATTAGACCTCTTGATGGGGATTTTGTGAAGTTGTGGATATGCGATAATTCTTTTGTTTTTATAGGTGAAAAGGACAAATGGTGCTACCTTCCTTGGAGGAGAGGACATCGATAATGCTATGTTGGACTTTTTGGTTAGTGAGTTCAAGCGAACAAAGGGAATTGACTTGCAAGGTCCAAATTTGAGGCTCTAGTAAATAACCTGATCGAGAGGACCAGAACCCCGTGCAAGAACTGCGTGAAGGATGTTGGATTCACAGTCAAGGAAGTGGATGAAGTTCTTCTTGAATTTGTTGAAACTGGCACTTGGTAGTCATTTGGGTAGGTTTGTCATTTGGACCAAATCGGAGTTCGAGAAGCTGGATCGATTTACGGGTCATTTGAAACGAAGAGTGAGAAGAAGAGAGGGTATGTGATGATTTGGCTACGATTATTAATAGTGATGAATTTGGATATGATTATTAATCTGCATTCTATGTATATGATAATAGATATTTGTGTTTTAATCTTCTTGTGTGATGATTTGGCTACGATATTCTATGTATACCATTGAGCGTGCTAAGAAGACTGGGAAGGCTAATGCTTGCAGTGGAACTAGTTGCTGATGCTCTTATCTCTTCTGCATTTTGTACATTTTGTGAACAATTGAACAACAATTATAGTAGAATCATATATGAAAGTGCTTCAATCATTTTATCGAAGTTGTAATATTTGCGAGTTTAATTTATTTTCTCCAAAGAAGTTGGTCCTTTAGCACCATCGTTGTTATATGTTGTCTCAAATAGGGATCTTTATTTTTTATCATTATAATATGTGATTGTGTTAAAAGAAATTACTAAGAACTTTCTTTTTAGTGGACATTGCATTCATTAACCAATGTTTCTTATCTTGGAGATAAGGTTGCAATTATATATGTAAGAAGTTGCTTTGAAAATAATAATGGTGCAGAAGCAACATAGTCAAAGGCGATGTAACACCCCCAAAGATCATCATGACAACGGGGTGTTACTTGGATGGGGATCACAGTCAATAATCATAGAAAACGACTCAAAAGAGACGTTTCAAGAAAAGTAGTTGTCATTCCAGAAAAACTCATAGTTTGTTACAAAATATTCCCAAATTGTTTGAGATGATACACCAAAAGATTGATCATGAGTTTGTAAGAAATGATAACATTATGTTTTACACCACAAAATAAAGGTCTTGCTTTGCCCGCTCCGTGCCATGAACATGATCTTCAATGATTACCTGGGATAACATGCTCAAAAAGGTCAACAAAAATGTTGAGTGATATTCATAGGTTTTAGTTCAATAGTCGAACACAAGAACATGAACATGATAATTGTAAACTAACAACTTATCATAAAGAAAAGAGTAAATTACATGGATGGTCCCTGTGGTATGTCAAAAGTAACAACTTTTGTCCCTGAAAGTTTGAAGTTGCACTGGTAGTCCCTAAGTTGGTAAACAAATAACACCACCGGTCCTTTGGTTTAACTGCCGTTAAGTAAGTTAGTTATAATTTACACGTTAGCCCCTTTGGTTAAAGATCGTTGCATCGTCTATCCTTAATAATAACGGTTGTTTATATTTAAAGTTTTCATATGTTTTTATCCGTTTCGTCAATTTTATACATTTTCATCCATTTTTCTTACGTTTCGCCCGCTTTCAAACATTATGATACGCTTTTGTCCATTTTTACGCTTTCTCCGCTTTCTTAAATTCTCATACGATTTTGTCCGCTTTTTACGCCGCCCGTTTTCTTTCATTTTCATACGTTTTTTAAGTTTTCACCCGCTTTCTTACGATTTTATACGTTTTATCGCTTTCTTACATTTTCATACGTTTTATCCGCTTTTTACGCCGCCGCTTTCTATTTTCTTACGTTTTGTCATTTTTTACGTCACTGCTTTCTTAAAATTTCATACGCTTTTGTTCGTATTTTTACGCTTTCTTTCATTTTCATACGTTATTGTCCTTTTTACGTGTTCGCCGCTTTCTTACACATTCATACGTTTTTGTCGGTTTTTACGTTTCGCCGCTTTCTTATATTTCCATACGTTTTGTCCCCTTTTACATTATCGCCCATTTTCTTTCTTTTCATACGTTTTTGTACCTTTTCACGCTTTTATTACGCTTCCATACGCTTTTATCCGTTTTATTACGCTTTTATCCATCTTTATATGTTTCGTCCGCTTTTATCGTATTCTTACATTTTTATCCGGTTTCTTCCGTTTTTATCCGTTTTTATACGTTTTTATCCATTTTTATCCGTTTTCTTACGTTTTAATCCAACCTTATACGTTTTCGTCTGTTTTTATAAGTATTCTCACATTTTTATCTGTTTTTTTCCGTTTTTATATGTTTTCTTACATTTTTATTCATCTTCATACGTTTTCGTCATTAACTGCACACGTTTTCTTACGTTTTCATTTTGACAAAAATGAATAAAAACATAAGAAAACGGGCGAAAAATTAAAAAATATCAGAAAAAAACGTATGAGAATGAAAGAAAATGGGCGGAAACGTAAAAAATGGACAAAAACGTATGACAATGTAAGAAAACGGCAAAAGCGGACAAAACGATAGAAATGTAAGAATGCGGGCGAACGTAAAAACGGACAAACGTATGAAATGAAAGAAAACGACCAAAACGTAAAAACGGACAAAGACGATGACAATGTAAGAAAACGGGCGAAACGTAAAAACGGAAAAATGTATGAAAATAAAAGAAATGGCGAAACTTAAAAACGTATGACAATAAGAAAACGCGCGAACACGTAAAAAATGGACAATAACGATGAAATGAAAGAAAACGTATGAAACTTAAAAAGGACAAAAGCGTATGAAATTTTAAGAAAACAAAGGAAACGAAAAATGACACAAACGTAAGAAAATGAAAGAAAACGAGCGAAATGTAAAAACGGATAAAAACGATGAAATGTAAGAAAACAATGAAACGTAAAGAAAACGTATAAAAGGTAAGAAAGCGGTGAAACTCAAAAAAAGTATGAAAATGAAAGAAAACGGCGAAACGTAAAACGGACAAAATCGTATGAGAATGTTAGAAAATGGGAGAAACGTAAAAGGGACAAAACGTATCATAATGTTTGAAACGGCGAAACGTAAGAAAAACGGACGAAATGTATAAAATTGATGAAACGGATAAAAACATATGAAAACTTTAAATTATAAGCAGTAGTTATTATTAAGGATAGACGATGCAACGATCTTTAACCAAAAGGGCTAACGTGTAAATTATAACTAACTTACTTAACGCCCGTTAAACCAAAGGATCGATGGTGTTATTTGTTTACCAACTTAGGGACTACCAGTGCAACTTCAAACTTTCAGGGACGAAAGTTGTTACTTTTAACATACCACAGGGACCATCCATGTAATTACATATTATTATGCGCTAAGCTCATGCAACCAATACTCAACTGCATACACCGAATTACTGGTGTACGTTAACAGTTTGCCCCCAAGGAGGTAATAGCCAATTACCTAATGCAATTCAAATATGGCGCGCCCCGGTTATTTCCGATAACCAAGACGGGGTCGTTACTCCCCATAGTATTATTCACGATACATGTGTTCGCTCGCAAGTGACTAATGGTTCATGATGCAGGGGTCTTTTGGCTAAATACTTAGGAAATTCCAATAATCAAATAGCGAACAATTTGCAAAACATTGTGTTCTAGTTTAGAGCATGTATCTCTCTCGCGGGGTTTGTAAATAAAAGTAAAATTGAGGCTATGAACTCACCTTAGTGGAAATGAACAAGCACAAAGCGATCAAGTACGATATAGCGGAGGCTCCAACCCGGAACCTAAGAACGATATGGCAAGTCTCAGAATATGATAAACCTTTGGTTCGCGACCAAAATGACAGAGCATTGAATATACCATTCAATAGAGCATTGGATTATACAATTCAATAGGGCGTTATAGTGTGTGTGGATAGTGCTTATTGTTTTAAGTTCAAAGTGCGCGATATATCGACTTAGTTTGATTTTATCAAAAGTTCACACTTACGCATAAGTGAAATGTTCCCCGTTATTGATTTATGAAAATAACGATGTTATCGAGTGTTTAAGTTTTTTTTTTATTAAGGTGCATCGATATTAGATAACAGATATAATTATTTATACTTATAATTATATATTTGTAATTTTAGTGAAATATCGACATAATAATACTTGGTATAGGCTTTAGGTCGTCAAAATACTCGTTTTTACGAAGTCGTGATAAGTTTATAATTTTTCTAAACTTATTCTTAAATTTATATTTTTTACCCTCAAGTTTCAAAATGTACAAGTTTAGTCCCTCAACTTTGGAAAAATGACACTTTTTACCCAAAAATATTTTATATTCCAAGTTTCCAGTTTTTACAGTTTCAGTCCCTATATAAAACTGTTTATACAAAATATTTCCAAAGTCGATTTTTACACTTTTGGTCCCTTGAGTTTCAAACTTTACAATTTCGACACTTAAACTTTTATCTCATTTTTAACTAGTTTACCATAATTACAAAACCAGTCCTTAGACTTTTCCCATGCATAAATTTTACGTACAAAAACAACCTTTAACTTTCAAACTTTACAAAATAGACCCTAGACTTCCCATGCTTACATTTAACATTTAAAACCAACCTTTAACTTTCGAAAATGTACCAAACACACCCTATACTTTTCCATGCATTTATTCTACGTACAAAGTGACCTTTCACTTTGTAAAACTTTCACTTTTAACCCGATTGTTACACGTTTTGCAAAACTAGTCCCAAAACACATTTTCTACCCAAGAACTTATCAACTTTTTATAAAACTCATTCCTAGCTTATTATAAGCTTATTAGGAGCTTATAGCTCATTTTTATTATGATTGGGCCGGGTTATAACTATATTGGGCCACAGTTTCAAATGGTTTGGGCCCTAAAGCCCAATCGGGTTGCGTTTGGTTTTGAAGAGAAACGAGGCAAGGGGGTTCAAAAGGGTTTCATAAGTTGGTTTATTGTGTTGTAGTGTAATCTAGATTATTGTTTAGACTTAGAATGCATGTCGTGTGATTTTATAATGTTTGATACATGCGACGTAGGCTCAAACAAAAGTGATAACAAGATTAGTTACTTATAGAAAAACGTTATAATGTGTTAGGGTATAAGTTTTAGTGGTAGTATTCGTGTGAGACTTAGCTCATTGAGTTTTTAGTGTCTTGCATCCTTTACAAAACGTTTTATGTGATTGATCTATGGGTGCACATAACTTTATAACGTATGATAACAAAAGTAAACGAGTATAACGAATTCGAATGATTTGAGAGAGACTTACAATCACCCAAATGGGTGGTGATGAGTACGAAGGAAAAGTGATCGTGACAAGATGGAACCCTTTTTCTCTTTATAACCCAAATCGATTAACACGACCCTTAAACGTTCCCTTTCCTTTTGCTCGATTCTCCCACAGTGGATGAGTTTGATGTAGATGTGAGATGTGTTTGTGTGGACTTGTGAGAATCTAAGTGTTTGATGTTGTATACATAGAGAGAACAAGTATGGTTCTTGGGTTATTTTAAGCATGGTTCTACATATTCCCAAGAAAGAAGAGAGGAAATGGTTGTATTTGTGAGCATGCCCGATTTGGCAGCTGAAAATAGGGCATGCACTTGGTTGGGTCATGTCGAAGTGAGCATGGGGAACACTTAGTCTTGTGGGTAAAAGAGTCTAGGTTAAGTTAAAGGAGGGGTTAGGGGATTATTATATTAAGTTAGGGTGGCTAAGCTTGTTTGTGTCCCCTCTTATACACACCCACACGCAAACATATTATACTATGAGATGTGATTTTTGTGTTGCTTTTGTCTCGACTGACCACAGGAACGAAAATAAGAAAAGAAGGAAACATTGTACCATATATCAAGATATTAGTGATGCTAACCATTAAAGGTGCAATGGGCTAGGATTATAATCTGTTAGGCCCAAAATAAAAAGAGGGGTTGGGCTTGGTGTTGGATCGGTGCAAACAAGAGCCCAATGAAAAAAATAGAGAAGGGTGTGAGCTTGGCCGATTAGAAAAAAATTTTTTATTATATATATTTTATATAATTTATTTGGATAATTAATATTATCGGGATCGAGGGGATTTTGTTCGAGTCACAACGGTGTAATTTTGAGCGTATAATTCGCGTTTACAATGCATTTGCCAAATAATATGCAATAACGATGTTAAGAAAATTTCATGATGCTATAATCCGTGCTTTATTTATGATTAGGTTGTTAATGACAAATGAAATTTTCCGGGAGCTTACAGGCGAGGAACTAGTTGGTCATGCTCTGCGTTTTGTACATTTTGTGAACAGTTGAACAACAATTATAGTAGAATCATATATGATTCCGGTAGAATCATATATGATTATTACTGAAATCATATATGATTCTACTACAATCAAATATGATTCTATACTAGAATCATATGGGACAAAAAAAAAGAATGCAGATGTTAAAACATTCAGCAAAATGTCATGTAAAAATACGTTCACTACTACAACCATCAAACAACATGATTTACATTGCAAGGATCAAACAATATTTATTTCATAACATAATCATATATGATTCTACTACAATCATATATGATTCCACTAGAATCATATGTGATTCTTTTCTTCTTTATTACAGAAACAGATAAAACAGAAAAACTATAATATTCTACTACAATCATATATGATTCTACTAGAATCATATATGATTCTTTTCTTCTTTATTACATAAACAGATCGATATAACAGAAAAACTAAAATATGAGATTTTGCTACTAGAATCATATATGATTCTTCAGAATCACATATGATTCTTCAGAATCATATGTGATTCTTCACAGACGCATTTCATCAAACATATGGTGTGCATCTAAATCATCAACATCTTCAACACGATTTTCAGATCCACAACACGATTTTCAGATCCATAACACGTTATATACATCAAACACATGTTATATACATCCATAACTTGAACAAAGAGTAAATCCACCACACGGCGACGTTAAATCGGAATGTAATCGGGTGTATATCGGCGGAGCGACGGCGGCGACGGATTTGGTGGTGATGAAGACGAATTTGACGGTAATGATGGTGGATCGGTGATGATGGTGTGATAATATAAATAAGCCGTAAAAACGTTTATTTATATTTTACGATATTCTATTGTTTTGTCGATAACAAACGTAAAATCATTTTAACGAAACAAATAAAATACGTAAATGGTTTGAGCCAATAGTTTACTAACACACTTACATTTTCATATAAAACACTAAACAAGTAATAGTGTTTACATTTTATAGAAATACATATGTATAACAACTAGCGTTTACATAATGTGAATACTTATATTGTAATAGGTAATGTAATAGGTAAAAATCTAAGTACTTGACCCATTGACTAGATACATTGAATATAGTGGGGTAAAATCCAAAGTCCATGACCCATACCCATGGAGCTTGATCCATAACCCATGATCTATTGCATGACATCATGCATGAAGTCATGTTGGGTATTATCCATGGACCATGACCCATGACCCATGATCCAATGTCTAGTTACATTGCATCTTGTATAACCCATGGCTCATAACCCATAACTCATAACCCGGTTTGCAACCTAAAATCCGGACTTAAACTGACCCAGTCTGGCGGATCCCTTGAATTGCACTAGCCGGATCCCTTTGGGGAGGGATCTGTGGGATCCGAGGAACAGTAGAGAAATTTGTCTATAAATAGTGAGCCATTTCTCTCTTGCAACTCACCCCTTTTACACATACTCTCTCTTAGTATTGTAAACTCTCTAACCTCAGATCCAAAGGATCTTTCTATGTAGTTTTGTGTTTGTGTGATTATCTAGGTTCCTCTTAAAGGCGAGATCACCACCTCTTGAAGTCGAGCAAGCTCAAGTCCATGGGTTGCCAAGCTTCGTCATAATCAAGACTACAAAAGTTATCTTGTTGATAGTTCATTCCTCCCTCCTTAGAAGTGTTGTGTCAAAGGAATTAGTGAAGGGTATAGAAGTTTCGTGTCGAAGGCATTAGTGAAAGGTGACAAAGAGTCGTGTCAAAGGCATTAGTGAAAGGCGCCAAAGAGTCAAGTCGAAGGCATTAGTGAAAGGTGCCAAAGGGTTGTGTCAAAGGCATCAGTGAAAGGTTCCAAGGATGTACATTCGATATGGTGCATCGATGTACAAGATAGATTAGTTTGTATTAAAGGATCTTGATATCCTTATGATGTTGTAATAAGGAGTGTGTCTCCTTTGGGGTAGTTGTATAGTGTTGGGTAGTAGTTCGTCCTTTGTAATGGAACTCGGTATCTAGCCTTGTACCGGATAAAGTGTAGGCGACGTTGTGATAGGTTTGGTTCTACCTCGTGGAAGAACCCGGTGTCTAGCCTTGTACCGGATAAAGAGTAGGTGGCGTTGTGAAGGCTTCTCTGCCACATTAAGGAGCTTGTGTTGTGTAGTGCTTACGAACTCTCGAGTAGGTAACTCGGGGAGTGGAGTAGGGTAAGGAAGGTGTCCTTGTAGCCGAACCAGTATAAACACTAGTTTCGTGGTTTTGTGTTTCTTACTCTTTATCTTTGCATCATTTGTTTATATGCTTTATCTATCATCATCCAACACACACAATCAAATAGATTGACATAAGTCGATCTAAATAGTTTAAAACAAAGTTTTAATCGGTAAAACTATTCAACCCCCCCTTCTAGTTTTCCACAATTGGTACCAGAGCTTCGTTACCAAGTTTCTTAGAGTATGTTGTACTTTAAAAACTTGATACGATCCGTGTATAATTGAAAAACTACAAAGAAGGAAATCTTTTAAAACAATTTTCTTTTGTTGGATAGTGATAGATTATTCTAACAAAATCTCTTTAAGAAATATTCTTGCTAGGACTCTTCCAAAGTCTTCATTTCTATCCAAAGAAAATTTCTACAGGCTGCACTCCATCTTTCTTCCCCATTTTCCTTTTGATTTGGAAGACGGGTGTTGCATTTGGTTCGAAAGGGCCAACACTCAAGGAAGAACCCAAACGTAATCACAACCTACTTCTACTAAGTACAATGGTTTACCTTAAAAGCTCATGAAGTATTTCGGGTATATGGTTTCTAAAAACCATAATAAGTATTTAGAGGTATGTTCTCTTACCCACAAACTAGTTGATCTCTACTTATAGTATGCTTACATGAATATGTTGATGATATGTGTCTTTCTTCTATGTTAAAAACCATGCTTATAAATATTGTCTTATAAAACTTTATGAACTCATGTATTAGGACGTTAACTTCAAAAGACGCAAGTCTCTAAAAAGTCTCTCTTCACCACTTTCCTTACTTACTCATCATTGAGAATAGTATTCCTCTTTGATTCTCTTAATAATACTAAAGATCATCAAACCTACACCATCTTCTCAAAATAGACCTTTGATGGTTTACTTATCAATAATTAATTAACCATCAAAACACCTTGGCCAAACGTCTATTCAAATAGGAACCTCATTCAAATATACGTGTATATGAATTGATTTACCACTAGTGCGTATTTGTCACACATAATACTGGACACAATAACCACGGTGGTTCCTAAACAGACATCCACGTGACAAATTCTCAACTTAATATTTTATAAATGTGACAGTAAAAACTTCCTTTAAAGCATTAACAGTGAACGATAAGCAGCAAATAATGTTGCGAATCGCAGTGACTAGAGAAAAAACATAATTAGACTTATGATTGCTATTTTTTCACTTAAGAAGAATGCATTTAAAAGTAACCAAAGAACTATTGTTTCTATTATCGTACAAGTTGCGTATGTTGACATAAACTTTTATAAGGGTAAAAATGTCTTTTTTGGTCTTTTTTTTAATTCCCATTCTACGCTCTTCCCTATGCCACCTCTGCCCTCACCCTTTGCATTTAAACCTACAAAAACATGTTTTCCACCTACATTTTCCATATGTGTAACTGAAAACGCCTTTGAAACTAAAATCAGTTTAACAGGCATCAACATTAACATAAAACATTACATATGAAATAAAATCTAGCACAACCTTACAACACAACGAAACATCTATAACTACGCAAAACTTCATGACCGTAAAACTAGTCTCCATAACAGAACTAGTCTCCTCATTGTAAAATTTCATCACACATGATAATAACTCGAATGCCTATAACTACGCAAACAAAAAACGACAACCGCAACTACAGTTACTAGCTACTAGACTCTAGTTTTCTATTATCGCGCCGAATACTCGTTATTCAAAAAATAATCAAGATCACAACAAAACAAAACAAACAAACTAAAATCATCATAATCATAATTCATAATATAATAATAATATCTAAAATATATACCTCATATAGTTTTTCTAAAGCAGCAACGGTATTAACTTGTTTCTTTTGTTTCCCGAAAATACGTTGCAACATTTTTGTAAATTCACCTGTTAAAAAAAGAGAGAAAAAAAATGGTGAATTAGGGTTTCAAATTGTTTAATTACAATGAATTGATGGATTTTGTTAGGATTTAGTAAATCCAGTTATTGAAGAGTCGGTCACCTCAAGTATATGTAATCGTTAGAAAGCTCGTAGTCGTAGATTATTATAAGTTAAGTAGTATTTAGTTTAAGTAACACCGTGGAGGACAGACGGGTCTTTACCCATCGTATGCACGATCCACGACCCGATAGGTGGCGTTTTGTGTAATGACTATAAATACTCTACCTTCCAAGGTAGAGAGTTGGAGCTCATAATAAGATTTTTCTTTCTCTCACTAAAGTTCCCAAGTCTCTAACTTTCTCTCTCTAAAACCTCTTATACGCCTATTTGTGATTATGGTTTAGTGTATTTGTGAAATCCAATATAAATGGTGTCAAGAGCCATGGTTTGATCATCTCTTACATATTCTTGGATTTCTAGTGGTTTTTAGATGGTTTTAGAGTTTGAAAAAGTTTAGTGGTTTTTGCATCATTTGGATCATCTCTAGTGTTAAAGTTTGAATTTTGGGTGTACTTTTGTGTTTAGAATCATTGTATGTGCTTGGGTTTTGATTTGGTAAGCTTGAATCATCGTGGTTGGGTTGTTTTTGGATTGAAAATGGTGTTTGTGAGTTTTTCCTGCTAGCGACTTGAGCCACGGATTATTAATCTTGGTAGCGACTTGCTTTGTAAGTTGGTAGCGAGTTGCAGTTGAAGTTGTTAGTGATTTGAGCTTAGCGACTTGTCTATTGATACAAACCGACAAACAGTACACTTAGTGGATTCTCCACTACAGGTAGCGACTTGGTGAAAGTTAACGACTTGTACTTAAGTTTGTTAGCGACTTGGTGTTAGAGATTTGGTGCCTAGCGAGTTGCTATTTAGCGACTTGATAACTTAGCGATTTGGTGCTTAGCGAGTTGTTCTTTAGCGACTTGCATGTGTCTTAGCGACTTGGCATTATAGCGACTTGATAGTTAGTAACTTGGTTCTTAGCGACTTGGTTCAAGGTTTCTTAGCGACTTGGGTGATTTTTGCTTATAATACGGTTTTCTCTTGATTAAGTAAAATCCCATGAAAGATTCTATTTCCCGGTTTAATCATAGAGTTATAAAATCCCGTGTAATTTGTTAACATGTCTGTTGGGAATTAAGGTAATCTACCGATTCTCGCCAAGTGATTCTTTTCAAGAAGAAACGATTAGAAGAAGAAATGATGTTGCCGGGTTATACTTCAACAGAAGTGATAAAGCGACATTGTGTTGTTTGCGAAAGTGGGAACCACGTAGGAGAGATAAGCTCGGTTTAAGAGTAAAAGTCGCTGTATGTATAGGTTGGCGCCAGATTATGTAGAGCTTATCGGAATAAACAAAATGATTAACAAAACAATATGATTAGTTGCATGCTTGTCTAGTTGCATGCTTAGTCTAGTTTAGTAGTAGAAGCGTAATTTGTCAACGCTTATTAGGGTTTCTTGCCTATATAAGAAACCATGTTAGTATGTAATAGATAAGTTTTTCTGAAGTTTCTCAAGTCTTGTATTCTATCCGAAACATAGAGTTTCGATAATCAAAGATCCATAGAGGATCAAAAGTGTTCTTAGTTACTATAACTTGTATTTATTTTCCGCTACAATACCAAGTTGTAGAGATCTTCTATTAGTTTGCTTGTGATTACATAGGCAACACTAACGATCCCCGAGTGCTTAAGATCTATCAAGGTCTAGGTTTATTTAACAAGTGGTATCAGAGCCTCGGGAAAGTCTCTACGATACTAAGAACCATTCTCACCCCCATACAATCAAACATTCAGTCACCATGCCTGGATCCGATAATGAAAACGAAGTCACCAACACAAACACCACAAACACCACTTCCATGCAACAAGTACCTCACAAACAAGAATGGTAAATTCCTTATTTAAAGAGGAAGAATATGAACTTTGGACTATGAAGATGGAAAGCTGGATTTCCAATATTGATTGGAATCGTGGGAAGTAGTGAAGAAAGGAAATAGTCTAAAGAAGATGATTCTGACGAGAGATGGGAAATTTATCATGGCTCCACCAAAAGCTCTTGAAGAAGTGTTGGCCATGCAGAGAGCATAAATGAAAACCATTTTGCTTCAAGCCATACCGAAGATCATCTATGTGATTTTCACCATATGGATGATGCTAAAGACATATGGATGGCTCTCAAAGCAAGGTTCGGTGGAAATGAAGAATCAAAGAGAATGAGGAAGTCCATGCTAAGACAACAGTTTGAGGACTTCAACATATCGAAGAAGAAGGTATCCACAAGGGATCTGACGGGTTCCATAGGATCTTGAGTCACCGAATCACCAATGCTAAACCAGATAATGAAGACGCAACTCAAAGTTCTTGCAGTCCTTGCCGCCATCATGGTTGCATGTTAGCATAGCACTCAAGGCTAAAGGAGGGTTGGACATGCTCACTTTTGATGAGTCGTACAAGACTCGAACTCTTGAACCGGATGTCGGGACTCCCTACCGTACATCTTCTTCTAACCATGCACTTTTGTTGGGACATCTCATTCCAACATGATGGTACAAGCTCCTAGCTCCAACTATTTTCCATCATCTCCTAGTTCCAACTACTTTCCATCATCATCTTCAACTCCCCTTCACCACATAACCCTCGTCCCACTCCACCAAGTTCTCAAGCTAGGTCTAGTAGTGTGATGGAGGATGTTCTTCATTCGTTTGTTGTCGACTATGATACTCAAGCAGAGATCTTGCATATGAAGACTTTGATCGGTGGACCCTCTTGAAATGGAGGAAATGAAGTCGAAAATGCGGTGGCATTTGTCGATGGACATCAAAAGGTTTGAAGAGAGGTGGAAGGAAGTTTGTTTTCAAGGAAAGGAACCATTTCGATTTGATAGGGGAAAGTCGGGTGCTACACTTGTCATCGATGGGGCATTCTCAAGAGAATGCAAGGACGAGAAAGAATGGAGATGGAGCCAAATATCTTTCCTATCGCTAGAACAACAGGAAGTGGAGCTTCAGCAGCCTCTCCTCACCATGGATGAACAGTAAACTGGACTACACATGAACACGTTAATGAGGAAGCTCATGATCTTGATAAGCTTGGGCGCTTGCAAGGTGCACCGGATGAAAGGCATGATCGTTTGCCTTGATGGGACTATCTCAGTACACAATTGTATTTTTGGTCGTAGTCTAAAATACAATGAACTTAAAGAAGAATTTGATGCCATGAAGCCTAAGTTTGATGAATGCTATATTGATAATGAAGCCCATAAACTAGCATTAAAAACAGTAGAAAGACAAAAAGTATGGTTTCAGAAGAATCAAATTGCTTATGAAGAAAAGATAAAGGTTTTACAGTTTGATCTAGAAGTTGCAAATAATTACTTAAAACTGTCTGAGAAAGCTAAGGATGAAGCTGTGTCTGAAAACCTAGAGCTTAAGGAAAAACTAGCTAAGGAAATAGCTATGCATAAGGAATGGTTAATTTCGGAGATAATCGCCAAAGAACTCTATAATACCAAACAAGAACCTCTGGATTAGGATTAGGTTTCAAAGTATGTAGGAGCGAAGCTAAGTATGATGGTCGTAAATCCACACCACTAAGTTAGCTAATTTTGTAAAGAAGGTGAAATGCATGTCGTCCCTGGTCCTATTAGAGGTGAATTTATGCCCATGCACCTATCCATCATCGTTGACTTTGATGGATCACATCATTTATATGGCGTAAAGTCAAAGACTTGCTGCACACGATACCTCATCTAATGACTTTGTCTCTTGCTCGACGGTGACAATTCATCGGATCAAGGGTCTACTTCCTATGAAAGTCGTGATTCAAATGAGAAGTCGACCTTCCGAGCACGAACCAACACCTAAGCTCGCACCCCGCCTACTTGTGAGCCCTCTAGGAAGTGCCGAGGAATCAACTTCCAAGACAGTTTCTCACGAAGACTTATCTTTTAATTGTTTGAATAATCATCATTAAAACAATTCCTTGAATGTATCTGTTTTAAGTACTTACGCATGTAATCCAACATCTTCCTATTTGAATAAAACTTCTAAGAAGAAGACATGTTTTGTATGTGGCGATAAATTTCATTTGATTAAGGATTGTGATTTTTATGAACAAAGATTGGGTGCATGTGCTACTCCCGTAAACACAAACCTAAGCTGGACTAATGTTGCTAATATTCCACCTTATGTCCCAGCATTAAGCCCGACTCTCATTGGAGAAGTTCGGTTACTAGACCTTATGGCCAACCAACGAGCCCATTCTTTAAACATGACTATTGGCCTACATATGTTGACTCCATGTCTTTGGGATGGGATATGGAACGCTCTTTGTGAAGCCCTCGTGAGTTGTTCTTGGACTAACAAGGACCAAATTATCAATGGAGGACCAAGAACAATGGTGGATCCTCTAAAACTTCATCCCCAAACACATGATCCATAAGGAAGGTTCAAGTCAAGAATGACTTGAACCTCCACCAACACTAACTGTTTGTATATATTTTTGTTGTTGTTTGTAGGATCATCCCCTTAAGCATAAGAATATTGGTATTGTTGATAGTGGTTGTTCCAGAAGCATGTCTGGGAACAGGGATATGATGCACAATTTTGTCCCTATAGAAGGAGGAGGCAATGTGACATTTGGAGGAAGTGATGGGAGTATTACAGGGAAAGGCACCATAAAGACACCTCATCTGGATTTTGAAAATGTGTACTTTGTTAAGGAACTTCAACATTTCAACTTGTTCTCTGTTTCACAAATCTGTGACACTAAGAACAAAGTTCTCTTCACTGAGAATGAATGTCTTGTGCTGTCTAAAGACTTCAAACTCCCAGAAGAAACTTCAATTCTGCTGAAGGTTCCTCGTACTCACAATTTATACACATTCAGTGGTAACCTCACTTGCTTGGTGGCTAAAGCATCTCTTGATGAGTCCACTAAATGGCATAGAAGAATGGCGCATGTGAATTTCAAGACCATTAACAAACTCTCTAAAATGGGTCTTGTTGAAGGTCTTCCCACCAAAGTTTTCACAAATGATCACAATTGTGTCGCTTGCAACAAAGGAAAACAACACAGAGCTTCTTATAAAGCTATCAATGCTATGAGCATCATTACTGAACCTCTTCGGTTGCTTCACATGGATCATTTGGTCCAACTCAAGTCGAAGCATTGATCATAAGTACTTCGTTTGGTGATCACGATGGCTATAGTGATTTTGTTGGGTTTTCTTTCGTAACCAAAGATGAAACATCTCAATCTTGATGAATTCATCACTCTTGTTGAAAATCAGTTGAACAAAAGGTTAAGGGAATTGGTGTGATAATGGGACGAGTTCAAAATGCTATTCTTATAGAACTACGTGGGTCAAAAGGCATAAAAGGGACTATAGTAATCCAAGAACCCCACAACAAAATGGGGTGGTGAAAGAAAGAATAGGACCTTAATAGAGGTGCTAGATCCATGCTTGCAGACTCTAAACGCCCACTATGTTACGGATCAAGTTGTTGGCACTTGCTGCTATGTGCTAAGCAGGTGTCCATTACCGCACCACAACTCAAAACCCATATGAACTTCTCTTTGGAAAGGTTCTGTCATTCACTACCTAAAACCTTTTGGTTGTCAAGTGACCATTACGAACACAAGTGATCCGCTGGAAAGTTTGATGAGAAGGGCGATGATGGCTATATTGTGGGTTATTCACTCATAGTAAGGCCTACGTGGTGTACAATTTGCAAGCCAAGAAGATAGAGGAGACGTTGAACCCGAGATTTTGGAAGATAAACATAATGTTCAAGGACAAGGTCATACATGGTCTTTGACCTTGACTATAACTCGATTCCTTGGGCTACACTAGACACTGGCTAACCAAAATGCGGGTTCTCAAGCTTCTCCCGCTAACAATGCGGGTCCTTTGATGATGACTCGAAAATGAGTTTGAAGATGATGAGCAACCTATACTTGTGCCTTCTTTCTCTCCTAACAATATTGCGGTACCACCTCAAGGATACTGGCGATTCGAGCGATGAAGATGACTCTCATTATGTTGAGGACCTTGCTAGGCTTCGACTCAAGAATTTCGCCAAGCTTGAAGCGAGGCGAAAGAAGGGGTAGCTAATGAACGGAGTCGCAGAAACAACGTGTCTGCTGAAGTTGACTCTGTCACACCCTCAATCCTCAAATCTGTTTGAAGGCTATCTGTTCCTTCTCAAGTATCTTCGGACTTTGGTGAACCCTATACACGCTTTCCAACACCTTCGGATCTTGGAAATTATCAACCCAAAGGCATCTTCACCTCACCTTCTTATGATCTTGAATTTGAACCAACCATCACTAATCTTGATTCATCCATTGAAGTCAACCCCATCGCTACTCGGAGGATCAACATTGCTCATCCTCAATCCAACATCATAGGTGATCTTCGGCTCTGTTAGAACTAGAAGGGCGATCACCGGTCCTCGGTTTAGGCGATTGCTTTTCTCTTATGTCTCCAACCAAAGAAGAGACAATCACACAGACCTCAAACATTGTCTGTTTGCTTGTTTTCTCTCTCAAGTGGAACCAACCAGTGTATCTCAAGCTCTTAATGATTCAAGTTGGCTAGAAGCAATGCAAGAAGAGATGCAACAATTTCACAACCAGCAGGTTTGGATTTTGGTACCACTACCTGATGGCAAATATGCCATTGGGACAAAATGGGTTTTGAAGAATAAGAGAGATGCTCGGGGTGTTGTGATAAAAAACAAAGCAAGGTTAGTAGCACAAGGCTTCAGACAGGAGGAAGGAATTGATTATGATGAAGTGTTTGCCCCTGTTGCCAGAGTTGAAGCAATTCGCATTTTCTTGGCTTATGCTTCTTATATGGGCTTCATGGTGTATCAAATGGATGTCAAAGGTGCTTTTCTGTATGGTGAGATTGAAGAAGAGGTTTATGTCACTCAACCAAAGGGATTTGAAGACCCAGATCACCCAAATCATGTTTACAAAGTTGTTAAAGCTCTCATGGCTTACATCAGGCTCCAAGAGCTTGGTATGCTCGGCTTTCATCATTCCTCTGAAGCATGGCTATAGGAGAGGTGCTATTGATAAAACTACTGTTCCTCAAGAAGAATTACTCCGACATCATTCAGTGCAAGTATATGTGGACGACATTATATTTGGTTCCACAAACGAAGCTTAGTGCGAGGAATTCGAGGAACTTATGAAGGTGAATTTCAAATGAGTGCTATGGGAGAACTTACTTTCTTTTGGGTCTCCAAGTTCGTGAGAACAAGATGGCATCTTTATCGGTCAAGATAAATATGTGAGGGACATCCCAAGAAGTTTGGTATGGAAGGTGTTAGGACCGCCACCACACCTTATGAAGCTCAAAGACCAAAGCAAATAATGAACCGAGATCTACGTAAATGTGCATCCATGACAGTCCATGATTGGTTCATTGATGTATCCGACGACTTCAAGGCGATATTACGTTTCTTTGTGAGTGTTTGTTCTCGACATCAAGTCACTCCACTTGCTTCCCATCTCAATCGTGTCAAGAAGATTTTAAGTACCTCAAAGGCCAACCTCTTTAGGCCTTTGGTACCCAAAAGAATCTCCTTTCAAGTTAGAAGCATATAGTGGCGGTGATTATCTTTGGTGCAAACCGGATAGAAGATCCACAACTGGAGGTCGCCAATTTCTAGGCAAAGGTTGATTTCTTGTCAATGCAAGAAACAAACCATTGTGGCCACCTCAACTCATCGAAGCAGTGCGTTGTCTGCGCAATTTGTGTGGACAAGTCCTTTGGATTCGTAACCAACCGGACTATGGGTACAACTTTATGAACACTACAATTCATATAGATAATCAAAGTACCATCCGCATAGTCAAAAATCCGGTTTTCACAATCGAGCGAAACACATTGAAATCGGGCACCACTTTATAAGAGATGCTTATGAAAAACATTTGATAAAAGTGGCTAAAATCCATACCGATGATAATATGGCGACTTATTAACAAAAGCGTTTGATGGACCAAGGTTTCAACACCTCGTGGTCAATATTGGAATGCTAAACCCTTGATTTGCATAGTTTAAGGGAGGCATAGGCCTCGGGGAGGCATATGCCTCGGGGAGGATTTGTGCAAACTCTGCATTTTTGTTTGTTTGTATATTTACTCTGCAGATTTTTGTTTTTATATTTTAGTTTGTACTCTAACACTAACTTCAAATATTTCTCTAGTTTGTTTGTTTTTGTTGTTGTGTATGTTTTGTGTACATTTTGCGGTTATCATCATCGCTTTTTGTCTGCTTCCTTATCCGGATTGCGTATATACATCCCATGATCAAGATCAAATTCATCAAGAGTGGCTCATTGTACATGGTCGAGATAGTGAAAGAGTGTTGCTTGTTTCTTCCGATAACAAATCTTGAAGCATACAATTTGATTCTCTTCAAGATAATACTTGAAAGAAAAGAAATTGAAGTCAAATTGTTCATTCATTCATTCAAGAAGCAGTTTACTTACGACACATAAAGTCAACCTTCTATTTTGCATCCTCAAGATACGAGATGACACTTAAGCTAAGCCTAATCTAATGTATATCTTTCATTCCAAATCTAATGGAATCTTTGGATATGCCTTTGATCTTGGCTTTGATTTCGTAAGTCTTGCATAACCACCCATTCGGTCTAACGGCTGGTTGGATATGCATGACCAGCACGACGAAGATGCTAAGGACCAAAATGGAGGGATGGATTGATGCAAACGATTGATGATAACGATGACCACGCAGGATGACGTAGAGAACTATTATGTCATGTGTGCTTCATCTATTCATTTCAACCAAAATGCAATCGATCCACCCTCCTTAAGCCCTTCTACTATACGATGTGTGTTCATGCACCAAAAGATGGCGCTGATGAGACCAAGAACCACCCTCGATCTTTGGGAGTGGCGGATTCTCGCACGAGGTCTTTGTTGAGACCGAGGTGCGGAGTTGGGAGTAAGAAGTTCCTCCTTATAGGAGTCATCGAATCATCGCCAGATTCACTTGGATTCACTACTGTCATCTTACGAAGAAGGAAGAAAGGGCGATTTATTTGGTCTTGGATAGGGTTGAGAAAGTAATGGAACCATGGGTTTGATTCATCACTTGATGATGATGAAGATGATGAAGAGGATGAGGAAGATGAGGAAGTGAGATCTATGATCTCAGGTTTGGTATTCATGGTGCAATTGGGTTAATTGAGATTATTTGGCTTCTAGGGTTTGTGGTAAATATTTGGGGATCTTGGTGAAAAGATGAGTTACATTGGGATCATTTATAGGCGGATTCAAGGTTCAACGAGTTTAATGCAAGTAGGTGGCACAAGAATTCTAGAAACTTACCGAAGATATTCTTATCTTTGATGCATTCTGCGATGCCATAACGTGATTGATCTTGTGTTTCGAAGTGTTATTTTGGGTTGGGTCAAAGTTGACATACACGTCAAGAATGGTCAACCAAACGGTCCATTTTCTTTGACTATAATTTGGGCAAAACACTTCATCCACCATCACCGCTTGTAACAAACAAATTCTCTCATTCCACTTTCACAAACACTCACCATTTCAAGAATCTTAACTCTAAACACTCATATTCCTCATGGCTCTTGAATTTAAATATGATCACAACAAAGTTGCATTTACGGGTAATGGCAAAGGTTATGAACTCATGCAGACCAATGGTGGAATTTCCGAAAGATCCAAAATTAGTTATGCTCTAACTCATTCTCCAAATGAGATATATGAATCTCGATTACTCAATTTTGGGCAGCTACGAGAAGAGGAGCAGAGGCAGAGATTACGGTGTGATTGATGAAAAAGAGTACAATGTTACGAGGACACGATTAGGAGGAAGCTTCACTTGGAAGATCTTGATGGAGTATTTTACTCTAATCGGGAAGATGTCTTGAATGGACTTAGGGCTATTGGGTATCGAGGAACAAGAAACGGATATGTGGCTAAAGAAGGAACTCACCCAAAATGGAGGTTCTGGTTCACACACTTGCTCAATGCATGAGCAACAAAAGCGGAGGATGGGACCAGGTTCTCTACAGGCTGGGATATGGTATTGTGTGTCTTTCTCGGGGTAACTTTCAATTTTCTAAGTATATTTTCGAAAACATGGTTGAAAATATTCAAAGACAAAGGGAAAATTTTTAATGTACCCAAGGTTTTTACAAATTATATTAGACACCTCTACCCAAGCTCAAGCTTTTTATCCTATAGGTTCTTTGACCGCTAAATTGTTTGCAACCATGAGAACCCACTTTCAGGGAGAACATCATCCCTTACTAGAAGCCATGTTGCCTCAGGGTAATGAGGCTGCTGATGAGGAGAATGTAATTCATAATCCTCCTATCTCACCTGTTGCTACTGATGGTAATCCATTGGTTAACATTGATGAGGGCCCATCTTCTACTGTTGAAGCAACTCATGTTGCTCCTGACCAGCCACCCTGTCCCAGTCCTCCACCCACACTTGATACTAATGTTGAGTCAGATCTTAATAGACCTCCCACACCAAGTCCTGTGAGGGATCCTCTTGATGAAGATCTTCCCCACATTGAGCATGACCAGGTTACTTCCGAAAGGTCCAATGAGGCTCCCCACCACGAGCAATCTGTGGAGGTGAGGACTCCATTACACTCTCATCATGTATGCTCTTGTCAATGTGTCTTCACGAGGTTAATGATCCGAAAAGGAACTTGAAAAGACCAAATTGTCTCTTGGGGGTAAAATTGAAGAGTGCAGAATCAAGGTTAAGATCTTAGAGCACAAACTAGAAGGGTCTTCCAAAAGGAAACCGGTGGTTTCCTCGATGAAAAGAAGTTCCTCCCTTTGGATCTCTAGAAATGTTGGTCAAGTATCTCTCAATGACCCTTCATCATGAGTCGCCACTTCATCAAAGAAGAAGAAACCCGCTCGTACACGGAAGAAAGAGATCGATCTTCATAAGGTTTCTTCCGAAGTGTCGAAGGAACACGAGATTGATAAGGCTGCATCTGGCGATATACATATGGAGGATCTTTGTTGGAATTACGTGAAGTATGAATTATCTTTGAAAATAATTTGAAGGAATCTCTTTGAAGTACATGGATTCTTTGAAGGAATGTCTTGAAGTATATGGATCTTGAAGAAGGACTTCTTTGAAGTAATGAAGTAGTGTAGATGGTTCTGCGAGATAGTTATTCGTATTCTATAGTATTTCTCTTGATATAGTTAATCGATATTAGTTTGTTAGGATATGCATGAGCTATTTTAGGTAGTGATATGCATTTATTTTATATTATTGTTTTATTTAGGGTTCCTTGTGTATAAAAGGCTGATGTCTTTAATATTAGACACTTGAATAAAAGAAAACCTGGAGAAAACATTCCGGAAAACTCTTTAGAAGAGAAAAAGATCCATAGAGGATCATTGTTTTAATAAGAAAAACCTTGTTGGTAACTTTGATTGTGTTAATTATTATCATTGTGCATCTATTCAATCATTGTTGTTATATCCTTGTTGAATCCAAGATCCGGACTCAACTAGGATATAATAACAATGATTGAATAGATGCGATAATAATTAACACAATCAAAGTTACCAACAAGGTTTTTCTTATTAAAACAATGATCTCTATGGATCTTTTTTCTTCTCTAAAGAGTTTTCCTGAATGTTTTCTCCAGGTTTTCTTTATTCAAGTGTGTCTATTAAAAGACATCGTTCCTTTTATACAAGGAACCCTAAATAAACAATAATATAAAATAAATGCATATCACTACCTAAAATAGCTCATGCATATCCTAACAAACAATCGATTAACTATATCAAGAGAAATACTATAGAATGCTGAATAACCATCCTCGCAGAAACCATCTACACGGCTTCATTACTTCGGCAGAAGTCCTCTTCAAATAGAATCCATACTTTAGTACATTCTTCGGAGAATCCATGTACTTCGAGATTCCTTCGGCCAAGTATTCAAAGATACATCATACTTCAGAATTCCCAACAGATGCATCTCGGATCTTGGTCAATCTTCATACGTTCAAGAACCATCGTGCCCTTCACCTTCGGTGATAATCTACATCAACATGTTGATCTAGGTACTCAAGTAGAAATTCCTATAGTTGATCTAGCGAAGAAGAGTGTGCTAAGCGGCGATGATAAAGGAAAACGTCATCATCGAAGATGAACTTGGTCGACCTAGTGGATCGAGGAGGAAAGACTTGGTCAAGCAAGTAGATTGGCGAGTTTGAGATGTCAAGGAAAGTGTGGCATTGGCTAAACAACTTGGAGCAGAGGAATTTTCATCATTAACTCACGAGAGAAGAAAAGAACTAGATGAAGCGAGGGTTAAGATGCTGTGAACAACTGGGATATCCTCATCTGACAAGTCATTTCAAAACCTTCTCTAGCTCAAACTGTATTAGGTGAAGATTTCCTCGGTGACAATTATGTGGAGCGAATGATGGCTCGGGGAAGACAAAGGAGGCAAGAGGCAATTGCACAAAAGAGGGCCATCCAATCTCAGAAGGCCAAAAACAAACCTCCAACTAAAGATGAAATAAGAAGGGTGGTGAAAACCAATACTCACAATCCAACTCGGCCTAACAATGAAGCAAGTCAAGGCTTTTCACGATCATGTCTGTATCGCAAATATAACCAAATCATGGAGGAAAGATCATTATCTTTAGCAAAATCTCTCAACCTAAAGAGGACTTGAGAGAATGAAATTGCCGAAGCCAAAAGACTCAAGGTCGATAATGCTCCAACCAAGGAATCCTCTCAGGTCATTCCGTGAAGCAACTTCGAGTTGCCTCCTCAATCGCCAAGGGTCAATCTGTGAACCATCTTCCATTCCTCCCTGAAGCACACGAAGCATCGGCTCCCTCTCCTCGAGGGCTTTGTTGTCACAATGGAAGATTTTGAAGTAAAGGAAGCTGATCTCACAGAAACTAAAACAGAGAGGGCGATAAAGATATTCCACAGGATGAAAGCACTTCGCACTACAACCGAGTCTCCATCTACAAATACAAGTCCTACTACCAATGCACTAGATGAAAATGCTCCCCCTCAGGAAATCTATCAGCCTGGGAGGAGGCAGAATAGAATGGCCAAAATATCTCCTTTGGATCTTGAAGCTGATGACTCAACCTTTATTGTAGAAGGATCTGCTGCTGATTTTCCTGATGGAAACTCAGGTGGGGTGATAGAGTGGAAACTAAAAGATGATGAGATGAATGTTCTTCATCGAAGGGACTCTACTTCAATGGAATTCACCTTTCTAAAGGAAATTCTTCACTTGATAGACAGGGCAGACATAATTTCTCTGTTTACTCAAGTTACCACCCATTACTGCAACAAGAATCCACAAGGCTCTGGGATGTTTTTACCAGGAGATCTTCAAGTTCTGTTGAACTCCCACATTCCCAACAGCAAAGCATCTTCCATTTGGGAAAACTCACATCGGTGGAAGCTTATATCTTGGAGATTCTATCCTCTCCCTCGGGTGCATGTCCTTGAAACTAAGGGTGGAATCCTTTGTGTGCATGTTGTGCGAAAGAAAGTACCCTCTGCCAAAAATACTTATGGAAAAGATCTTGAGCAGGTGGAAATTCCTCCGGATCCGATTGGGAAATGAAAGGCACTCTGCCCCTAGCGGTGGGATTGATCAAAACTCAACTCCAACAAGCGCAATAGGCCTCTTTTTCATCCATATCGGACACTTGGTACTCTCGCACTATCTGTTTTGTTCATACTAATTTGCATTACTCTTTATGCATTTATTTGTCAATTTTTTTAAAGTAAACGCTTTCATAAAAAGAAATCTCACAAAAACATCATTTTAAAAATAGTGATAGCGTTTATTTAATAAAAATTAGGTCTTTAATTTTTCTTCTCAACTGATTATTAAGCTTTTTCAGTATAATAAACCTTTTGTTAGTTCTTAGTTAAAAAAAAAAAAAAAAAACTTTCTGCGGGATTTTTTACGATGGTCTTTAAATCACGGATGTACCTTGTGTATGTCAAAGAGTTAGCTAGTCCAAAGGGTGCAGCTTTGGTAAAGACACATCAAATCTGTTGATAAATGTAATGGTTTGCTCAAAATCATAGGGTTTGCAACCACCCATGCTTAAGCTTCTTGAGGGTTGTATGGTCATCAATTCACCATGGTCTATTCCTTTTGGAATCCAAGAATTGGCTAGCCCACATGAATATGGCATGTGGTAAGGCACCGATTCCATATTTGGTTCTCAATTCACCAATTCTAAGAATTGACTAGTCACGAGCAAGCGGCTACGGTGAAGACAAGCCAAATCCGTTTATATGGTTCTTTGGTTTGCCTATAAATCGAGATGGTTATCAATGTACCATAGTTTTCGAACTCAAACATGTGGCTACTCCGGTAGTAATGGCTATTGGTAAAGAGACATCAAATCCATTAATTTCAATGATTCACCTCTCACGGAGTTAACACACCGGAAGTGATGAGAATAGTATTGAACTTATCATTTTGATGTACACGATGTCATATGTTCTTTGCAAAGATGCGGTGTTTCAGCGTTCGGTCATCATCCAGATATTCTTCTTCTAAATCTTGGTTGCGATCCTCAAGATATTATCCTCTCATTGCTCAAACAACATTATGGTACAATCCTCAAGGAAAATGGTACAATCCTCAACAATATTATCGATCTCAAGGAAGCGGAACTTAACCTAGTCAAATTCGGTTTAGGGAGGATTGTTGGGAATTAAGGTAATCCATCGATTCGCCAAGTGATTACATTTATTTCGAAGAAGAAAGCGATTACTGTAGAAGAAGAAATGATCTTTGTAGAGTTATACTTATTGATGAAAGCAGACATTGTGTTCTTTGAAAGTGGGAACCACGTGGGAGAGATAAGCTCGGTTTAAGAGTAAAAGTCGGCGCCATATGTATAGGTTGGCGCCGTATTATGTAGAGCTTATCGGAATAAACAAAATGATTAACAAAACAATATGATTAGTTGCATGCTTGTCTAGTTGCATGCTTAGTCTAGTTTAGTAGTAAGCGTAATTTGTCAGCGCTATTAGGGTTTCTTGCCTATATAAGAAACCATGTTAGTATGTAATAGATAAGTTTTTGAAGTTTCTCAAGTCTTGTATTCTATCGAAACATAGAGTTTCGATAATCAAAGATCCATAGAGGATCAAAAGTGTTCTTAGTTACTATAACTTGTATTTATTTTCCGCTACAATACCAAGTTGTGAGATCTTCTATTAGTTTGCTTGTGATTACATAGGCAACACTAACGATCCCCGAGTGCTTAAGATCTATCAAGGTCTAGGTTTATTTAACAATGTCTACCAACTTACCTACAATCATCTCCTTTGTTGCCGAGGATGTTCAAGCGGTGGTTCGGATACTAGTCCACCCATGCTTTGGAACCGACTACGACTCTTAGGCTCAAAGAATCGATTGTACTTGTCTTGGAAAGGAAAATGAGGTCAACATTCTCAAATCGATTGATGAAGGACCTTATCGATTGAGACTACAAGAGACTTAATTGATACAATTGCAGATGGAACAATGATCTATGGAATAGGCGGACCAAAGACATATGATGAGCTCGATGATAAGGAGAAAAGAGATTCGATCTTGATATCGTGGCTTCTAACATCATACTTCAAGGTCTTCCAAAAGATATCTACAAGGTGGTCAATCACAACACGAAGCCAAGGCGGTGTGGGATAATGTCAAGATGCTTCTCTCGTGTTCGAACTTATTATGGAAGAC
Organism: Chrysanthemum lavandulifolium; assembly: GCA_022545495.1. Classification (NCBI taxonomy): domain Eukaryota; kingdom Viridiplantae; phylum Streptophyta; class Magnoliopsida; order Asterales; family Asteraceae; genus Chrysanthemum; species Chrysanthemum lavandulifolium. The sequence goes on from CM040240.1 coordinate 107,655,968, forward strand.
AGAGAATCACAACTCTATGATGAATTTGAGCACTTCAAGATGAAACCGGATGAGTGTCTATGAGTATTACGTGAGATTCCACAAGCTTGTGAATGATATGAGAAACATCGAATGACTATGCCAAACATTAATTTGAACTCAAAGTTTTTGAACAACATGAATCCCGAATGGCACAAGTTTGTCACCTCTGTGAAGCTAACCAAAGGATTGAAGAATACAAACTATGAGCAACTCTATGCCTTCCTTCTTGGAATGAGAGACATGCTATGTTTGAAAAAGGATTCTTAATCGTTCAAAACCAACCAGGAGAGATAAGCTCATCAAATGATTCAAGCGCCTTCTCCTCAAACATTGGAATTACCACCAAAGCATCTCAAGTTATACCCATGGGTAATGGTAATCACAAACTCATTCTTGATCCAATGTTCAAACAAGTCGATGTTGATCTTGATGCACACGTGGAAACTTCATTAATCAAGCGGCTCTCATGATCGGTCAAAACATGAACTCTCTCCACACAACAACAACCTCGAGCGACATCTAATCCACACAATCAAGGCCATCGGAGATGGGAAGGTTATGGTACAACCCGGTTCAAGAAAGGCGGTATGAACAAGGAAGAGGTAGAGTTGATGGGGTATGTGGCAAATCGAATAGGGAAGGAATGGAAATCAAGGACAAGTAAAGCCGATCAAGTGTTACAAGCTGGTGGTGAGGGACATATTGCAAGGCGCACATCACCAAAACGCCCTCGAATCTTAAGTACTTGAGGATAAGATGTTGCTAGTGCAAGCTCGGGACAATGGAGCGACTTTGGATGAAGAGGAGTTCTTGTTTCTTCTTTGAAGGAATGCCAAGACATATGATCTTGATGTTGATGAGCACCAATTCGGAGATAGGTCATAATCATCGAATGCCTTTCAAGTAGGCGATTGTGATGCATTTGACTACGATGTAGATGAAGAACCTCTTGCTCAAACAATCTTCATGGCTAGCATCTCACCTATGGTTTCTCAAAGGTCTCTCCTCCACAACAAACCTGGTCCATCCCAAGACAAAATCATTTCGGAGGTATTAAAACTATATGATAATGTTGATGGCGAAAGATGCATAATGAAGTACAATCTCTTGAAACTTATGAATCGGATATTGATGATGAGGGTAATAGTAATATTGTCCCATATGATCAATATGTGAAGCAAAGTGAAAGTAAGGTTGTACCAAGTAATGCATCCTCTGCGATCAATGATGACTATGTTTTGATGAATTCAACGCATGTGCCCACGATGATTCATTGTCTACGAAGTGAATGCCTATAAAGAGCGTGTTGCTATTCATGAACAACGTGCTAAATTTGAGTTGACCACCGTGAAAGCGGAAATGGATGACCAAATGCGTACAATTATTAGAAAAAGTAATTTTAGAGAAGAAATATTAAAACAAGAGTTAAACTCCTTACAAGAAAAGCTTTCTAAAGCGCTAAGCAAAAACAAGAACTTCAAGAAAATGTGAAAATGCTTAGCAAGAATTCAATGCTAAGGAATCAAAACTTTTGAATGATTTTTCTAATCGAAAACTTTGAAAAACAAGCTTGAAAATAAATTATGCGTACAAGGAACACCATTCGATCGCTCACATGATCACTAAGCATAGAGTCTTAGCGATAAGCATAACATTCCCTTGTTGAGGAACCAAATCCAGAGGTCATTAAAAGGCTAGAAGTGCTCATAAGGTAATTTATGATGGCAATGAAATCCTTAAGCCTAGGCAGAAACCTAGTTCTTGTTGAGGTGCCTTGAGGAAGATAAGAAATCCGATGAAGTCACTAGGGAGAAGATGAACAAGAAACTAGATGATCCTAAATGTAAGAGAAGAAAATATCTATCATACCCCATGATTACAAAAGGAGAATTGGTTTCCTTGAACATGTTTAAGCCTCAAGCGTTGTTAACTCCCAAACAAGTGTTCGGAAAAGGATTTAGATAAGCAAAAGCGAGAGAATCTTGTTGTTACAAACCTCCCTTAGGAAAATGCCTTTAGCTTGTTGTGTATCCTCCAAATACACCAATGCATCTAGTTCCTAGAACTATTGCCACTAAAAGCAAGACCTTAATCGGTCAATATGTCATATTTCAATTATTTGTTGATTTTGAGAAAACTTGTAAGAAAAGGATCACACCCACTAGGATAGCCGAAGGGGAAAGGGTTTTGAGCAAACTCAAGAATGCTATTTAAGCGAGGTCATGCCTTTCTTTAAACAATTAAAGGTCAATTTGAGAGTCTTAAAAAGTGGATGGACTTAGATATTAAAGAAATGGAAAAGGAATTTGATCACGATGATTGTTGAGGTTAGTGACTATGAGAGAATTAAAATATAATGAGATTGAGAGGAAGAACTTGCATACCTTGAATGAGAATCTTATTTACGAATGTATTGCTCAAGGCGTGTTTTACATGCTACAAATTGTTCCATTAATGCTTCTCAATTTCATGAATTATCTGTTGCTCGAAAGTCTCCCATGATCGTGTCATTGAGCTTGAAAAAACTAACTCTAAACCGCATAATAAGGTTGAGCAGGATGATCATGATAACTGGTAAAAATTTTCTAAATTGGAAGTTGATCATCTTACTTTGCAATTAAAATATCAACATCCGAAAGAAAATGTTAAAACCTCAAATATCAAGACATCCTTGGATGTTCACGAATTTGATGCGATTTTGAAATTAGCAAGCGTGATGAAGCAGTTCGAGCTCATTGTAACACGATCGAAAGTTGAAAGCCCAAATTTCTCAATTAAAGGGTGAAATGAACAATGTGGTTGGCTCCCAAATGCCTCCTCCTTTAGATTCTCGAATTCTCAAAATTTTCATCTTCAAAACTTTGTTAATGCTTTACAAAAGGAAAATGAGAGTTTTCTAGAAGAAAATGAAAAGGTTAGCGTCATTTCAATGAGTTATTTGAGTCAATAAAAGTCACTCGTAATAAAATAATGAACAAATAACTTCGTTGCAAAGGAAATTAAGAATATGAAGAGTCAGGTAAAAGGGAAAATGCCAATGACCAATAGGGAGAATGGTGCATCAAAGGTGCATGGTTGTAATAAATATGCTTTGTCTGTGAAATATGTTCCTCCTTATCTTAGGAATAACAAACTTGCCATTCAAACATATTTCTCATACCTTAAGGATAGTCTAGAATGTCTTCGTGAGATTGTAGAAGAGGATAAGTTAGAGAAACCACTTGATAATGCAATTGGTCATGCATGCTTATATGCTAAGCGATCTCAAGAACTTCTAGAATGCTTAATTACAATATGCCCTAAATCCCTAGGTGAGCAAGTCAATCCTTGATACCACATTATATGCCTAATGCCAAGTATACAAGTCATTCAATGCCCAATGTTATGAATGTGAACTTTAGTAGGCCTTCAAATAGTTCAGATCCCAAGCACCTCCGGTGTTAAGAAAGTGAACCTCGGTGTGCCTTGAATAGTTCACATCAACACATCAAAGCAGGAAAGGCAAAAGTAGCAAAACCAACTAATGCTCCCGTTCCTCCGCAGAGTAATCGGTGACATTAAAGCGAGAAGGTCAAAATCTCAAGGCAATACAAGGAATAGCGGGACCTCGGAAGCTACGAATGTGCATTGGAAGAAAGTAGAAGATCACCGTAGGAGAATTTGAATAAAACGAATCGTGTTGATTCTAGTGTTAGCTCTAAGCATCTTGTAATTAATGCGAATTCTACTACTTTTGGCAAAATATGTAATGATGATTGCACGGTTTACATTACTAATCTTGAATGTGGTATGAATTATTTGTCTAAAGTGTCAAATGCTCGCTTAAAAGCTGTTAATGTTAAAAATCAAGCTAAGAAGGCTAAAAGGCAAAAGCGAAGAAAGTTAGAAAACAATTGGAAACCCACCGGAAGAACATTTAGTAAGATAGGTTATCAATGGATACCTTTTGGCCATAGGTTAATCATGCATGCCCACTAGAAAATGGATGCCTCTTGGTAGAATTATTCCTTAAGAAGTGAACATACTTTGAATAGGTCAAATATGGATACTAGCTTCGCATCTATTTCTAATGTTTCCATTGCTTCTATTTCTAATATGGGTGTTTCTATTTACGATGTGGGAGTTCCAATCATCATTACTAACCAAATGGAACCCATTCTTGCATGGGGATCCCAATTATCGATTATCCATTCTTGTTTGTGTTCAGCTGCAGATCGTTCAAATGGATTACGTGGTATTACGGACTCAGTTGTTCCAAGCATATATTTGGAGACCCGTCGCGCTCATGAACCGTGAGTAAATTCATCGGAGACGATTAGATTCGGAACGACCATTTTGGAGCTATTATGGGTTATGGAGATTATGTGGTTGGTAAAGTGTAATTTCCGAGGTATATTATGTGGAAGGTCTTGGTCATAATTTGTTCTCTGTTGGTCAATCTCGTGATTCCGATCTAGAAGTGGCTTTTAGAAAATATACTTGTTTCGTTAGAGAACTTGATGGTGTGGAATTATTAGTTAGGAATTAGAAATTCCGTGTATTAAAGAAGTCGGTCACCTCAAGTATATGTAATCGTTAGAAAGCTCGTAGTCATAGTTATTTTAAGCTAAGTAGTATTTAGTTAAGTAACACCGTGGAGGACGGACGGTCTTTACCCACCGTATGCCCGATCCATGCCTGTTGTGTGTGCTTTTATTGTAAGACTATAAATACTCTACCTTCCAAGGTAGAGAGTTGGAGCTCATAATAAGATTTTTCTTTCTCTCACTAAAGTTCCCTAAACCTCTAACTTTCTCTCTCTAAAACTCTTGTACGCCTACTTTGTGTTATGGTTTGATGTGTATGTGAAATCCAATATCCAACAATTGGTATCAAAAGCCATGGTTAGATCATCTCTTACATATCTTTGGATTTCTAGTGGTTTTTTAGTTTGAAAAAGTTTAGTGGTTTTTGCATCATTTGGGTGATTTCTAGTGTTAAAGTTTGAATTTTGATAGTACTTTTGTGTTTAGAATCATCACAAGTGTTTAGGTTTTGATTTTGAAGGCTTGAATCATCGTGGTTGGGTTGTTTTTGGATTGAAAAGTGGTGTTTTGTGATTTTCAGCTAGCGACTTGAGCCACGGATAGTTTATCTTGGTAGCGATTTGCTTTGTTATTTGGTAGCGAGTTGTTGTTTAAGGTCTTAGCGAGTTGAGCTAGCGACTTGTTCATCGAGACAAGCCGACAAAAGTACACGTAGTGGATTCTCCACTACACGAGCGACTTGGTGTGTTAGCAACTTGTACTTTATATTGTTAGCGAGTTGGTACCTAGCAAGTTGCTATTTAGAGACTTGACAAATTAGCGACTTAGTGCTTAGCTTAATTGTCACAAAATTTTGCTAGCGACTTGGATTGTAGCGAGTTGTTATATAGCGACTTGGCACTTAGCGACTTGGTTTAAGGTTTCCTAGCGACTGGGTGATATCATTTGAATATGGTTTTCTTGATTTAGTAAAACCCGTGAAAGAATCTATTTCCCGTTTAATCATAGAGTTATAAAATCCCGCTTAACTGGTCATCATGTCTACCAACGCTCCTACAATCATCTCCACTGTTGTCGAGGATGTTCAAGCAATGGTTCGAGATACTGCCCACCCATGCTTGATGTAATCGACTACGACTCTTGGGCTCAACGAATCGATCTGCATCGTCTTGGAAAGGAAAATGGAGTCAACATTCTCAAATCCATTGATGAAGGACCATATCGGGTTGAGACTACTAGAGACTTAATTGATACAAATCAAGATGGAACAATGATCTATGGAATTGATGCATCAAAGACATATGATGAGCTCGATGATAAGGAGAAAAGAGATTCGATGTCGATATCGTGGCTTCTAACATCGTACTTCAAGGTCTTCCAAAAGATATCTACAAGTCGATCAATCACAACACCAAGCAAAGGCAAGTGGGATAATGTCAAGATGCTTCTCTCGTGTTCAATTAACTATGGAAGACAGAGAATCACAACTCTATGATGAATTTGAACACTTCAAATGAAACCGATGAGAGTGTTTATGAGTACTATGTGAGATTCCACAAGCTTGTGAATGATATGAGGAACATCGAATGACTATGCCAAACATTCACCGAACTCAAAGTTTGTGAACAACATGAATCCCGAATGGCACAAGTTTGTCACCTCAGAAGCTAACCAAAGGATTGAAGAATACAAACTATGAGCAACTCTATGCCTTCCTCCTTCGTAATGAGAGACATGCTATGTTTGAAAAAGGATTCTTAATCAATTCAAAACCAACTAGTGGAGAGACAAGCTCTTCAAATGATTCAACCGCCTTCTACTCAAACATCGAATCACAACCAAAGCATCACAAGTCATACCCATGGGTAATGGTAATCACAAACTCATTCCCGATCCTATGTTCAAACAAGTCGATGCCGATGCACACGCTGGAAACTTCATTAATCAACTAGCTCTTCGATTAGTCAAAACATGAACTCTTCCACACACCAACAACAATCTCGTAACTGCTTCCAATCCACATAATCAAGCCACCGCCGAGATGGAAGGTTATGGTGCAACCAGCTCAAGAACGACAAGACGAACAAGCAAGAGGTGAAGCTGGTAGAGGTTATGCCGCAAATCGTAATAGAGGAAGGAATGGAAATCGTGGACAAGCAAAGCCAATCAAATGTTACAATTGTGGAGGTGAGGACACATTGCAAGGAACCGCACATCACCAAAACGCCTCGTAATGCCGAGTACTTTTGTGGATAAGATGTTGCTTGTGCAAGCTCGGGATAATGGTGCACTTTGGATGAAGAGGAGTTGTTGTTCTTGGTCGAGGAAATGCTAAGACATATGATGCAGATGTGGATGAGCAACCAATTCAGAGATAGGCCATAATCATCGAATGCCTTTCAAGTAGTCGATTGTGATGCATACGACTGATGTTGATGAAGAACCCATTGCACAAACCATCTTCATGGCTAGCATTTCTCCAATGGTCTCTCCTAAAGTCTCTCCATCACCACAAGCTGGTCCATCCAAAGACAAAATCATTTCGAGGTATTAAAATTATACGATGAAGTTGATGAGCAAAGATACATAACGGTACAATCAATCGTGTTTATTGAATCGATATTGAAAATATGGGTAATATCAATGTTGTCCCATATGATCAATATGTGATACAAAGTGAAAGTGAGATTGTACCAAGTGATGCATCTTCGCATCAATAATGATTATGTTTTTGATGAATTCACCGCATGTGCCTCGATGATTTCGTCATCTCTCGAATCGAATGCCTATAAAGAACGTGTTGCTATTTATGAACAACGTGCAAAATTTGAGTTGACCACCCGTGAGGTGAAATGGATGACCAAATGCGCATAACTATTAGAAAAGTAGGTTTAGAGAAGAAGTATTAAAACAAGAGTTAAACTCCTTACAAGAAAAGCTTTCTAAACCGCTAAGCAAAACAAGAACTTCAAGAAAATGTTAAAATGCTTAAGCAAGAATTCAAAGGCTAAGGAATCAAAACTTTTGAATGATTTTTCTAATCTAAAACCTTGAAAACAAGCTTGAAAATAAGTTGTATGTACAAGGAAATACCATTCAGATCGCTCACTTAATCACTAAGCATAGAGTCTTAAGCGATAAGCATAGCATTCCCTTGTTGAGGAACCAAATCCAGAGGTCATTAAAAAGGCTAGAAATGCTCATAAGGTTCTTTATGATGGCAATGAAATCCTTAAACCTAGACAGAAACCTAGTTGCGTTGAGTGCACTGAGGAAGATAAGAAATCTGATGAAGTCTCTAGGGAAAAGATGAACAAGAAATTAGATGATCCTAAATGTAAAGAGAAGAAAATAAATATCACACCCCATGATTACAAGAAGGAGAATTGGATTTCTTTGAACATGTTTAAGCCTCAGACATTGTTAACACCCAACAAGTGTTCGAAAAGGATTTAGATAAGCAAAAGCAGAGAATCTTGTTGTAACAAACCCTCCCTTTAGGAAAATGCCTTCAACGATCGTGTATCCTCCAAATACACCAATGCATTTAGTACCTAGGACTATTGCCACTAAAAGCAAGACCTTAATCACCAATATGTTATTTTTCAACTATTTGTTGATTTTGAGAAAACTTGTAAGAAAAGGATCACACCCATCGGTATAATCAAGGGAAAGGGTTTGAGCAAACAAAAGAATGTTATTTAATCAAGTCATGCCTTTCTTTAAACAACTAAAAGATCATTTTGAAAGTCTTAAAAGGGAATGAATCTAGACATTAAAGAAATGGAAAAGGAATTTGATGCAATGATTGTTGAGGTTAGTGACTATGAGCGAGCACTAAAATATAATGAGATTGAGAGGAAGAACTTGCATACATTGAATGAGACTCTTATTATCGAATGTGTTGCTCAAGATGTGTTTTTCATCGCTACAAATTGTTCCATTAATGCTTCTCAATTTCATGAATTATCTCTGTTCTCGAAAGTCTCCCATGATCGTGTCATTGAGCTTGAAAAGACTAATTCTAAACTAAATGAGAAAATTGAACCGGATGATCACGACAATTTGGTTAAACAATTTTCTAAATTAGAGGTTGAGCATTTTAATTTACAACTAAAATATCAACATCTTAAAGAAAATGTAAAACTTCAAATATCAAGACATCCTCGATGCTCCGAGTTTGATGCGCTTTTCAAATAAACAAACGTGATGAATGATTCATGCTCATTGTAACACGATCGTAAAATTGAAAGCCCAAATCTCTCGTTAAAGGGTGAAAAGAACAATGTGACGGCTCCCAAATGCCTCCTCCTTTAGATTCTCGAATTCTCAAACGTTTCATCTTCAAAACTTAGTAAATGCATTACAAAAGGAAAACGAAAGTTTTCTAGAAGAAAATGAAAAGGTTAAACGTCATTTCAATGAGTTATTTGAATCAATAAAGGTCACTCAGAACAAAAACAACGAACAAATAGCTTCATTGCAAAAGGAAATTGAGAATCAAGAGCTGTGTAAAAGGAAAATGCCAATGACCAATGGGGAGAATGGTGTATCAAAGGTACACTCTTGTAATAAATATGCTTTGTTTGTGAAATATGTCCCCTCATCTCGTGAATAACAAACTTGCTATTCAAACATACTTCTCATCCCTTAAGGATTGTCTAGAATGTCTCCGTGAGATTGTTGAAGAGGATAAGTTAGAGAAACCACTTGACAATGCAATTGGGCATGCATGCTTATATGCCAAACGATCTCAAGAAATTCTAGAATGCTTAATCACAATATGCCCAAAGTCCTTAGGTGAGAGAGTTAATCCTTTGATTCCATGTTCGATGCCTAGTGCCAAGTATGATATTCATTCGATGCCCAATGTTTTGAATGTGAACCTTAGGGTGCCTTTAAGTAGTTCGATTCCAGATCCATAATGCTAAGAAAGCGAACTCTAGTGTGCCTTCTAGGAGTACAAATCCCAAAGACTTCGGTATTAAGAAAGTGAACCTTAGTGTGCCCGCATGTAATTCAGATCCCAAGACATCTAAACAGAGATGCAAAGAGTAACAAAACCAACTAATGTTCCCATTCCTCTACAGAGTAATCATTGACATTAAAGCGAGGTGTCAAAGTCTCAAGACAATACAAGGAATGATAGGACCTCGCAAGCTAAGAATGTGCATTGGAAGAGAGTAGAAGACCAACCTAGGAACTTTAAGCTTGAGTCGAATAAAACGAATCGTGTTGATTCTAGTATTAGCCATATGCGCATTGTAATTAATTCAATTCGATACTATTTGCATTCCTTGTAATGATGTCTCGCTTGAATTTGCTTTCTAATCATGAATGTGGTGTGAATGTTTTATCTAATGTCATACCCCGCTAACATTACTAATGAAAACAATCACGTTAAAAAGGCTAAAAGGCAAAGGCGAAAGAGAGTTAGAAAACAAAGGAAACCCACAGAAGAACATTAAGTAAGATAGGTTATCAATGGATACCGTGGGCCATAAGGTTAATCAGCAACGCCCACTAGAAAATGGATGCCTACCGTAGAACTATTCCTTAAGAAGTGAGCACACTTTGAATAGGGCAAAACATGACACTAGTATCGCATCTATTCATAATGATCCCATTGCATCAATTTCGATATGAATGCTTCTATTTCGATGTGGGTGTTCCAATCATTGTTACTAACCAAATGGAACCCATTCTTGCATGGGGATCCCAATTATCTAGTTATCCATTCTTGTCTCGTGTTCAACCGCAGATCGCTCAAATCGTTATGTGGTACCGGACTCAGTCGTTCCAAGCATATGATCATGGCGACGGTCATGGCTCATGAACTTCGTGAGCAAATTCATCGACGCTTAGATTCGGAATGATCATTTCGTGCAATTATGGGTTATGGAGATTATGTTGTTGGTAAAAGTGTTATCTCCGTAGTATATTATGTAGAAGGTCTTGGTCATAACTGCTCTCTCGTTGGTCAATTCTCGATTTCGATCTAGAAGTAGCCTTCGAAAACATACTTGTTTCGTTAGAGAACTTGATGGTAAGGAACTTTGAGAGGCTCACGTGGTTCAAATCTATACACCATCTCTATCGAAGATATGATGAAGTCTTCCAATTTGCTTGTTGTCAAAGGCTTCTAAAACAAAGTCATGGTTATGGCATCGTCGCCTCAATCACTTGAACTTCGCACCATCAATGATCTCTCCGTAAAGGACTTAGTTGTAGGTTTACCTAGACTTAAGTATGAAAAGGATCATCTTTGTTCAAGATGCCAATTGGGAAAAAGCAAGAAGTATGCCCATAAACCCAAACCTACTAACTCGTCACGTAAGCTCTTCATACAATTCACATGGACTTATGTGGACCCATGAGAGTGCGTAATATCTTTGGGAAGAAATATGTGTTAGTTGTGGTTGATGATTTCTAGATTCACCGGTAAAGTTCTTAAAGACAAAGGATGAAACTCCAGATATCATCATCAAACTCATAAAACAACCGCAGTTCGCCTTAACAAAACGGTCGAATCATCCAAACAGACAATGGAACCGAGTTTGTTAACAAACATCTTAGTGAGTTTTATGAAAGTATTGGAATCACCATCAAAGAAGTGTTCTCGAACTCCTCAATGTAACGGTGTAGTTGAAAGACTAAATCGAACTCTTGTGGAAGCCGCAAGGACAATGCCGATTTACTCAAAAGTTCCAATGTTTCTCCTGGGTGAAGCCATCGCCATCGCATGCTACACCCAAAATCGATCCCGATTCACACCGCTCATGGAAAACTCCATATGAACTTATCCACAACAGAAAACCTAATCTTTCATTCCTTCGTGTGTTCGGTGCATTGTGTTATCCAACTAATGAGGCCAAGATTTAGGCAAACTTAGAGCTAAAGGACATTGGAGTATTTGTAGGTTATGCATCAAACATAAAAGGATACCGAATCTACAACAAGAGAACCCGAAATATCATGGAAACAATTCACGCCACGCTTGATGAGTCGACCGGTCAAATGGCTCCCGGACAATCAAGTTCAAGACCCGCACTTCAAAACAATCCCATTGGTTCATCCTCGTACCAATTTCTTCCCCAACAATTCCATATGTACCTCCATCCAAGATGATTTAAAGAAATTGTTTGATCCTATGTTTGATGAACTCTATGAGCCAAGTGCTATTGAATCACAATTCCCACAACAGAGGTCGCCATATCCCCGAGAATGAAGTCAATCCTACGCCTCAATATCGTTAAGTCAAGAAGCGCATGCCGATCACTCGCCTCATCAACAAATCATCAATCTTCGAATGTACATCATGGAACTATTTCGCACTAACGATGAAGTTAATCCTTTGCTACTCCTCAAGATGCTCCATTTGAAAACATATTTGCTCCCGAATCTTCATCGAACCATCTTCTTCAGAGACATCGACTCGCTAATTCACCCCTCAACAACTACCACATGAACACCTCGAAAATGGACTCACGATCATCCATTAGACAACATCATTGGAAATCCTCTCGCCCAAGATCCACACGGAAACAACTTGCAACCGATGCCTTATGGTGCTTCTTCAACTCCGTACTCTCTAAGATCGAACCAAAAGATGTTAAAACCGCCATGAATGAAGATAGATGGTTCAATGCCATGCAAGAAGAAATTCATGAGTTTGATCGACTTGATGTATGGGAGTTAGTACCGCCCAGATTGTGCTATGATTATTGCTCTAAAATGGATCTTCAAAGTGAAACTTGATGAGCATGGTGATGTGTTGAAGAACAAGGCTCGATTAGTTGCTAAAGGATACCGCCAAGAGGAGGGTATTGACTTTGAAGAATCTTTTGCCTCGCTGTTCGAATCGAGGCAATCGTAATCTTTTGGCTAATGTCGCTAGTAAGAACATGGTAGTCTATCGATGGATGTAAAGACAACATTTCGAACGGAGATCTTAAAGAAGTCGCTCACGCCGCCCAACCGGAAGGATTTGTGAATCAAGAGCATCCTACTCACGCTTATCGCTGAAGAAGGCTCTTTACGGTTTAAAGCAAGCTCCAAGGGCATGGTATGATACGCTATCAAAGTTTCTTCTATCTACCGGATTTAGCAAAGGAGCATTGATCCAACATTGTTCACCGTAAAGTCGTGCAAACATTTAATTCATGTTCAAATTTATGTTGATGATATCATCTTTGCCTCGACCGACCCCAATGAGTGTGACCGCTTTTCAAATGAAATGGGTTCAAAATTTCAAATGTCAATGATGGGACAAATGTCATTTTCTTGGGATTACAAATTTCACAAAGTCCCGAGGCATCTTCATAAATCAATCTAAATATGCAAATGAGATTTTAAAGAAATTTGGATTTGATTCAAGTGACCCGCTGACACTCCCATGATTGAACGAACTAAACTAGATGAGGACCACTCTGTGGATCATGGTAGACCAAACGAAATATCGTAGTATGATTGGATCCCCGATGTACCTCACGCCTAGTAGACCGACATCTTGTTCATTGTTTGCATGTGTGCTAGATACCGTGCTAAGCCTACTAAAAGCACCTTGAAGCGGTTAAACGGGTCTTCGGTATCTCCAAGGAACCATCAATATGGGACTTTGGCACCAAGGACACCGGTATGTCACTAATGACCTATGCAGATGCCGATCATGCAGGTGTCAAGATACTCGTCAAGCACGCCTAGAGGTGCTCGCTTTTGGGTGATAAGCTTGTGAGTGGTCTTCAAAGAAGCAAATGAGTACTTCTATTTCCTCTACAGAGGTTGAATACATAGCCATGTCATCATGTTGTGCTCAAATCCTATGGATGAGATCCCAATTATCCGACTATGGCTTTGAATTTAACAAAATCCCTCTCAGCATCGTGATAATAAAAGTGCTATTGCTCTCTCATGCAACAACGTACAACACTCAAGAGCAAAGCACATCGACATTCGACATCATTTCATCGTGGAACAAGTGGAAAAGGTGTGGTGGAACTCTATTTTGTGAGGTATGAATACCGCTAGCGACATCTTCACCAAAGCTCTTCCAAGAGAACGCTTTTGAGTTTATTCTTCCACGACTTGGCTTGAAAAGCCTTCAACCGAACACTCAAACGCCTTCGTGAGGAAGACGAGGAGTAAAAGGTTTCCTTCATCTATCTCTTGTAAATATCTATTCAAAAACAAAATACAAAATTATAAAACCTTCAAAAATCAAATAGAAAAATATAAAACTTTCAAAATCCATAAAAAAAAAAAAAAAAAAAATATTGTCTTTTGTCATGTTTTTCTCGATTCGATAATATCTACGGTCTTTGTGTTGTCATTCAAAGAATGACACGGGACTTTAGATATTGTTGAATTTTATTAAAAAAAAAAAAAAAAAATCAAAAATATTTTGGGAGAAAGAGAATAAAATGGTTTATTGTCATCTCAGCAAGAACTCCGCTTTTAAAGAAAGAACAGAGCCACACTTTATCATGTTTTCAAAATTCCATGCTCGATTCTATAAACATTTATCCATTGAAAACTAATCGCTTTGAAAATAACTAGTACTCTATTTTGATAATCATCTCGACTTATTTGTCAAAATATCTATCTCTCAATCAACAACCTTTGTCATTGATTGAGGGGAGAATGATTTCAATTAAATTAAAAAGTTATTTGTCATTCAATTGTTTTCAAAAGATATTCATGCATGTTTAATCAATGGAGTTTAAAGTCTTAATATCCGATTCTTGTCACCTAAAACGCTTTTCATAATCAAGTCACAATTCTCCTTAAAAGCTTTCAAAATCAATTTAATTTAGAGATCACAAATCTCAAATGATTTGATAATTGTGATCGGGAGAATTTGTGATTTAAATTGAATTTAAACCGATAATTCGGTAAATGGTTTTATAAGAATGTACAAGCTCTCCTTCCCACATGTGACAAACGATTTCAAATTTTCCATGCACATGTTGAGGGGAGCATCTATCTTAAACCACAAAGATTTGAAACGTGATCAATTTATATCATGTGCATGTTCCTCTAGTATGTGCAAAAATCTTTTCAAACCTTGATGCACATATTGAGGGGAGCAAAATTGTGAAAACCTCATCCTTCCGAAAATGCTTTATCTACTTGTTTTGATCTGTGGAAGTGATGTTGATATCTTTAGAAAATGGTAATCAAAGAAGTTAATTCTTTCTCTTGCCTCCGTGTGCAAAACGATTTCAAACATTTGATGCACATGTTGAGGGGAGCACTTGTTCTAAAAATATCAAAACAATTCAGTACAAAATGCTTTGATAATATATCACAAGTATCCGGATTGATTTTCAAATGGTTTTCAATTGGTTCCAATGGCGATGAACAATACCAAATAAACCGACCAACTTTACTTTATGTATGGTGATATAAGGATGATAAGGTTAGGTATTTGTTCCTATGATCCGCTGTAACCGGAGGGATCTACCCAGGACAATCCACTAGATAGTGTAGAAGTCCTTAGGTATGATGATAAAAGGAGAAAATGAGATATGGGAAGAGTGCGGATCGAGTCCGAGCTAGTAATAGAATAAACCCAACAAGGTTCTAGCTATGAAGTCTCGTAAGCAATCAAGGGGTTGAAGAATGAAAAGAATTGAATGAGAAAAGGGTGAAAAGAAATAGCCTCCATTTATTCAACCATAGGCGTAAACCGGTACAATTCATATGCTACCGATGGTAACATCGGTATTGAAGACAAGACGTCATGGACCCAAAGGACGACCGCACTACAACTTCCCAAACCACTCAAGTTCCTCTTAAAAGGGCTTGTTTCATTCTCACGGGAACCTACATTATCTATCGACTTTCTCTTAGAGATTGTTGATATGAAGAAGGAGACCTCTCCCTAGTCTCCGATACAGAACCAAATATGCACAAATTGAGTCTAGAGCCACGAGATCATCAATAAATCTCATTAGGACACTTTCAATGAAGACTCTCTGCTTCACACAATGTGGAAAGAGAGATTATATCTTGAGTCCCACGCATTATCCTTGTGGTATTGCCGTAACATCCGAGTGATATGCAAACATATTCACAATGAAGATGGAAAGCCTCGAGCCAACATCAAACAAGCTCCCGGTGGGTGGCATGTGAGATCTAATCAATAGATCAACCATGTGACAACCGAATGTAAACAATGGGAGATTCAATCTTTTGAATCAATCCTCGTTCAGTTATGGATTGACGGATACCTTTGAAAACCGGTCATTATGCTTAAAAACTCTTTTCTTTAGCACATCGACCGTGTACGAATATTTCAAATCAAAAGGTGTTTTATGATTGATAATTGATGTTCATTAAAACCTTCGTTGTATTGCAAAAACAATTTCTATTGAGCAATACACGATTGTTTTTCAAATATCTTTTCATCAATCGCTGAATTTCTATTCACCGGTTCACTCACTCCGTGTTGTCTTCTTTGAGACGTCCGGTTTGAGAACAACTAGAGCACCGCGAAACCCCGTCAAGGAAATTCTTCGAATTATACCGATCACAGCAAGATTTGTAATCGATCAACGGGAACCCGGGCCGTGGTACTCAATTCAACGAAGTGATCAAAGACACTTTCGTGCGATTTATTGCTAATCGCTGTATGCGTGTACACCCCACGCTTGTAATGATCGTAATGAAGCGGTCAATCCATAGCCGCATGCTCACTTAACACATTCATCTCAAAAGAAATCATGATTAGTGCATCAATGACTCGATATTTTCACTCCATGCTTCGCCACGCCGCCAATATCATGAATCAACGAAAGCTTCCGCTACTCGATGAGAAGATATCATGATCCGTAATGTGAGCATGTCGGTCCGAAAGTCACAACATCACATAATACCAACACCACAATGGATGTCTCGTAGATTTTTGTTAGTCGATGATCTCAAAAGTCGGCTCAAAATTATTATCACGTGGATCAAGAAAAGACCTCCACTTGGATTAACCAAACATGCAATGAGAAGAATCAATGACTACGAGCTTGAGCAAAGTACTACATCAAGAATGCAAGAACAATTGTTAATGTAATATCTGCTTGTATTCAATGTAATTTTAGTATATGTTTGAGGTGACCTCCCTTGGGAGATTGTTAGGAATTAGAAATTCCGTGTATTAAAGAGTCGGTCACCTCAAGTATATGTAATCGTTAGAAAGCTCGTAGTCATAGTTATTTTAAGCTAAGTAGTATTTAGTTAAGTAACACCGTGGAGGACTGGACGGTCTTTACCCACCGTATGCCCGATCCACACCCTGTTGTGTGGCTTTTATTGTAAGACTATAAATACTCTACCTTCCAAGGTAGAGAGTTGAGCTCATAATAAGATTTTTCTTTCTCTCACTAAAGTTCCCTAAACCTCTAACTTTCTCTCTAAAACTCTTGTACGCCTACTTTGTGTTATGGTTTGATGTGTATGTGAAATCCAATATCCAACAAGATTAGTTGCAAAAGGATATCGCCAAGAGGAAGGTATTGACTTTGAGGTATCTTTGCTCTGCTGCTCGGATCGAATCTATCGTAATCTTCTTGGCTAATGCGGCTAGTAAAAACATGGTGGTATATCGATGGATGTGAAACCGCATTTCTTAATGGTGATTTGAAAGAGGTGGTTTACGTCACCACCTGTGAGGGTTTTAGAATCCGTAGCATCCTACTCATGTCTATCGCTTGAAAAAGGCCCTTTATGGTTTAGAGCAAGCTCCTAGAGCATGGTATGATACGCTATCAAAGTTTCTTCTATATACCGGATTCAAAGAAAGGAGCGCTTGATCCGACATTGTTCATCGTGAAGTCGTGCAAACATTTTGTGGAAAACTAGAAGGGGGTTGAATAGTTTTACCAATTTAAAACTTCCTTTTAAATATTTAGATCGACTTATGTCAATCTATTTGGTTGTTTATGTTGGACGTTGATAGATAGATATATAAACATATAATGAAAGATAAAGAGTAAGAAGCACATCACCACGACACAAGTTATTTATAGTGGTTCATTACAAGGACACCTTCCTTGCCCTACTCCACTCCCCGAGTCACCTACTCGAGAGTTCGTAAGCACTACACCAAATCTCCTTATGGCGGATAAGCCTTCACAACGTCGCTTAACCTTTTTCCGGTACTAAGCTTGTTAGGAATTAGAAATTCCCGGTATTAAAGAGTCGGTCACCTCAAGTATATGTAATCGTTAGAAAGCTCGTAGTCGTAGTTCTTTTAAGTTAAGTAGTATTTTAGTTAAGTAACACCGTGAGGACTGACTGGTCTTTACCCACTGTATGCCCGATCCATGCCCCAAAGTGTGGCGAGTTATGTAAGACTATAAATACTCTCTACCTTCCAAGGTAGAGTTGGAGCTCATAATAATATTTCACTTTCTCACTAAGTTCCCTAAACCTCTAACTTTCTCTCTAGAATTCCATCTTATTCGCCACCTTGTGTTATGGTTTGATGTGTATGTGAAAAGTTATATCTTACAATTGGTATCAAGAGCCATGGTTAGATCATATCTTGCACATCTTTGGATTTATAGTGGTTTTTAGGTGGTTTTGAGTTTGAAAAGTTTAGTGGTTTTTGCATCATTTGGTTGATTTCTTGTGTTAAAGTTTGAATTTTGTTGGTACTTTTATGTTTAGAATCATCAAAAGTGTTTAGGTTTTCATTTGGTAAGCTTGAATCATCTTGGTTGGGTTGTTTTGGATTGAAAAGTGGAGGTTATTTGGTTTTCAAGCTAGCGACTTAGCTCCGGACTTGTTTTCTTGGTAGCGACTTACTTCATAGTTTTGTAGCGACTTACAGCTATAAAAGCTAGCGAGTTAGAGCTAGCGAGTTAAAGTACAAGTAGTGGAATCTCCACCACGGTTAGCGACTTGTGGTAGCGACTTAGTCCAGAGCGAGTTGCTCTTTAGCGACTTGCATATCTAGCGACTCTGTAGCTAATCATCGCACAAATTTGGCTAGCGACTTAGTCTCGAGCGAGTTACTACTTAGCGACTTGCTTTTCTCGCTGGCGACTTGGGACTCTAGCGACTTAGACGTGTAGCGAGTTAAGGGTTACTTGATTTAGTGCACTAATTTCTAGCGACTTAGTGCATTATTTGGTAGCGAGTTAGCACGCTATCATCTAGCAACTTGAGTGATTGTTTACGGTTTTCTCTTGATTTAGTAAAACCCGTGAAAGAATCTATTTCCGGCTTAATCATAGAGTTATAAAACTCGTATAACTGCTAACATGTCTACCAACATTCCCACCGCCCCATCGTCATCTCCATTGCTGTCGAGGATGTTCAAGCATTTGGCTCGGATACTGATCCACCAATGCTTGATGAATCGACTACGATTCTTGGGCTCAACGAATCGATTGTATTGCCTTGAAAGGAAAATGGTGTAAACATTCTCAAATCCATTGATGAAGGACCATATCGGGTTGAAACGACTAGAGACATACTTGATACTAATGAAGATGGTACTCCGCTCACGGAATGGACAGACCTAAGATGTACAATGAGCTTGATAATGAGGAGAAAAAGAGATCGATGCAGATATCGTGGCTTCAAACATTGTTCTTCAAGGTCTTCCTAAAGACATCTACAAGTCGATCAATCATAACACCGATGCAAAGGTCATTTGGGATAACGTTAAGATGCTTCTCTCGTGTTGAATTAACTATGGAAGACAGTGGAATCCCAACTCTATGATGAATTTGAGCACTTCAAGATGAAACCGATGAGAGTGTCTATGAGTACTATGTGAGATTTCATAAGTTAGTGAATGACATGAGGAACATCAAGATGACTATGCCTAACATTCGCTTGAACTCAAAATTTGTGAACAACATGAATCCCGAATGGCACAAGTTTGTTACATTGTGAAGCTCACTAAAGGATTGAAGAACACAAACTATGAGCAACTCTATGCCTTCCTCCTTCGAATGAAAGACATGCCATGTTTGAAAAATTGATTCTCAATCGCTCAAAACTAACCCGTGAGAGACAAGCTCGCCTAATGATTCAACCGCCTTCTACTCAAACATTGGAATCACAACCAAAGCATCACAAGTCATACCCTTGGGTAATGGTAATCACAAACTCATCCTCGATCCTCGCTCAAACAAGTCGATCTTGATGCACGCTGGGTAACATCATTAATCAACTTGCTCTTCTCATTAGTCAAAACATGAATTCTCTCCACAAACCAACAACAACCTCGAATCGCTTCTAACCCATAATCAAGCCACTATTAAAGATGGAAGGATCGTGGTGCAACCAGTTCAGAAAGACAAGATGAACAGGACGAGGTGGAGCTGGAGAGGTTATGTTGGAAACGAGAATCGAGGAAGGAATGGTAACCCAGTCAAGCTAAGCCAATCAAATGCTTTAACTGTGGTGGTGAGGACACTTTGCAAGGAATTGCACATCTCCAAAGCGCCCACAAATGCCGAATACTTCGTAGATAAGATGTTGCCGCTCAAGCTCGGGACAATGGTGCTACTTTGAATGAAGAGGAATCATTGCTTGTCAAGGCAATGCCAAGACCTATGATGCGTATGTAGATGAGCACCCATTCGTGAGATAGGTCACAATCATCAAAATGCCTTTCAAGTCGGTGATGCGATGCTTACGACTGATGTGGATGATGGACCTCGCACACACAATATTTATGGCTAGCATCTCTCCCATGGTGTCTCCCAAGGTCACTTCTTCACCACAAGTCGCCCATCAAAGGACAAACTCATCTCGAGGTATTAAAGCTATATGATGATGTCGAGCAGCAACAGATGCATGACAAAGTACAACCAACCGAAACTTTTGAATCAAATATTGAAAATACGGGTAATATCAATATTGTCCCATATGATCAATACGTGAAACAAAGTGAAAGTGAAGTTGTACCTAGTGATGCATCTTCCGCATCAACAATGACTATGTCTTTGATGAATACACCGCATGTGCTCCCGATGATTCCATTATCTCGAACTTAATGCCTATAAGGAACGTGTTGCCATTTATGAACAACGTGCAAAATTTGAGTTGACCACCGTGAGCAGGAAATGGATGACCAAGTGCGTGCGATAATTAGAAAAGTAATTTTAGAGAAGAAGTATTGAAACAAGAATTAAATTTTTGCAAGAAAAACTTTCTAAAACAACTAAGCAAAAACAAGAACTTCAAGAAAACGTGAAAATGCTTAAGCAAGAATTTAATGTAAAAGAATCAAAGCTCTTAAGAGATTTTTCTAATCAAAACTTTGAAAAACAAACTTGAAAACAAGTTGTACATACAAGGAAACACCATCGATCGCTCACATGGTCACCAAACATCGAGTCTTAAGCGATAAGCATAGCATTCCCTTGTTGAGGAACCAAAGCCGAGGTAATCAAAAGGCTAGAAATGCTCATAAGGTGATTTATGATGGTAATGAAATTCTTAAGCCTAGGCGTAAACCTAGTTGCGTTGAGTGCACCGAGGAAGATAAGAAATCGATGAAGTCACTAGGAAAGGATGAACAAAAAACTAGATGACCCTAAATGCAAAGAAAAAATAATTATCTCTCCTCACGATTATAAAAGGAAAACTGGATTGCATTAAACAAGTTTAAGCCTCGACTTTGTTGACTCCAACAAGTCTTCGGAAAATGGATTTAGATAATGTAGTCAAAATATTGTAGAAACAAACCCTCCCTTGGGAAAATGCCTAGAGCAACTGTGTATCCTCCTAATACACCTATGCATCTTGTACCTAGAACAATTGCCACTAAAAGCAAGACATTAATTAGCCAATACGTTATATTCCAACTATTTGTTGATTTTGAAAAACTTGCAAGAAAAGGATCACTCCCATCGGTATAATCAAGGTGAAAGAGGTTTTGAACAAATGAAAGAATGTTATTTAACCGAGGTCATGCCTTTCTTTAAACTTCTAAAGATCACTTTGAGAGTCTTAAAAGGGGTAGAAGCTGATATTAAGGGTATGGAAAAGGAATTTGATGCAATGGTTGCCGAAGTTAGTGATTATGAGCGCACTAAAATATAATGAGATTGAGAAAGAACTTGCATACATTAAATGAGAATCTTATTATCGAATGTGTTGCTCAAGATGTGTTTTTCACCGCTTCAAATTGCTCCATTAATGCTTCAAAATTTCATGAATTATCTCAGTCTCTGAAAGTCTCCCATGATCGTGTCATTGAGCTTGAAAAACTAATTCTAAACTAAACGAGAAAATTGAACTAGATGATCACGACACGCTGGTTAAACACTTTTCTAAACTAGAAGTTGAGTATTTTAATTTACAACTAAAATATCAACATCTCAAAGAAAATGTCAAAACTTCAAATATCAAGACATCTTCGGATGCTCCGTAGTTTGATGCGATTTTCAAATTAACAAACGTGATGAATGATTCAAGCTCACCAACACGATCGTAAAGTTGAAAGCCCAAATCTCAATTAAAGGGTCAAACGAACAATATGACAGTTCCCAAATGCCTCCTCTTTAGATTCTCGAATTCTCAAACGTTTCATCTTCAAAACCTAGTAAATGTTTTACAAAAGGAAAACGAAAGTTTTCTAGAAGAGAATGAAAAGGTTAAACGTCATTTCAATGAGTTGTTTGAATCAATTAAAGTCACTCAGAACAAAAACAACGAACAAATAACTTCATTGCAAAAGGAAATCGAGAATCAAGAGTCGTAAAAGGGAAAATGCCAATGATCGTGAGGAGAATGTTGTATCTAAGGTTCACTCGGGAATAAATCTACTTTATCTCGTGACATATGTCCCCTCACCTAAGGAACAACAAACTTGCCATTCAAACATATTTCTCATCCCTTAAGGATTGCTTAGAATGCTCGTGAGATTGTTGAAGAGGATAAGCTAGAGAAACCTCATGATAATGCAATTGGACATGCATGCCTATATGCCAAACGATCTCAAGAAATCTTAGAATGTTTGATCACTATATGCCCAAAACATTAGGTGAGAGAGTTAACCCTTGATTCCATGCTCAATGCCTAAGGCCAAACATGACATGCACTCGATTCCCAATGGTTTGAATGTGAGGAGAAAGCACGGTGGAGTAGTTCGATTTTAGAGTCGTCAATACTAGGAAAGTGAACTCAAATGTGCCTTCTAGAGTACTAATCTCAAGACTCTAATGTTAAGAAAGTGAACCTTAGTGCACCAAGATGTAGTTGAGATCCCAAAGACATCTAAACAGTGGTGCAAGAGTAGTAAACAAACTAATGTTCCCATTCCTCTACAGAGTAATCGGTGACATTAAAGGGAGCAGTCAAAGTCTCAAGACAATACAAGGAATGATAGGACCTCTCAAGCTAAGAATGCACCGAAAGAGTAGAAGAACAATCTAGGAACCTTAAGTTTGAATCGAATAAAACGAATCGTGTTGATTCTAGTATTAGCCATAGGCGATCAGAATTAATTCAATTCGATACTATTTGCAAACCTTGTACCGATGATTGCTTGAATTCGCTTTCTAATCATGAATGTGATGTTAATGTTCCGCCTAATGATGTTAATTGTCCAAGTTAATGTTATTAATGCTAAAATTCATGCTAAAAAGGCTAAAAGGCAAAAGCGAAAGAGAGTTAGAAAACAATGGAAACCCACAGAAGAACATTCAAAGTAATAGGCTTTTATTGGATACCGTTGGTCATAAAACTAATCGATAATGCCCACTAGAAAATGGATGCTCACCGTAGAACTATTCCTGAAGTGGTCACATCAGAATAGGGCTAATACGAGACACTAGTATTGCATCTATTCACAATGATTCCACTACTTCACCGTCTCGACATGAATGCTTCTATTTCGGCGTGGGTGGTCCAATCTGCTACTAACCAAATGGAACCCATTCTGCATGGGGATCCCAAATATCCGCTATCCATTCTTGTTCATGTTCAACCGCAGATCGCTCAAATCGCTCGTGGTACCGGACTCAGTCGCTCCAAGTATATGATCAAGACCGGTCACGGCTCATGAACTTCGTGAGCAAATTCATCGGAGCCATTAGATTTGGTAATGATCATTTCGGTGCTATTATGGGTTATGGAGATTATGTTGTTGGCGATAGTGTCATCTCCGAGTGTATTATGTGGAAGGTTTAGGTCATAATCTGCTCTCTGGTCAATTTCGTGATTCGATCTGAAGTAGCCTTCGTAAAACATACCTTTGTTAGAGATCTTAATGGAAAGGAACTGTTGAAAGGAACTCGTGGCTCAAACCTTTACACTATCTCTATCGATGACATGATGAGAGCATCACCAATCGCTTGTTATCAAAGGCTTCAAAACAAAGTCATGGTTATGGCATCGCTGCCTCAATCACTTGAACTTCGCACCATCAACGATCTTTCCGTAAAGGACTTAGTTGTAGGTTTACCTAGACTAAAGTATGAAAAGGATCATCTTTGTTCGACTTGCCAATTGGGAAAAAGAAGAAGTATGCCCATAAACCCAAACCTTCTAACTCATCACGTAAGTTCTTCATATGATTCATATGGATTTATGTGGACCAATGAGGTGCGAGAATATCTTTGGGAAGAAATATGTGTTAGTTGTGGTTGATGATTATTCTAGATTCACCGGGTCAAGTTCTTAAGGACAAAGGATGAAACTCGATATCATCATCAAACTCATCAAATAGTCGCAGTTAGACTAAACAAGACTTATCGTAATTATCGTAATCAGACAATGGAACCCAGTTTGTCAACAAACAACTTAGTGAATTCTATGAAAGCATTGAATCAGCCATCAAAGAAGTGTTCCACGAACCCCTCAATGTAACGGTGTAGTTGAAAGACGCAAATCGTACTCTTGTTGAAGCTAGAACAATGCCGATTTACTCAAAGGTTCCAATGTTTCTCTGGTGAAGCAATTGCCACCGCATGTTACACACAAAATCGCCCCGATTCACACCATTCATGGAAAAACTCCATATGAACTTGTCACAACAGAAACCCAATCTATCTTTCCTTCGTGTGTTTGGTGCCTTGTGCTATCCAACTAATGAGGGTCAAGACTTGGGCAAACTTAGAGCTAAAGTCGACATTGGAGTATTTGTAGGATATGCACCAAACAAAAGGGATACCGAATCTACAACAAAAGAACCCAAATATCATGGAAACAATTCACGTTACGCTTGATGAGCCGACCGGTCAAATGGCTCCGGACACTCCACTCAGACCCGCACTTCATAACAAACCCTATTGGTTCATCCCTTGTTCCAAACTCCTCTCAAGAAACACCATATGTACCTCCATCGAAGATGATGTAAAGAAATTGTTTGATCCAATGTTTGATGAACTGTATGAGTCCACTACTAATGAAGTGTTGATCCCTACAACAGAGGATGCTCGATTCCAAAGAATGAAGTCAATCCATCGTTTCAATATCGTAAGTCAAGAAGCACCTGCCGATCCTTCGCCTCATCAACAAATCACCATTCTTCAAATGTACATCATGGAAATGTTTCGCATCAATGATGAAGTTAATCCCTTTGACCTCAAGATGCTCCATTTGAAAACATATTTGCTACTCCGAATCATCGCTGAACCATCTTCTTCGTGAGACATCGACTCGACTACCTCGGCCTCAAGAAATGCCACATGAACACCTCGTAAAATGGACTCACGATCATCCATTAGACAACATCATTGGTAATCCCTCTCGTCTCAGTATCAACCCGAAGCAACTCGCAACCGATGCCTTATGGTGCTTCTTCAACTCCGTACTATCTAAGATCGAACCAAAAGACGTTAAAACCGCCATGAATGAAGATAGTCGGTTCAATGCTATGCAAGATGAAATTCATGAGTTTGATCGTCTTGATGTACGGGAGTTAGTACCTACTCCAGCATCGTGCTATGATTATAGCTCTAAAATGGATCTTCAAAGTAAAACTTGATGAGCATGGTGATGTGTTGAAAACAAGGCTCGATTGGTTGCTAAAGGATATCGCAAGAGGAGGGTATAGACTTTGAAGAATCATTTGCTCCAGCTTGCTCGAATCGAGGCAATCGTAATCTTTTGGCTAATCTGCAAGTAAGAACATGGTGGTATATCGATGGATGTAAAGACGGCATTTCGAACGGAGATCTTAAAGAAGTCGCTCACGCGACCAACCTCAAGGATTTGTGAATCAAGAGCATCCTACTCACGTTTATCGTTTGAAGAAGGCTCTTTACGGTTTAAAGCAAGCTCCAAGGGCTTGGTATGATACACTCTCAAAGTTTCTTCTTTCAACCGGATTCAAAGAAAGGAGCGGTTGATCCTACATTGTTCACCCAGAAGTCAAGCAAACATTTAACTCATGTTCAAATTTATGTTGATGATATTATTTTGCCTCGATCGACCCAATGGAATGTGATCGTTTTCTAATGAAATGAGTTCAAAGTTTCAAATGTCAATGATGGGACAAATGTCATTTTCTTGGGATTACAAATTTCACAAAGTCCCGGAGGCATCTTCATAAATCAATCTAAATATGCAATGAGATTTTAAAAAAATTTGATTTGATTCATGTGACCTGCTGACACCCCCATGATCGACCGAACCAAACTAGATGAGGACCTCTGTGGATCATGATTGACCAAACGAATATCAAGTATGATTGGATCCTCGATGTATCTCACCGCTAGTAGACTGACATTTTGTTCTCTGTGCATGTGTGCTAGATACCGTGCTGCTTCTACTAAAAGCACCTTGAAGCGCTTAAACGGGTCTTTCGGTATCTCCAAGGTACCATCAATATGGGACTATGGTACCAAGGACACCGTATGTCACTAACGACCCTATGCGTATGCCGATCATGCAGGTGTCAAGATACACGTCGGGCACGTCGGAGGTGCTCGATTTTTGGGTGATAAGCTTGTGAGCTGGTCTTCAAAGAAGCAAATGAGTACTTCTATTTCCTCTACTGAGGTCGAATACATAGCCATGTCATCTTGTTGTGCTCAAATCTTATGGATGAGATCTCAATTATCCGACTATGGCTTTGAATTCAACAAAATCCCTCATCTTGTGATAATAAAAGTGCTATTGCTCTCATGCAACAACGCTCAACACTCAAGAGCAAAGCATATCGACATTCGACATCATTTCATCGAGAACAAGTTGAAAAGGTGTGGTGGAACTATATTTTGTGAGGTCCGAATATCGCTAGCGGACATTTTCACCAAAGCTCTTCCAAGAGAACGCTTGAGTTTATTCTTCCACGCCTTGGTCTCGAAAAGCCTTCAACCAGAAACTCTCAAACGCCTTCAGAGGAAGACGAGGAGTAAAGGTCTATCTTCATCTATCTCTTGTACATATATATTTGAAAACAAAATAGAAAAATATAAAACTTTCAAAATCCATAAAATTTGACAAATTCAAAATTTTAAAAAATATTGTCATTTTGTCATGTTTCTTCCGGTTCGATAATATCTACGGTCTTTGTCTTGTCATTCAAAGAATGACACGGGTCTTTAGATGTTGTTCGAATTTTTATTTAAAAAAAAAAAAAAAAAAAAAAAAAATTATTTTTGGGAGAAAGAGAAAAATGGTTTATTGTCATCTTCGTGCAATAACCCGGTTTTAAAGAAAGAACAGAGCCATATCTTACCAAGTTTTCAAATCTTATGCTCGATTCTATAAACTCCTATCTCTTGAAAACTAAATGCTTTGAAAAATAACTCAATCTCTATTTTGATAATCATCGGGACTTATTTGTCAAAATCTCTATCTCTCAATCAACAACCCACGTCATTGATTGAGGGGAGAATGATTTCAATTAAATTAAAAAGTTATTTGGCATTAAAATTGTTTTCAAAAGATATACATGCATGTTTTATAAATGGAGTTTAAAGTCTTAAAATCCGATCCTTATCGGCTCAAACTTTCACAATCAAGTCACAATTCTCCTTAAAGCTTTCAAATCAATTTAATCTATACGAGATCACAAATTTCAAATGATTTGATAATTGTGATCGGGGAGAATGTGTGATTTAAATTGGATTTAAACGATAATTAGGTAAATGGTTATAATAGGATGTACATGCTATCCCGCCCACATGTGACAAACGATTTCAATTTTTCAATGCACATGTTGAGGGGGAGCATCTATCTTAAAACCTTTGATTTAAAACGTGATCACTTATCCCAATGTGCGTGTTCCTCTAGTATGTGCAAAACTCTTTTCAAACCTCGAGACACATATTGAGGGGAGCAAATTTATGGAAACCTCATCCTTCCCGAAATGCTATATCTACTTGATTTGTTGAGGAAGTGATGTTGATATCTTTAGAAAATGGTAATCAAAAGAAGTTAATTCTTTCTCCCGCCTCCGTGTGCAAAACATTTTCAATACTTGATGCACATGTTGAGGGGAGTTCTCGTTCTAAAATATCAAAACAATTCGTGTACAAAAGCTTTGATAATATATCACAAGTATCCGAATTGATTTTCAAATGGTTTTCAATTGGATCCATTGGCGGATGAACAATACCAAATTGACCGACCAACTTTACTTTATGTACGGTGATATAAGGATGATAAGGTTAGGTATTGGTTCCCATGATCCGCCGTAACCGGAGGGATCTACCCAGGACAATCCACTAAATAGTGTAGAGTCTTTAGGTATGATGAAAAAAAAGGAGAAAAGTGAGATATGGGAAGAGTGCGGATCGAGATGCAGCTAGTAATCGAATAAACCCAACAAGGTTCTAGCTATGAAGTCTCGTAAGCATCAAGGGGTTGAAGAATTAAAAGAATTGAATGAGAAAAGGGTGAAAACAAATAGCCTCCATTTATTCAACCTTAGGCGTAAATCGGGTTCAATTCATATACTCTTGATGGAAACATCGGTATTGAAGACAAGACGTCATGGACCCAAAGGACGCACCGCACTTCAACTTTCCAAACCACTCAAGTTCCTATTAAAAGGGCTTGTTTCATTCTCACGGGAACCGACATTATCTATCGACTTTCTCTTAGAGATGGTTGATATTGAAGAAGGAGACCCTCTCCCTAGTCTCCGTTATAGGATCCAAATATGCACAAATTGAGTCTAGAGCCACGAGATCATCAATAAATCTCATTAGGACACTTTCAATGAAGAATCTCGTTTCACACAATGTGGAAAGAGAGATTATATCTTGAGTCCCACGATTATCCTTGTGGTATTGCCGAACATCCGAGTGATGTGTTTACATATTCACAATGAAGATGGAAAGCCTCCGAGCCAACATCAAACAAGCTCTCGGTAGGTGGCATGTGAGATCTATTATATAGATCAACCATGTGACAACCGAATGAAACAATGGGCGATTCAATTTCTTGAATCAATCTCGGTTCGAGTTAGGATTGACGGATACCTTTGAAAACCGGTCTTTGTGCTTATAAACTCTTTTCTTTAGCACATCGACCGTGTACTCATTTTTCAAACCAAAAGGTATTTTTATGATTGATAATTGATTTTCAATAAAACCTTCGTTGTATTGCAAAAACAATTTCTATTGAGCAATACACGATTGTTTTTCAAATCTCTTTTCATCAATCGTTGGACTTAAAATTACCGGTTCACTCACGTGTTGTCTTCTTTGAGATGTTCCGGTTTGAGAACGGCTAGAACAACTGCGAAACCCGTCAAGGAAATTCTTGAATTATACCGATCACAGGCAAGACATGTATCGATCAACGGGGAACCGTGGGCGTGTACTCAATTCAACGAAGTGATCAAAGACACTTTCAAGCGACTTATTGCTAATTGTTGTATGCACGCCCCGACGCTTGCGGCCGATCAAGATGAAGCGGTCAATCAATAGCCGCATGCTCACTTAACACATTCATCTCAAAAGAAATCATGATTAGTGCATCAATGACTCGATATTTTCACTCCATGCTTCGCTTTCTGCTCCGCCAATATCATGATTCAACAAATGCTTCCGCTACTCGATGAGAAGATATCATGATCCGTAATGTGAGCATGTCGGTCCCAAAGTCACAACACCACAATGGATGTCTCGGAGATTTTGATAGCCGATGATCTCCAAAGATGGCTCAAACTCATCATCACGTGGATCAAGAAAAGACCTCCACTTGAAGTAACCAAACATGCATTGTGAAGTATCAATGACTACGAGCTTAAGAGCAAAGGACTACATCAAGAATGCAAGATCAATTGTTAAATGTTATATCTATTTGTATTCAATGTAATTTTGGTACATAATTGAGGTGACCTCCTTGGGAGATTGTTAGGAATTAGAAATTCCGGTATTAAAGAGTCGGTCACCTCAAGTATATGTAATCGTTAGAAAGCTCGTGAGTCGTAGTTCTTTAAGTTAAGTAGTATTTTAGTTAAGTAACACCGTGGAGGACGGACGGTCTTTACCCATCTGATGCCCGATCCATGCCCAAAGTGTGGCGAGTTATGTAAGACTATAAATACTCTCTACCTTCCAAGGTAGAGTTGGAGCTCATAATAATATCTTTCACTTTCTCTCACTAAGTTCCCTAAACCTCTAACTTTCTCTCTAGAATTCCATCTTATTCGCCACCTTGTGTTATGGTTTGATGTGTATGTGAAAAGTTATATCTTACAAAGCTAAATACCGAGTTCTTTCACACCAAGGCGAACCACACCTAACACAACGTCGCCTACCCTTTATACGGTGCTAGGCTAACCACCGAGTTCTTTCACACCTTAGGAGAACTAATCCTATCACAACGTTGCCTACCCTTTATTAGGTACTAGGCTAAGCACCTAGTTCCATTATGGAGGAACTACTACCCTTCACGACACAACACCTATTATCAAGGAGATCTACTCCTTGTTACAACACCATCAAGGATATCACCATCCTTGTGAATAAATAAACACTTATATGTATAACGATGCACCTCATCGATTATACGACCCAAGCATTCTTCCCAAATGCTACTTGATTTTATTCTTCGCATCCTTCACTAATGCCTTTTGACACAACGCTTGGCACCCTTCACTAATGCCTTCGTCTTGACACCTTAAGCATTCTTCACTAATGCTTTGACGCGATGATGAGCACCTTTCACTAATGCTTTCATCTTGACACTTTCGGCATTCTTCACTAATGCCTTCAACCCAACATCTATGGAGAAAGGAAGAACTATCAACAAGAGAACCTTCGTTGTCTTGATTATGATGAAGCATGGCAACTCATAGACTTGAGCTTGCGTCTTCAAGATGTGGTGATCTTTCCTTAAGAGGAACCTACAAGATCACACACAAACAAAAGAGAAAAGCTACATAGATCTCTTGGATCCGAGGTTAGAGGGTTAGAATACTGGGGAAGTATGTGTGTAAAGGGATGCCTAGTAAGGAAGAAATGGCTCTCATTTATAGAGAAAATTCTCTCGCTTTTCCCGATCCACGGATCCGTTCCACTGGGATCCGCTAGCACAAAGCTAGGGATCCGTGGAACGCCTCCTCTTTGCCCATGGGTATTTTTGGTTTATGGGTCATGGGTCATGGGTTATGGGTTGATCCATGGTTTTCTATCTAGATACAATGTACCTTAAGGATACATTGAACTTGTGTAAGTGGTATATATAAAAACCATGGGTTATGGGTCAAAACCATTTGCTAGTTTTTATCTATTTAGTATATACTTGCTTTTACCCATTTTAGTATATACTTGTTTTTACCCATTTTAGTGTACTTAATATAAGTATGTATTAACCCAATATGTAAACACTAGATGTTGTACATATGTATCTAACTCATAGAATTACTTAAACTTGTTAAGCCAATATGTAAACACTAGTTGTTGTACATGTGTATCTAAAATATAAAATCACTTAATCTTGTTATAGTGTTTTATGTGAAAACGTAAGTGTGTTAGAAAACTATTAGTTCAAACCATTTACGTATTTTATTTGTTTCGTTAATATGATTTTACTTTTGTTATCGACAAAACATTAGAAGATCGTAAAATATAAATAAACGTTTTTACGGCTTATTTGTACTAACAATCTCCCTTTTGTTGATGACAAAACATAAAATTATTTTAAGGAAAAGCTAAAATTTGTAAACATTTGAATTTGTAGTTTTTACTTTCTTCTCCCTTTTTCTCGAAACAAAAAGTGTTAAAAGAAACTAACACAATTTTATAAGAAAAAATTATAAAAGATGTAACGAGCAAGTGACGGAATGGTACTCGTCTTAACTCCCCTTGACGAGTCCATCCTTTGAAAAAGGGCGTCAAGGACATAATGTAAAATAAGCTACTTGTGTTTGCAATTAAGTTTGCAAATGGTTCGCTCTATGACGAAACGTGTTTCCCCCCGAATATTGCAAAGTTGCAATGGGGTATCATGAAGTGTAATCCAAAATTGGATTAAGTTGCAAATGATTTTGCAATATTGTTTGACACAAAGCTCCCTAGCTTTTATGGTGTCAAAATCTTCATGTGTTTATTTTGAAAATCTACAAAGTAAAGGTTAGAAAAACAAGAGTATAGTGCATAATTTCCGCAAAGAGACTCAAGTTAGTAGAAATTTGTGCTTCGTACCACGGATCCCTCAGCTCCCTTCTTGGAAGGATCCGTCTTGGCAAATGGAGGATCCTACTGTCTGCTGACGCTTCTTCATCAATGACGATGTGTCAGTGATGCTACTATGATGATGATATATATGAGCAATACAGATCACAACGCACAACACATAGCAAATAGATGTTCATTTAATAAAACAAAGAGATACACAACCAAATCTCTAAAACTAAGAGAATGAACTAGCCAAATAGATGCTATTAATGCTATTAAGTTAACCCAAGCTTAAGATTCACTAAAAGCATATTGAAGATTAAGGATGAGGACGGTTTCTAACTATTCTCGCTTTTAGCTTGTAGGTCATGTATTAATACATCTAGTTCATGTTTCATTCTTTCAACATGTTTGCAATGATCGCACTCTTTGTCATGGTTTTGAGTTTCTTGAAGTGGAGGTTCAAGTGAAGTGGGTTTTGTAGA